>CM062296.1:90835213-91280148 GCA_031216915.1 Pictodentalium vernedei | reverse complement strand
GACTTCTTTATTGTTGTCCATATTACTAGCAATGTAGTTTTCAGTATCTATTAATTGGTAAATTGTACTGTCACCCGGAATGAAGCCTGACTGTAGGGGTGTTAACAATTCGTTTTCCACCAAGAAAGAAAAAATGTGTCTAAAAATTACTTTTTCCAGAATTTTACTGACAGAACTTGTCAAAGAGACTGGCCGATAGTTTACCTTGTCATTAACTGATGATTTCTTGTGGATAGGCACAACACTGGTTTTCTTCCATAAACTTGGGAAACTCATTACGTGATAGGGACAGATTAAAAAGATATGTCAGAGGGAAAGTTAACTGTTGAGCACATGTCTTAATGACTCTGTTATTAATTAAATCTGGTCCGCTAGCTTTCTGGGGATCTAAGTTACTAATAACTGACATTACTTCTTCTCCAGAGATTACTATGGATTCCAGGCTCATTTCACAACGTTGGATGGGTAGTAGTTCTTTGTCATCGACAGAGTTAGCTTGATCAACAAAATACGCATTTAGTAAGTCTGCAATCGAGGTTGCATCGCTAATTATATCCCCATCTTCTTCGAGTGGCGGGAAAAAATCATGCGAAACATTGTGCTCTTTAGAGAATGATTTAAGTGTCCTCCACCAGTGTTTACTGCCAAAGTTACGAGTTGATACATAGATTTCAGTTTTAAGATCGTATTCTGCTTTGGCTATCCGTATGAGTGATATAGTTTCATTTCTATCACGCCTAAATCTAGCCCAATCTTCGGCCCTATTTGTCTGCTTAGCTATTCTGTGTGATCGATCACGCACTCTCATCATTTTACGGATCGTTGAATTCATTCAAGCTTTATCTTTCGGACGTATTTCAATGGTTTTATTTGGTATGTAGTTTTTAGCTGATTCAATGATATATGATGTAAGGCTCTCTGTGGTATCATTTAAATTTTCCGTAACAAAGTCTTCCCACGTAGTTTGTGCAAAATGTGCCTGTAATCCGTCTATATCCATATTACTATAATCCCAAATTTGTCTTTTAAAACAGGCAATTTTACTCTTTGTGAATTTTAACGTAACAGCAGTAGCATGGTGGTCACTAGAAAGGGAGGAATAACAGAACAATTTCCAACTAGAGTTGGGCACGATACTAAAATTAGATCAAGCAGACTGCAGGAGCGTTCAGTTACTCGCGTGGGGTCTTTGACAATTTGAGATAGGCTGTAGTCGTTTTCCAGTTGGCTGATCCTTGGGTGAGTATTCATGAGACAGTCAAGGTTGAAATCTCCGACTATCACACATTTCAGCGACATGTCATTTCTTGCTCTTTGTATAGATTCATCAATAAGACTCCAATAATAATTATTGCCAGTTGGGGGCCTGTATACAACTCCGAGAATAAATTTCTGATTTTGACTTCGAATTTCTGTCCAGATTAATTCTAAGCCTGGGATTTCAAGATCACGCCGACGTTTCCAAACTATGTCAGACTTAATATAGACGGCCACTCCCCCCCCCCAGTCCCTCCCCTCTGTCCATACGAATAGGTGGGTAATGGTAGCCTTGTATTTGAATATCATTATTTTGAACGGTATTTGTCAACAAAGTTTCCGAAACAGAAATGATATCATAATTTCCAAATTCAGCGCTTATCATATCAGTTTTGTTGCGGAGACCTCTAACATTGATGTGCACAATCTGTATTTCTTCAGGATTAACTTCAATATCCCCACTTGTAAACAAATGCATAAAATCGTTATGCTTAAACCTCGAACTCCAACCGTGCATAGAAGCATCGCAAGAAGAAAGTCATCGCGATTCAAAGTGGATTTTAGTCGGCCTCCACCCCTGAAGAGCCCAATTCTCGCGCGATAAGTCGATATATCGTCATCCATTTTGTACCATTAATATACATGTAATACGAGTTTGCGAGAATTGGTCTTTCAAGATTTGAATTCTAATGTGAGACGAAAATGGTACATTTCTCAGATCAGTTTCCGTGCAGAAACATTCTAAACAGAAAAACAAAATGAAATTTAAAATAATTTATGGATGTCGTTTCATTGACGATTGTTTGTACACCTGATTGCAGAGTAATTAAATACCTTTTTATAATCCCTTCTTTCTTATGCCGTGGACATTACCCACAAAATACTAGATTACAGTACCAACACGCACATCTCTCCGAGGAGGAACAGTTCATTGAAATAACTTTCCATGAAGTCAATGTCAAAGAACAGATATGCAGGGTCGACGAGCTGCTCTTGATAATGGGACATAAGATATATGTTTTTAATAGATGATGATGTTTTTTTTAATAAGGGCCGTTCTGTCCACAAATGTGGGCCGTTCTGTTTCGAAATCTGGGCAGTTCTGTCTCAAAATCTGGGCCGTTCTGACCAAAATTAATCCGGGCCGTTCCGTCCATGAGCCGTTTCATCCAGCATTCCGAGAAGGTACTAAATGGGGGTTTGTAAACCACCTAAAATAGAAACAAAAAGGTACATAAAATGAAAGAACTTATTATTATTATAGATTTTACTACCCTAAAATAAAAATAAATTAAACAAAGTAGATTTTGGTCACCTGAAATGAAAGCGAAAGGTGTTTACGACTAGTTTGCTTCTGGCTATATACTATATATCACCTGTTGCTCGTTCTATATCGATTGTCCATTTAACCCCCTGCACTCTGATGTCGAGAATACTCGACACCTCCCCCACTCTAAGCCCCACCACACCTCCCTGTCATCCATGGTTATCCCCCCTGTGTTGTCAGAAATTCAGCAATTTAGATTTTGGTTGACAGAGCTCAATTGGAGCTCTGTCAACCAAACTCTAAATTGCTGAATTTCTGACAACACAGGGGGGATAACCATGGATGACAAATCAGACGTTTCGTCATCAGAGTGCAGGGGGTTAAGTGTGATGCCTCTCGAAGAAATTGGTTTGTTGATATTTCTTAGTTTTCGTAAACATCCCACAGGCTGAATTTTTTTCTCTCTTATTTCTCGCTTTTTCGTCGTCCGTTATTTAAATGGAAACAAACAGATGAGACATAGATTGAAAGAAATTAAAAATCCAACTTATAACATTATAATCGTCCGTCTGTCGACGAAGCAAAATGACAAAAACAAAGAGGACTTGTTTTATCGGAAGCACTGGCAGGTAAAAACGTCACACAACCAGTGGCGGCGCTACGGGGGGGGGGGGGGGGGGGGCATTTCTCCCCCCCCCAAACGAAGGCTTTGCCCCCCCCCCCCAGTTGCCCCCCAACCATCTCGCATGCATTCCCATCCACCGTCACACACAAACACATTCAGTCACTCTCTCTCACACACACCCCTCTCTTTTTTTATTCCCAATAATTTCCCATACAGACTTAGCCCAAAGCCTCAGGCTAGCTGATGAACACATCCAGAGTAGAGATTTAAAGACTCGGATGCAGATACTTATAAGTTATAATTAAGTTATGAGCCAACAAAGGCATGTCTATCCATATCCCTTGTCTAAAAAAATTCATGGATTTCGCATTATGACAGACGGGCATTATGAGTCTCTCTCTCTCTCTCTCTCTCTCTCTCTCTCTCTCTCTCTCTCTCTCTCTCTCAAGCACAGAACCACCAGACGCGGATCCAGGATTTTTTGAAAGGAGGACCGCTAATTACCATTACATTTAGTCGAAACTTGGACCCAGGGAAAGTTACCAGGGAAAAGAAGAATAACAAGAGAGAAAGGGGGAAAAAAAAACAAAAAAAAACAACAACTCGGTTTATATGACAAAAACAACAAATCACACGGCAGCCGCCACAGGACGTACCAAACCAAAAAATTATATTACGGACTTTAGGTCCAAGTTTGGACTACCTCATAACAAAGTAATGATATGATCCTTTACGTATTTGCCCCCCGTCATGGGAGTCTGCCCCCCTAGTTCTCCCCCCCCCCCCTACCCCACAAAAAAAAATTTCTGGCGCCGCCACTGCACACAACCAACTTGAAAATGTCACATTTCAAAATGGTCAAAACATTACATATTTTTTGTCAAAACGTCACATACCTTTGGACAAAACGTCACATACTTTGATCAAAACGCCACACACTTTTTGGGTCAAAACGTCACATTATAATTGGCACAGTTGACAACTTACCAACAGGGCTCAAGCCATTCATTTCGATTGATCATATCTTAAAATGGATCGCAACAATGATATTTAAACATGTATCTTTCAAATATTTTCAAGGAAACACCATCTCGTGGCAGAAAATGTCTTAAAAATATATTACACGAGCTGTTTCACTGATCTCGGGGTGAAAGTTTGAAATGAGCTGGGTGATGAAAATATATCTAATTATCAGGTCCGAATCTACTGAATGGTATGGGATGATTCGTACCTCTAAGAATGTGTGGTCCGAGAAAAAATGTGATTAACTGCTGAAATTCAAAATTTTTCTACCATGGGTGGAACCATGGTCGGACCGTGGTACCGACTACCTTTAGCCACCCCATATCTGACACATAAATTTATTTCCCTCTGGTGGAAACCCTGATTATTGGTACCTCGGTTACCAACCTCAAACTTTAGGGATGCAAAAGTCTGAAACGTTAAGGCTTGGAAAGCTTTTTCCGCACCACCCCCTCTCGCCCCTCCCTATTAAAATGGCTCTAAGCCAGGCTCTGCGAGTCCCCCCCCCCCCCCCCCCCCCCACACACACACACTTGCTTTGGGCTGGCTACGCCACTGCCCGTATTCAAACAATACCCATCTTATATACTATGTTTTATATATACTGGGTACTGCACTAATTATCTGGCGTATCATGGCATTTGTATGACATTTGTAAACTCAAAACTGCACAATGAAAGATTATTATACCTTCTCAAACTATAGTTTTATCAACGATCAGGTGATGGAGTACGTTTTTTCAACTGCCGACTGAAATTTCTTTTCGTAGATTTATCGGAACACATATATATAATAATACCAGTGCCAAAAACAACGAGTGTTGAGCGACCTCTGCTCGAATGGCGGCATTGGCGACTTCTGGAGACGAGTAAACAGTCTCGGTGTTAATCGCAGTCAGTCAATTCCGTGGGAGGTTGTCAACGGCGACGGGAGTGTAACTTGCGACCCAAAAGAGGTTCTGGCAAAGTGGAAAAGAGACTATGAGGGCTTATATACCGCAAGTGAACGAGACAACTTCGATGGAGGCCACTTTGAAAACATTTTGAATACTGATCCCATGAATCCCCTGCCAGTGGATGGATTTCAAACTATTGATATCTCTGAACTCAATGAACCTATCCGCCGGGAAGAAGTATACTCCGCAATTAATAAGGCGAAGAATGGGAAAGCCGTCGGCATAGATTCTATCCCGGCCGAGGTACTGAAAAACGAGGCATGTGCTGACCTGTTATTTCGTATAGTTTCCCATTGTTTTGAAAGTGGTAAAGTGGCAGACGACTGGAAACCTGGAATAATAAAACCCATACCCAAAGGTGACCAAACTGACTATAGAGACCCTCTTTCAAGTAGAGGTATAACTTTACTATCGATACCGTGCAAAATCTACACATCCATTTTAAACACTCGTCTGTGCTCCTGGCTGGAAGGAAATGAAATATTGTGTGACGAACAGAACGGATTCAGAAATGATAGGAACTGTATTGACCATATGTATGTGCTACACTCCACCATAAACAACAGGAAATTAGAACACAAAAGCACCTTCACTTGTTTTGTGGATGCAAAGAAGGCCTTTGACACTGTCAGCAGGCCGTGTCTGTGGTATAAATTGCGACAGACTGGCCTACGTGGTAACATATACAACGCAACCATGTCCCTATATTGTGGCACAGAGTCTTCAGTGGCAGTTAACAGCAGACTCACAGAGTTCTTTCCAGTGATCAGTGGTGTAAAGCAAGGCTGCAACTTATCACCGACTCTGTTCTCCATTTATATCAACGATTTAGCTGCAGACATTCGAAAGACAAACACAGGCATAGATATAAATGGAAGACAAGTTAGTGTTTTGTTGTTCGCCGATGACATTGTTCTGTTTGCTGAAACTGAGGAAGGTCTGCAAAAACAACTTAGTGAATTGGATAAGTGGTGTAAAAAATGGAGACTACAGTTGAACGAAAATAAGACTAAAATCGTACATTTCCGAGTCGCAAAAACAGAGGTCAAAAACTCAGTTCCATTGCGGTGACTTGTTACTACATTACGCAGCTAATTACAAATATTTAGGACTCTGGTTAAACGAATACTTAGATACAAAGTATTCAACAACAGAATTAGCAAAATCGGCCAGCCGCGCGCTTGCGGGACTAATAAAGAAATGCTCTAGTGCTGGAGGGATGAGATTGACTGTGTTTGAAAAAACTCTATAACTCACTAATTGAACCAGTATTATTCTATGGCAGTGCTATCTGGGGTTTATCGGAATGTAACAAAATTAATGGCGTGCAACTAAGAGCAGCACGAGTAGTATATAAGGAGGTTTTCGTGCCTTATTACCCGGAGCTTTGCCGGAGCAGCTAGTGTTAAATTCCCATAGGAACCGGAGCCGTTCACCGGAGCAACATTTTCCTTTGGAAAAGTACGGCTCCTTGCAGCTAGTTCCGGCAAGCAGTGTACGTACTGTATATATAGTATGCGGTGGTATGTATAGTGATATATGTACGCATGGAGCTATAGGTATATATTATGGGTAAGTGGTGGAAAGATGATGGGAAAATTGGGTTTTCTTTAAGGTTTTTTTCCGCGAAACGGTTGACGTTGCTATTGACGTCGTGACGTCATGATACGCGCGCGACGTCATAGAGATGTTGACCACTGTTATTGTCCAGTATACAATCTGACATAACGTTATTCGGGTCAGAGGGTGTCCGATTTCTCGTATGGGGTGGCGGCGATATGGTAGTAGTGGTATACATCCATGTTGGTATACCATTAGCCCCTGGGTCTTCATATTATCCTATGCCTGCTATAGCTAAGTCAAGCAGTAGGGTGGGTGGGGGTAGTGTGGTATTGCGAGATAGTCATTGGTGGTTTAAATTGGACAGTATAGGATGAATGATCTTACCCCCTTAGTACTATTAACCTACCGAATCCTTTGTATTATCTTATGGCTGGAATTGGTAGTTCGTAATGCTAGGTCAGGCAGTACTATAATCGTTTGTTTAGAAGTGGGGTATAGGATGCATTGTATGTACCTATGTAGGTCCCCTGTTAGTCCTCGGTGTTATTAACCAACCGATTGCTTTGTATTATTCTATGATTGGTATAGGTAGTACGTTATAGCAGGTCAAGTGGAATTTTGGAGTGGAGGTGGGGGTAATGCCTGGCAGTATAGAACAGCAGTATAGTATGGACGATATATACCTCTGTGGGTCCCCCGAAAGTCATTGATACTACTAATCGACTTAATGCTTTATGTTATCCCATGACTAATATAGGTAGTATGCAATACTAGGCCAAGAGGTACTGTGGGTAAGGGTAATGCCCGATGTAAAAACACAGATTCCAAATTTTACGGAATGCCTTATATGTATACAGGGGAAATCTGATTCAACCTTGATCAATGTTATAGTCGAGACTGAGATAGGTAGAGCTAGGAAGTAATGGATGATATATGGGGCAGAATAACAGAAGTACCCGGATGTAAGGTTTCTACAACAGGTATCCTACAACAATACCAGACCATAGGTTTCCTCAATTTAGTATCCTCAAAAGGTATCCTCAACTGATACGTAGCCATGTCATAGGTATCCTCAAATACTGAAATGAGTCTAAGAGTCATTCGAGGAGTCACTCGAACGAGCAATTGCTTGTTAGCTCATTTGTGCGATGGGATTCGAGTCGTTCGAGCAATGACTTTTCAGTAAATGCTCGATGGCTTATAAGGGATACTTGGGATAGGTATGTCTTGTGGTACAGGTAATAGTATCCTCAGATAAGTATCCTCAATTTAGTATCCTCAAAAGGTATCCTCAACTGATACGTGGCCATGTCATAGGTATCCTCAAATACTGAAATGAGTCGAATAGTTGTTCAAGGAGTCACTCGAACGAGCAATTGCTCGTTGGCTCATTTGCTCGATGGGATCCAAGTCGTTCAAGCAATAGTTGCGAGTCACTCGACATAAGACAGAATCCCACTTATGGAATCCCTTTTTGGAATCCCATTTGTGGAATCCCTTTTTCGAAAACGCCTGTGGCTATGGAATCCCTTTTTCTGAAATGAGTCGTCGAGTCGTTCGAGCAGTTACTGATAAGTCATTGCTCGAACGACTCGAAGCTCATCGAGCAAATGAGCCTTAGAGCAATTGCTCGATCGAGTGACTCGGCTTATTGCTCAAACGACTCGAATCCCATCGAGCAAATGAGCCAACAAGCAATTGCTCGACCGAGTGACTCCTCGAATTACTCGACGACCCATTTCAGAAAAAGGGATTCTATAGCCACATGCGTTTTCGAAAAAGGGATTCCACAAATGGGATTCCAAAAAGGGATTCCATAAGTGGGATTCTGTCTTATGTCGAGTGACAAGCAACTATTGCTCGAACGACTCGGATCCCATCGAGCAAATGAGCCAACAAGCAATTGCTCGTTCGAGTGACTCCTCGAACGACTCTTCGGCTCATTTCAGTATTTGAGGATACCTATGACATGGCCACGTATCAGTTGAGGATACTAAATTGAGGATACTTATCTGATGATACTATTACCTGTACCACAAGACATACCTATCCCAAGTATCCCTTATAAGCCATCGAGCAGTTACTGAAAAGTCATTGCTCAAATGACTCGAATCCCATCGAGCAAATGAGCCAACGAGCAATTGCTCGATCGAGTGACTCCTCGAACGACTCTTAGACTCATTTCAGTATTTGAGGATACCTATGACATGGCTACGTATCAGTTGAGGATACCTTTTGAGGATACTAAATTGAGGATACCTATGGTCCGGTATTGCTGGAGGATACCTGTTGTAGAAACCTTACATCTGGGTACTTCTGTTATTCTGCCCCATATATCATCCATTACTTCCTAGCTCTACCTATCTCAGTCTCGACTATAACATTGATCAAGGTTGAATCAGATTTCCCCTGCATACATATAAGGTATTCCGTAAAATTTGGAATCCGTGTTTTTACATCGGGCATTACCCTTACCCACAGTACCTCTTGGCCTAGCATTGCATACTACCTATATTAGTCATGGGATAACATAAAGCATTAAGTCGATTAGTAGTATCAATGACTTTCGGGGGACCTACAGAGGTATATATCGTCCATACTATACTGCTGTTCTATACTGCCAGGCATTACCCCCACCTCCACTCCAAAATTCCACTTGACCTGTTATAACGTACTACCTATACCAATCATAGAATAATACAAAGCAATCGGTTGGTTAATAACACCGAGGACTAACAGGGGACCTACATAGGTACATACAATGCATCCTATACCCCACTTCTAAACAAACGATTATAGTACTGCCTGACCTAGCATTACGAACTACAAATACAAACCATAAGATAATACAAAGGATTTGGTAGGTTAATAGTACTAAGGGGGTAATAGACCAACAGATCATTCATCCTATACTGTTCAATTTAAACCACCAATGACTATCTCGCAATACCACACTACCCCCACCCACCCTACTGCTTGACTTAGCTATAGCAGGCATAGGATAATATGAAGACCTAAGGGCTAATAGTATACCAACATGGATGTATACCACTACTACCATATCGCCGCCACCCCATACGAGAAATCCACACCCCCTGACCCGAATAACGTTATGTCAGATTGTATACTGGACAATAACAGTGGTCAACATCTCTATGACGTCGCGCGCGTATCATGACGTCACGACGTCAATAGCAACGTCAACCGTTTCGCGGAAAAAAACCTTCAAGAAAACCCAATTTTCCCATCATCTTTCCACCACTTACCCATAATATATACCTATAGCTCCATGCGTACATATATCACTATACATACCATCGCATACTATATATACAGTACGTACACTACTTGCCGGAACTAGCTGCAAGGAGCCGTACTTTTCCAAAGGAAAAAGTTGCTCCGGCGAACGGCTCCGGTTCCTATGGGAATTTAACACTAGCTGCTCCGGCAAAGCTCCGGGTAATAAGGCACGAAAACCTCCTTATATACTACTAGCACGGTACTTTTTAGGACTTAGTAAAAATTCCCCAAACTTGTGTCTATGAGGTGATTTGGGATGGATTTCTCCCTTGACACAACAGCGGATCAACATATTTAGATACTGGAAACGTCTAAAATCATTGGACAGTGACCGACTCATATCTGAGATCCACAACTGGTCCCTCACGAACAAAAGATCCTGGGACTCAAGAGTGACAAAACTATTAAAAGTGTTCAGCTGGATGAATCAATGGACCTAAAGGTTGCCAAACAAAAATGGGTAGAAAAGGACTGTGCCGTATGGAAAAATAAACTCTGGAATGACAGCGGCAATGTCAATGGAAATAAAATGCGAACATACAGACAATTCAAAACGGAATTAACGCGTGAATGTTATGCCGCAGGTGTGATTCCAATACACCATCGACGGACTTTAGCGGCTTTCAGAGCCGGAACACTCCCTCTTGAAGTGGAGACCGGCAGGTATGCGAAACCAAAAGTGCCGCTAGAACAAAGAATATGCAAATTGTGTTCCGCCAATGCTGTCGAAGATGAAAAACATTTTTTAATGAACTGTGAGTTTTATGTTGATATAAGGTATGAAGTTGTTGAAAAAGCAAGGAACTTAAACAATAATGGCGACAACCAAAATGTGGAGTAAACGTTTCTATTCATAATGACGTGTGACGAGTTACAACCTCTCTTGGCTTCAACCTTGTATAAAATGTTAACTCGCAGAACAACAACACTTTTGTAAATGCGCAACCAACACTTAAACTACATTTGTGTATACGTTATCCTATAACAATGTATATAAGATGCACAATTTGTTTCTTGCGCGTAATCGCCCAGTGCTATGACAGTCGCTGCTTCCCTCGATGGGACACGTGTACCCAGGGGTTGCGTGCGTTAGGCCATCGATGATGACATAACAGACCCAACCTCTGTGTGTGCGTTTTCTAGGGAGGGTCAACATTGGCTGTTGGAGTGTTGAATGGCATGCTCGAGGGTGAACCTTTTGTAAATTTGAGAAAGTCCTATTAAATGGTGGTGGTTTGGGGTGGATGGGGGAAAGGTCACATATTATTATTATTACTCCCCCTCCCACATTTACCTCTCTGGAAACCAGTAACTTATAGAAAGAATACGATGAACATATGTGAGGGAGGTATCGGACCGGATCCTATCATGATTACAAGTGAGGCGTATAACGTAAACAACGCAAACTTTAAATATATGCCGATTACCTATAGTTGAACTTTAAACATAAATACCAGGCTTGGCGATCGATTTTAATTTAATTTTTTTTGAAAGGCCGACGAAGGAACATTTGCATGTCGAAGGAAATCCTGAACTCCCAAAGGGGAGGATTTGACTTCGGTATGCACACGTTGCTTTATCGACCTCTCAAAGGCTTTATGTATATTTTTCTGCTCTTTGTATATTTGTAAATACTTTTCAGCTTTTCGGACTTGTAAAACTGATTCAAATATGTGGTTGTATATGTAGGTGGGTATATGCAGAAGCACGTGGAAATGTCTGCACGGGTGCATATACAATTCTTTTCTAGGGGTGGGTGGGGATGGGGTGATGCTTAATGTATAACGACCAATCAATGATCAAAATGTGTCTCATAAGCCTTCAGAGACTGGGTTTCATACAAATATTCTGTTAACATTCTATGTGTAATATATTCCATGTGTATCGAAACGTGACACTTGAATAAAATATTCTACTACTACTATATTCTACGGAAAGCGTAAATCATCAGATAACCACCATTAAACCTTATCTTCAATATTAAAAGTGAAAAAGCTGACTGTGGCAAAAGAAGTCGAGAAGTTTTAGGGTATGGGATACACAATGTTTAATTCTATGGCGCGAAACAAAACGAACCTGGCAATAAACACAAAAAGTCGCCAGTACACATTTTATTTTTCAATTGTTTCTTTGGAAACAAAAAGTGAAAATTTGTTTAGTAAACGTTTTTCAAATGTCGTCTAACTCGTCTTCTAATCATGCTAAATGATCTTGTGATCTTTGAATTTTGATCAAAATTTAAAATTTTCTTCTGTGAAACACCTGCTGATTTTCGAATGTTTCTTCCCATTTTTTACTTCTTTCACCACCACATCTCTACAGTGGCAGAAATTGTGTCTCGATGTAATAGTATAGATAATCTGTAATACCCCAACTGTTATGTTTTGACTAAAATGATGTGAAGTCTTAACTAAAACGATGTGACATTCTGACCAAAAAGTGTGTGACGTTTTGACAAAAATATGTGACGGTTTGACCAAACGTATGTGATATTCTGACCAAAAGAGTCACTGTGTGACGTTCTGACCGAAAATGTGACGTTTTTGACCATTTTGAAATGTGATGTTTACATGTAGTAGTTGCGACGGGGCGTCTTATTCAATTAACCTGTACGGCACCGGTACTCCCAATTTGCGTTGATGGAATTTGGAATTCCAGCGGAAAATAGTTAATTGTATGATTTTGATATTACAGTTAAAACTAGAAGTCCTGTCATGAAATGCGCACAAATTGCACGTTGATATGCGCGTTAATGTGCGCGTTATGGCCCAAGTAAAGCTATCATATTCTGTACATATGGCCTGTGCACAAGCAATGTTTCAGCCAATGGACCTCCGGGTAACCCGGAGGTCCATTGGCAGAAACATTGCATGTGTTTGCTATGAGTAACCAGGAGAACCTGTCGTGCTATGGATGCCATTCGATATGGCAATTGCTCGCAATTCCAACGCGCAATTAAGCCTAGATAAGCGCACTACTCGTGACAGGACTTCTAGTTTTAACTGTATGTGCTACTGTTTGCAGAAATAAATATCCGATTTTAGATATATACTGCAAACAAAGCTCAAATGTTGAGCTACCAATTTGCCATGCTGGCGCCCAGCAGCCCCAACCGGGTACCCTAGACCTCAGCTTGTATGACAGACTGTGTGTGCGACACCAGTTCAAGTATTTAATATAGTCTTTAGGAAAGTGCATGATTACTAGCAAGAAAGTTCATGTCAGTAGTATAGCACGTATGAATCGGGTCTCATTACCAGGGTACGAGCTTTTCCGGAACAGTGTTAGTGTTAAATTACCATAGAAGGAGGAGCTTTAAGCAAATCCTCTTTATAATGATAGCACACAGTGTTTAAGGTACGTTCTTGCCTTTCCCATATGTATACACAAAGGCCATTAAGTCAGCGAGCTAACCGCAAGTCCATAATATCCTCATCTGGGTATTTGGGGACTGAAGACAGTGATGGTTTGAGAACTGGTGAGGTCTGTTGGGTGTTGCGAAATTCAATCTACAGTAGCAGAACTATGCTGGGTAAAGTGTTAAAAAGGGTCAGTAGAATCCCTGGTAAATTTTAATAAAATATTAAGTGAGTACTTGAATTTACTCGGTGGACAGATCATAATTGTATAGCATAGAAAGATATTAAAATTTTGTTGCACGAATACACACAGCAGGTTTGGTGAGAATCACCGAGAATCAAACCTTGTTATTAATATCGTCGATCACAGTACCCATTGTTTTAAGTCGAACAGCAGATGTGCTTGCAGGTGTGCACCCAATGGGTACAATGCTGTCAAGTATTGTTAAGAATTTGACGAAAGGTCAGGAGAAGATCTATATAAAGCCAATTGTACCCAGATAAACCAAAACTGTTTGGAAGAAGTGATGATTTTCGGACGTTTTGGTATGTTAAGTTGTCAAGTTTGATGGGATGTTGTTCCTCTATTGACGAGGGGGAATTTTATCTTGGCACTTAACCGTCAAACTGTTCCATTGTTCTGTCATGTCAAACCTGATTTGCAGAAATGGAACAGTGATGTGATATTTGGTGGTGTGTCAGCTCTGATTAACAAGAACTAGCTAAAGTATCACATGACTATTGAAGACAGGAGATTCTTGTTAGAGTAAGGGAACTGGCTGGTAGAAGCACTCCTTTGGCTTCATTGGCAATGGGTGTGTCATGCTCACTTATTCCACTCGAAGTCGAGTGATGCTTGTTCAACAGGAATTACAAATCTTGCCCGAGACCAGTCAACTTTCACTGGGTATAAAAGAGCAGAAGCCCAGATCAGACCTCACTGGTCAGCGCTCACAGCCGACGTACGTGTGCTTATCAGAATCTCGTTGGTAAATTTGTGACTGGGCAGATTGTGACTGCCTTCAGAAATAAATACCGTCACTCTAGTTAAACGAACTTTGTTACTTTTCCAGTGTGAAATTGTTTTGATGAATATTGTTGAAGCTTTCATAGACTTATAACAGAATAAATATACATAGAAAAGTACTTGCCGAGTACTTGCTTGCTGAACCGTTCCTCAGCTGAAAATTCCAATATTTGCCAGACAGCCGAACCAACAGACGGGACACGAATAACTTGGGCCACCTCATAAAAACCCTTTTCCAGTTTTAAAAGACCGTTGTGGCTATTGTGAATCCTTGAAGTCCTAACCTTATTCTTCCAAATCCACCAGATGATCACCAGGGCAAAACCCCATCACACCACAATGGAGACAATTGGGTACTGAAGACCAAAGTGGTTTGGGGCTATTGAGAACTATTGGGGACTGGAGGCGGTGGTTTGGACACTATTTGGGATTGTTGGTGACTGTTGAGGGATTGGAGACAGCTGTGGTTTGGAGACTTGGGATTATTGGGGCCTAATGTAATGTGAACTGCTGGTGGGCTGTAAACTGGTGATTGGGGACAGTTGATCACACTGTTGTAGGTTGGTGTTGAAGTTGTAGTGGTTGATGCTGTGGTAGTGTGTGATCAAGTTATTGGTGTGGCAGTTGTCGTGGTTGATGTTGTAGTGGTTGATATAGTAGTGGCTGATATTGTAGCTGTTGGTCTTATCGAGTTTGGTGTACAAGATGTTGTGTCTCGTGTAGTAATTGTTGTGGTGGTTGGTGTGGTAGTCGTTGTGGGTTGCAGTAGATGGTGCACTAGGTGTTGTAGTAAAAGGTATTGGTTCAGTAGTTGTCAGTAGATGGTTGGTGTACGATGTTGGGATTGTAATAGGGATTGGTGTTGTAACTGTGAATGTGTATTAATGATTGATAGTGTTGCCCTGGGTTTTGGTGTAGCTGAGGTTGTTGGTATGGAAGATGTGGTGGTTGTTGTGGTTGGTATACTAGTTGTTGACATAGTAGTCCTGGGGGTTGGTGGAGTAATTGTAGCAGTTGTTGATGTTTTAATGGTTGGTGCAGTAGTTGCTGTCAATGTTGATGTTGTAGAAGTTGGTGTAGTAGTTGTTGGTATAGTAGTTGTAGTTGTTGATAGTTTAATGGTCGTTGTTTGTGTAGTAATGGATTGCTTTGCAGTAGTTGTTGACGTGGTGATTGGTTCTGCAGTTGTGGTTGTTGGTGTAGTAGTGAGTGATTAGTGTTGTGGTTATTGTTGCAGTTTTTGGTTATGGTGATTGGTGATGTAGCTGAAGTGGTTGCTGTCCGAGTTGAGGTTATTTGTGTGATGGTTGTCGTGGGGAGCATTGTAGAAGTTGGTGTTGTAGTTGAGACTGTCAGTGAAGTAGTTGTCTATGGCGGTATTGTAGTGGCTGGTGATATAGGCGTAAATTTTATAGTTGTTGGTGTGGTGATGGTTGGTGTTGTAGCTAGATTAGTTATTGAAGTTATTGCAGTGGTTGGTGATATAGTGTTGATATAGAAGTTGTTGGTGTAATATTACTTGGTGTTGTGGTTTTTGCTGCAGTAGTGAGTGGTTAGTGTTGCAATTGTAGTTGTTTCTGTACTTTTGGTTTTCGTGATTTGTGAAATAGCTGTATTGGTTGTCGAGAATGGCATTATAGTGTTTGGAATTGTAATTGAAATTGTCAGTATAGTAGTTGTCAATGGTTATATTAAAGTGGTTGCTGATATAGTTGTTCGTACAGTAGTAGTCGTGGTTGTTAGTGTGCTAGTGGTTGATGTGACAGTTACGTTATTCATTGAAGTGGTTGGTGATGTACAGTACGGGGAGAGTGGACTGTAACTAAATCACCCGTGGAGTGGAGTTATCACCCAAGCTATAACTTTCAAATTTTGTACATATCGACAAAAAACACAAGCAATGTTTCGGCCAATGGACCTCCGGGTTTAACCCGGAGGTCCATTGGCTGAAACTTTGCTGGTGTTGGCTGTGCTTTGCAACAAATTTGCAATTCTTGCTCGGGTGGAATCTCCACTCTGCGGGTGATTTAGTGATAATACACTCTCCACGTACTGTAGTGTTGATATGGTAGTGGTTGCTGCTGCTGCTGTTTCTGTAATGGCTGTGGGTGTTGTCAATTCTGGCGTTGCAGTTGTTGTATAGTGTTTTGTTGGTTCTGTTAAGGTTGATGTTGCAGTAGTTGCAGTATTAGTTGTAGTGATTAGTTTAGTAGTTGTCATTGTCAGTGTAGTGTTTGATGTTGTTGTTGGTATTGGTATTGTCGAATGATTGGTGTTGTAGTTGTAATTGTTAATACAGAAGGGCTGATCTGTTTGAAGCGCGAGATGGTTGGCAAACTTCTTGTGTTGTATCACACCAAATGTCATTTCATTTATGACGACATGTAGCAATGCATCATCAGAAGTAGTATGTTGTCAAGGTGGCGCAGGTCACGATCTTCATGGCTGCCAGATCCAAAAAGGCTTTTAACTCCAATATGCATTATACCACCTATATGACTCCTAGAACCTATATGGCTCCTATACGGCTCCCAGATTACGGCCTATATGCCTCCGATATGGATCATATATAGCTCCTAGCTCCTACATGGCTTCTAAATTTTAAATTCATTCTAGGCTTTGGGAAGTACTATAGGGGAATGAAGAAAGTGGGTATTCGTGTAATAGTTCTATTGGTTGATGTGGTGTTTGTCGGCGTCGAAGTTGTAGTGGCTGGTTTCGTCAATGTAGTGGTTGGTAAGTACCTGGTTGTTGGTGGAATTTATATGGTAGTGGAAGTAGTTGTTGATGCAGTAGCAGTAGATGTTGGTGTTGCCAAAGTTGTAGTAGTAGTTGTTGGTGTTCAAGTGGTTGGTGTTGTAGTTGTTGATATAGTAGTTGATGGTGTTTGTCGTGTTTGTAAGTGAACTTCACAGAGTAGTGTTTTTTGTAGTTCTTGGAAAAGTAGTTGTTGGTGTTATAGTTGTTTGTGTAGTAGTTGTAGCAGTTGTTATTGTAGTGGTTAGAGTAGTAGTTGTTGGCATTGTCATTGTTGGTGTCCTCGTAGTTGGTGTTATAATGGTTTGTGTAGTAGTAGTTGATGTAGTAGTTTTTGATATAGTAGTTGTTGGTGCTGTTAGTTCCAGTGTGTTGCAGAAGTAGCTGGTGTTAAGTTGTAGATGTAGTTGTTGTAGCAGTTGTTGTTGTTGTAGTTGTTGGTGTAGTAGTTGATGGTGTTGTTATTGTTAGTGTTGTATTACTTGGTGTTATAATCGTTTGTGAAGTAATAGTAGTTAATGTAGTGGTTGTTGATGTTGTAGTTGTCGGCGCTGTCAATTCCAGTGTTGCTGCAGGCAATGCAGTATTTTGTTGGTCTTGTCCAGGTTGGTGTTGTAGTGGTTGGTATAGTAGATGTTGGTATTGTCAAGGTTGGTGCAGTAGTGGTATTTGTCGTAGTTAGTGGTGTTCTAGTGGTTAATGTGACAGTCACAGTGATTGTGTAGTATTGGTTGATAGTGTTGCCATGGTTGTTGGTATATTTGAAGTTCTTGGTATAGTAGTTGTAGTGGTTGGTACAGTAGTTGCCGGTGTAATAGTTGTTAGTGTAGTAGTTGTAGGTGTTTGTTAGTGACATAGTTGTAGTGGTTGGTTTGAGTAGTAGTTGGTAGTTGCCTACATTGCCTGTGCTACCTTCACAACATACTATTTCCGATGATACATTGCAACATGCTACCATAAATGGAATGACATTCGGTGTGATATAGTAAAAGTCATTGGCAAAGAGGTTTGTCAAACATCTCGCTTCCAGTAAATCAGTCCTTCTGTATCAACAAATGCAACACCAATAGCCTGACATCAAAACCAATTACTACACCAACCACCGTAACACCAACTACTACACAGACAACAAGTACTGAAGCAATCCTTACAACTAATATTGCAACACAAACCTCCACAAGTCCATCAAAACACTATACCAACTACTTCAACACTAGCATTGACAACACTCACAACTATTGCAGAATCAATAGCAGCAACAACCACAGCTATATCAACACTACATCACCAACCACTTCTATGACTAACCTAACTAACAATCACGTCTACTACTGTACTACTATATCGCCAACCACTGCAATATCACCATTGACAACTACTATACTGACAATCTCAATTACAACACCAATCAGTACAATGTCATCCTCGACAACCACTACCCAGGGCTCAAAATAAGCGATGTCGCATCGCTTTTTGCTATACAAAACTTGCAAAAAGCTACACAATGTTCAATTATGTATAGCATTTTGCGATACAAGATAATCAACTGCAGCCTATTAGGCTGCAGTTGATTATCTTGTATCGCAAAATGTAAATGAAAATTTGCAAACAAATTTGCAAAGTATTTCACTGATACTTTACTTCTGATTGTGGAACTTTCCAGGCATAACTCAGATTAACTCTCCATCAAGCATCATTAGCAACTTCATATGTAAGATGAGTTCCATTGGTTTAAATACTTCCTGTTTTTACAACATTTTGCATAAAATGTCCATTAAAAATAACTACAAACGCATCAAATTAAAAATCTCATCTTCCATTTTGCGAACTCTATTAAACAACTTCCATTTTGAGAACTCTATTAAACAACCAAGACGCCATTTATTGTGTCGCCGCCCCACGAAGTGGGGAGCGACATACAGAGATTATTTTTGTCGTCTTGCGTCGTCTGCGTCGTCCTCGTCACACTTTCTCTTATCCGCCACTCCTCTTTAACCTATGAATGGATTTTGATGAAACTTTCAGTGCTTCTTTATCACATCATGGCGTTGTGCACCTCCTATTTTATTTTTTGATCCGCTGTATTTTCTCCAGAGTTATGCCCCTTTTCCACTTAGAATTCTGTCTGAAACGCCAGGCTTCTCTTATCCGCCACTCCTCTTTAACCTATGAATGGATTTTGATGAAACTTTCAGTGATTCTTTATCACATCATGGCATTGTGCACCTCCTATTTTATTTTTCGATCCGCTGTATGTTTTCCAGAGTTATGCCCCTTTTCCACTTAGAATTCTGTCTGAAACGCCAGGCGACACACGTCTTCCATGGAAGACTCACATCTAAGTAAAAATATCCAAGTCCATGCAACCCTTAAAGGCAGTTCCTTCCGTTAAATAAAAACATAGTAAATGTTTCATTTGTTGCAGATCATTTGGAAATGCCCAGAAATGGATGGAAACTATTCTATCTACTTAGAAGAATTCAATATAAAACAGCATAACATAACTCTTGTATACAAAAAAATAGCTATGTAATTTTTACAAAATGCTATTCATTTTTTGGAAATGCGTAGCATTTTGCCATGCAAAGAAAAAAAGTTATTTTGAGTACTGCCACTACCTCTACTTCACAAATTACAATAACCAAAACAACAGCAACAACAACTACAATTACAATACTAACTACCCACTACTACACCAACAGCCACAACTACTGAACTAATCAGCACAACACCAACTACTATTACACCAACAACTACCATATCAACAGTACATCACCAACCACTGCAATGACTAACCCAACTACAACAACATCCACTACTACACCAATAACTATTACACTAACACTTACATCACCAATCACTACAATACCACAACTGACAGCTACTTCACTGACAGTCTCAACTACAACACCAACCACTATAATGTCACCCACGACAACCAATACATCAATAATCCCAACTCAAACAGCAACCACACCAGCTTCGTCACGCATCACCTTAACCAAAACTGCAGCAACAATAACCAGAACACTAATCACTCACTACTATACCAACAACCACAACTACCTGAACCAGTCACCACACCACCACCTACTTCAACACCTTTCACGACCAAACAAGCAACGAACACTACATTAGCAACCACCACAAATACTATACCAACAACTACTATACCAACTACTACTGCATCAACGTTGATGACACTACTTGTAACACTACAACAACAACAACTGCTACTTCACCAACTCCAGGACTACTTTGTCAACAACTAGTATACAAACCACAACAACAACTTCTACAACTACTTTACCAACAACCTCAGCTATGCAAAAAAAACACGTCAACACTATCAACCATTTATACACATTCACAGTTTCAATACCAATCACTACTACAATTTCAACAACTAGTACATCAGCTAGTATTGAACCAACAACTATTGCTACAACATCTATTGCACAAAAACCCCACAACTACACATACCAATCACCACAACGTTTAATGCATCTACGAGAACTACTACACCAGACACAACATCTAGTACACCAACCTCGATAAAACCAAGAGGCGACAACAGTACCAGCCACTACTACATCAACCACTACAACATCAACCACCATAACTACTACACCAATAACTTGAACACAAACTACTGCACCACCAACTACTACAACTTCAACACCAACCTACAACAGACTGACTAACAATTCCCAAATCACCACTGACTACAGTCCCCAACAGTCCCTATTAGTTCCCAAAGCTGTCTCCAATCTCTCAACAGTCACCCACAGTCTCCAAACCATCACTGTCTCCATTCCCCCAACAGCTGTTGTTTGCAGTTCTCCAACAGTCCACAACACGTATCGCAATGGTGAAGGCGTTACAACATGGTTGCTTATGTGGGCTGCCATGACAACCAAACATGGCGTCGCTGGAATACGTGACATGTCATTACTAAGGTCCCCCGCCGAAGTTCCCCAACCTATGGGTGTCCAGATACATGCCATATCGCTACGTGGAAAAGTTCCACCCGCCGAAAACTTCTGCTTCTGTGGGAATTTAACACATTGCAGCTCCAGCAAAGCGCTTGGTAATGGGGCCTGATTCAAACCACGGACATCATTTCTCTCTTACTGATAATCATGTACTTTCCTAAAGACTAGATTTGATGCTTGGACCGGTGTTGCACACACAGTCTGTCATACAAATGTAGGTCTGTAGTACTTTCTTTTTACTGGGGCCAAGCATGACAAATTGGGATTACCGATAGGCCTGTGGCATGCTCTAATTGAATAAGACGTTGCGTCACGAGTAGTAGGACATGCTCTACTCGTCCCACATTTGGACATTTGGGGATCTCATTTGGGGGATCTCATGTGACGTCATACCACAATGTTTTGTGGGTACCACGTGGTTGCCATGGTAACCCGCGTGAGCAGCCATGTTGTGACGTCATTGTCATGGTTTAACCCTACAGGGACAGTGGCTAAATTCAACTCTTTCAAATAAATATTGAAATGTTATAAAACATCACACAACCACACATATTGGCACATTTTGCATGTTCTACATGTGAATTTCGCACATTGTGTACAATCACATCTTATTGTAACAGTGATGAATCTAGGGGCAGTGGTGGTGGCGGCCGCATTGGCTGTGGGTGTAAACGGTAACATCGTTGGTTGCAAAAGCTTTGGTACTGAGTTAAGAGACGGTGGTTGGACAGTATTTCTGACACTAGCGCCCCAAACATCGGTCCACACTTGTCCCCAAAGCCTGGTCCCTACTAGTCCCAAAAGACTGGTCCCCAAATACCCATATGTGCGCCTGTTCTGCATGTCTTGTGCGCACATTGTGCACTTGCACACAGGCACATTTTCATGTGCTGATGTGCTGCATGTGCTATTCGCACATTGTGCGCAGAAAACATGCAGTACATGCGCACATACGGGTATTTGGTGATCAGTGGGGACCAGTGTTTTTTGACTAGTGGGGACCAGGATTTGGGGACCAGTGTCAGAAATAGTGTCTAACCACCGTCTCTTAACTCAGTACTAAAGCTTTTGGTAGCAACGATGTTACCGTGTACACCCACGGCCAATGCAGCCTCCGCCACCACTGCTCCTAGACAACACGGCCTGCGCATGCGCACTCACATCACCCATCACCATGACGTCACAATATGGCCGCCCACGCGGGTTACCATGACAACCACATGATACCCATAATTCATTGCGGTATGACGTCACATGATATCCCCCAAATGAGATCCCCCAAATATGGGCAGAGTAGGGCATGTCCTACTACTGTCACGACTACTACATGCATATTTTATTTATTCACTAATAAATTTCCAGAAAGTTTTGTGTATTGTAACTATAATCCCGACTGACGGGGTCGCGGTGGCTCAGTGATTACGGCATTGGACTTCAAACCGAAGGATCCACCGTTTGATCCACACGAGGGGTAACCGTGTTGTGTCCTTGGGCAAGGTACTTAATCCCGACTGCGTACCTGGCGGCGTAGCTTTGTGTACATATACCAAGGCGTACTGCACGCCGATGATGCAGTTCGTCGCCTGAGTTCCAATCTGTTCTATGTGCCAGTAACAGTAACTGGAACTCGAGGGACGAGTATTCTTCAGCCATTGCTAACCGTGGTTGTGCGGAGTTAGTACGGTGGGGAGGCTGACAGTTGCTCATCGCCGCTCGATGGTTCTCTCCATGTACTCCGACTTCCTTCATCCGTAAAACTGTGCGACACGAGGTGATCCTGACTGATAAAGGCGTCGTTAAATCCCCAATAAAAACTAAATATTCCGACAAGTATCAAGTAAAAAAACAAGTATCCTGCCTGGTACTTCTCGACTTGAGTGCAGCATTCGATACCGTTGATCACACCGTACTACTGCAAATCTTAGGAAAAAGGATCGGAAGTGGAGGTAAGGCACTTGACTGGTTCAGGTCGTACCTTTCACACCGCACACTGAAAATCACCATCCAAGGTGCGGAATCAGAGGAGCTACCACTGAACTTTGGGGTACCCCAAGATCTGTCCTCGGTCCTCTGCTCTATGCAATCTATGTTTTGCCACTGGGAGACATCATTCGCCAACATGGGCTAAATTTTCAATTTTATGCTGATGATACGCAACTTTATGTACATGTCATTCCCATTAATGAAAGACAGGCCAACACCTCTTTGGAAAACTGCGTATCTGACATTAAAACATGGATGACGACAAACTATCTAAAATTGAACGCCGGAAAAACTGAAGTAATTAACATCGGATTGCCGAATCAACTCTCAAAAGTGTCAAATATCAAACCAAATTTCAATGATCATGTGACCTCCCCCTCGGCTGTTGTGCGGAACCTGGGATATTTTATGAATGGGAATCTAGCTTGTGACAATCATGTCACACAGGTATGCCGCAGTTCATACTACCATCTGTGGAATATCAGCAGGGTCCGTTCCGTGGTCGATGAGGGGACTGCAAAACAATTGGTTCGTGCGTTTGTAACAAGTAGATTGAACTATTGTAACTCTCTGCTATTTGGCTGTAAACAGTCAAACATTAAGAAGCTGCAACTTGTTCACAACTGTGGAGCAAGAATTATCGCCAGGCAACGGAAATCATGTCACATCACTCCCATCCTCTCTCATCTGCACTGGTTGCCAGTTGAAGAGAGGATCGAGTATAAGATGCTCCTATTGACATTCAAAGCCCTGAGTTATCTGGGCAGTTTGGTGCAACAATATGTACCACCTCGACTCCTCCGTTCAACAGCTTTGAACTCCCTGATATCCATATCAGCGTCCTATTAACGGCAGGCGATCGGACGTTTTCCGTGGCTAGCCTCACTCTTTGGAATAGGCAGCCCCGATCACTTAAAGGCACCTCAGACGCCAGAAAGCTTAAAAAAGGCACTGAAAACCTACCTTTTCGCCCGCGTTTTCGGTGTTTATTAACTTTGTATCAACTTTATAATACATGTACAATATAGCAGCAGAGCATTGTAAAGCCCGAGAGCGCAGTTTTGTGGATTCATGGCTCTAAATTGTATTTATTATTATTATTATTATAAAACTAGTTCTGGGCCTTGTCCCTCAGATAGAACCAAAAATGGAACCAAACGTAGTTCTATATAAAGAACCAATACTGGTTCTATTTAAAAAACGAAACTGGTTCCATCTCAGGGACAAAGTTTAGAACCAGTTTTGGTTCCATAATAGAACCTGTTTGGTTTCAGAATCAGTTTGGGTTTCGATCATCGAACCAACCAGGTTTGGTTCTCTAAATGGAACCAGTGTTGGTTCCGTATTTTGAACCAGTTTTGATGTCTTGCCTTGAACCAATCTTGATGGACTACCTGAATGAATCAATGGTTTAGCGCGTAGAAGGCGCTTAGGGACGCTTTGGGGGCAAGCCCCTTTCGGATTTCCTCTGGCGTTTTGTATTTTTTAAATTTCTCGCAGGTTGCAACTATGACAGGCAACAGCATTGAGGAAGTTGGCTTTTGATGTCCTTTGGTCAGGTGTTATCCTTCCTCGGATGAAGAACAGTGTGAGAGGGTGACCTCTCGACAAAGGTGCTACCTCTCCCCGAGAGTGATGTGGTGGTGTTTTTCCATGGCATCTTCAGGCAAGTATAATCGGCCACTTATCCTGTTTTATAGAGGCCGTCCTCGGCAACTATGGTCTGCCTCTGGCTGGTCCCGACCCGCTCCTGAGTTTAAGCAGGACTGCTTCTTGTTCACCTCAGGAGGTGCCGTGTAGCATTTTTAGCATAATAATTCTTTTGGTCGCTTTGGAGGCTATATTCTTGGTATGTTTATTAACATTAAGTCGCTGGTCTAGGTTACACAGAGATATTTGGCCTCGATGCTTACAGGGAGAACTTTGCCCTGTAGACTGAGGTAAAAGTCGCGGTTTTTTACCCTTCGAGGGAAGGTTATTCGTTGGGTCTTCTTGGTGTTTAGCTTTATCATCCGCTTAGCACACCAGCGCGCGAGGTTGTCAAGCGCGCTCTGCGGGGATTTTTTATGTGGGGAGTTCGCCCGCAAGAGTCCCATAGCCCTTTGTTGTCGGCGAACTGGGAGATTTGAACACAGTCATTAGTTATTTTTAGGTCGTTAACATAAATAATGAAGAGAAGGGGGCTGAGGACAGACCCTTGTCAGCATCGAGAGAAACCTCACAGGATATTTCGTTATTGACACGGACTTTGATTTTACGGTCATTTAAGAAGGAGAAGCGTAGTATTTATAATTTTAGCGGTAGATTCAATTTGGAGAGTTTGTAGCGGACTCCGTTGTGCCAAACAGAAGCAAACACTTTTTCGACATCAAGTAGGATTACAGAACCTACTTATTGGTTTTGAATCGCCGTTTTCATAAGTCCAACAAGGCGATAGATGTGCTCGAGGTCTTCCTTCTGGCTCCTATAAGCTCGCTGCCATTTGTTAAAGAGGTTTTCTAGATGTTCCCTCAGCCGTGCTGAAGAATGGTTTCAACGCGCGGGGACGTTGTGGGATGTTTCCATCCCGATTCCCTCAGCCCTGATTTCCTCATACCATGCTGAATGAATACTGTAAAGCTTTTGCCAAGGTGTGCAAATTCAACTATTTTACTGGAGGGCAATTTATAGTATTCATTAAAAATATAATGGGGAGTAAATAAAAGAGGAAATATAACATCTTAACATAAATAAATTTTAACATTGAAAATAATGGAACCAAACTGTCATTATTGGTTTGCAAAGTACCCAGTATATTTCAATTTATAAATTTTCAAACCACTTTCATGATTTAAAACCAATATTAACGAGTTGGTTCAATACAGAACCATTTTAATATAGTTCGTTCTATATAGAACCTGTGGTAAGCCCGGAGGAAGAAGATGATGATAGATTTATTATCATTAGGCTTTAACCCTTTACCCAACGTAACGGCCAAAACCGGCCAGCGCTATTCTCAAAAATCGCCAATTAATTTTCACTATTTTTTTCATTTTTTGTCTCAAAAACATAGGTTATGACCCCTCGTTGGAACGAGCTCGTCGAGCTCGTTCCAACGAGGGGTCATAACCTATGTTTTTGAGACAAAAAATGAAAAAAATTAGTTATTCAAGAATTTTTTTTGCAAGTGTCGTCTGCTTTTCACGTTAGGTAAAGGGTTAAGAAGCAAAGAAAACAACACTTGTCACGCTACATAATTTGGCCGGAACGCACCAACAATCGTGAATTAACGAACGCGGGTTCTTCAAAGTCAAAACGGAAACGGTGTACTCCCGTTAAATCCGGAAACGGAAAGTTACAAATGTAATGGAAATCATCACAGAGCCAATATGAAAAACTGGTTCTAAATATAACCAGAGTAAGACTTTCGGTTCTGTGTAGAACCAAAACTATCAAGTTAGAAATTATAGAACCATTTTATATTTTAGAACTAATATGAACAAACTGGTTCTATATAGAACCACGAAAATATTTTTGGTTCTATACGGAACCTAAAGGAACCAAACTTTTTGCAATGTTTGGTACTCGTATTTGTGTAACAGTGAATATTTTCCGCCTGGATATATTATCCTTGTCATAATATTTCCTAGGAAATTTTATCCTTCGGATAAAATCACCTAGGAAATAAGATGTTTGGGGAGAAATTTCCTAGGAAATAATATCCTACCCCAGAAAAATTTATCCTATGCATTTTGTCAATGTAAATATTTACTGATGATATCAGGAAAACACAAATTTAATCAACATAGCATTAGTACAATATAAACCAGAAAAACAATTACTCAGAAAAATAAACCATCACCTTAATTTTGTGAAAGTAATTTTTGTCACAGTTTAATTTCCAATTGGAATAGTTTGAAATTATTGTCAAGTCAGTAATACATGTGAACACTATCATCAAGTCCTTTAGTTTTGTTTCTCCTGGGCCTAGGCACTTGTGACGATACAATGTAAAAATTTGGAACATTGTCATTTTCGGATGAAAGTTCTTCCATTGTTTCAGTTGATGAATCGGATAAATCTTGTCTGACAGTTCCCGAAGGTGGAATATGGGAATCTGTATACGCTAAAAACTAAAGTGTTAAAAACTACACTTGAAGTGCTGTATTTAACACTTACTAAGTGCTGAACTAGCACTTTGTTCAAGTGTAGATATCCCAGAACTTGACAGGTGTTACAATAATACCACTTGACAAGTGTAATGTGGCGACACTTAAAAGGAAACAACGCAGATGACGCGGATCAGGCTCGAACTCTCGAGCCTGATCCGCGTCATCTGCGTTGTGTCCTTTTAATTATGCGCCCACCAAATTATGGACGATTCTGGAAGAACCACCAATGCTAGACACATGGAAAGTGCCATCCATTCAAGTTTCAGATGTCTGACGATTGTAATGTCTAAGTGCTTAAAGCATTGCACTTTGAGTGTTAAAATCAAACCCTAAGAGTTAGAATGGGTTTAACACCTTGAAAGTGTCAGTTTTAACACTAGTTTTTAGTGTGTATCAGATTTGTCGCCTGTCTCAAAATACCTCTTAAAATTGGTTTGATTATGGGGACCCAGTTCTTTGCCATTTTGATCTTCCAGCATGTAAAGTCCTTTCGATCTATAATTTTTTATAATTATATGGTCCTTTATACTTTATGAGTTGCAGAGTTCCCGTGCCACAACATGTTTCGAAATTGTTTAACAAAACTTTATCCCTAACAACATAGTTTTGTTGGAAAACTCTACGTCTCTTGTTGTAAGCCTTTTTCTGTCTTTTTTGAGCATTATCAATGTTTCTGTTGGCTTTTTCGAAAGAAACAGAGTGTTGTTTTGCAATATTCTCCATGTTTTTTTTAATCTCTATTTTTGCCGAATCATCAGAAATTGATATTTCATTATCTGGCACTAGAGGCACACTATCACTAACATTGATGCTTGATTCTTTTCACTGGAAAGGCAAAATAGGATGTCTCATGTACAGCATATAGAATGGACTAAATCCTGTACTAGAATGCACTGTTGACCTATAACCAAATAAACACTCATCCAATTTTGTGTCCCAACTTTCACCGTTGTCCAAAACTACTTTATTGATCATCAATTTCAAAGTTTGATTGAAACGTTCACATTTTCCATTAGATTGTGGATGATATGGGGAAGTTAGTTGTGGTATGTTTGATATTATAATTGGAGGAAAAATTCCTGTCATTAAACTGCTATTAAATTTCTCTCCTTTAACAGATATAATTTCTTCCATAACTCCAAATCGATAAATAAACTTCCTCAATTGTTCAACGATTTCATTTGAAGCTTTGGAATAAATTGGCACAGCTTCTAGCCAGTCAGAAAAATAATCTATGGCTGTCAATGCATATTTGTAATTGTTCACAGATAGTGGGGATCCATCAGATTTCAAGAATGGTCCTATAAGATCAATCCCAATCTTGGACCACACCTTTGAAGGAACGTGTACAACTGTCATTTCACTGACTGTGGAAACTGTTTTTTTTTATTAACAAACTGGCACTGTGAGCATGTTTTAACATAGTCTCTCACATCAATCATCATTGAGTTCCAATGATATCTTGTTTTCAGCAAGTCATATGTTTTATCTCTGCCCAAATGACAGGCAGTATTAATGTGGCATTGTTTTATAAGAACTAACTTTTTATCCTGAGTGATAACTTTCCTTTTCTGGTCTTTATTGATATAGAACATTTCATCCTTCTCAATTTTGAAATTTTTAGTTTTCATCCAAAGTGACCTCTTCTGATTCCCCTTAAAAGATTGAGGATAAACTTTCTTTGAAAGATAATTCTAAAGAATTTCATATTCTTCCAATTTCATTTTTGTCCACAAACTTTGACTGTAATTCTGATTCCAACATCAACAACATTGCTAACCAACTGACCTAGGTTACCTACCCTGAATAAAGCAAAGTCACCTGCAAAAGGTTTACTCAGGCAGCATGTTGAACAATTCTCATATTTTTTAATGTTGCACAGTAATGTTCATGTTCTAATGTTTACAAACATTCTGTCTTTGTTTACATTTAAGAGGGAAAATTTGTCCTATTTACGGATAATATTTCCTAGGGTTATTTTTTCCTGGGGGATAATATTTACAGGGGATGAAATGTACTCATACCGGTAAGCTAGGTGTCATAATGAAAGGCACGATCAGTCCCATAACACAATGATGACCAAAATATTACAGGGGATGATTGGGAGGGTGGATTGTTATCAAATAGCTGTGTCCAAGGTGTTTCGTTTCTAATTTCAGGATGGCACCGTCGCCTTAATGGAAAGGCTTGAAAGTCACAGCTTCATTTTTATTTTCTTGTCTCACTCAGTAGCGGCGCCATGGGAGGGGGAAGGGTATGGGGGGGGGGGGGGTACTTACCCCTCCACTTTTTTCGCCAAGTGTAGTAAAAAAATACTATCATTTTAATTTTTGTATTGAACGTTGCGGTGTAATGGTAATGGTGGGTATGCTTAATTCCGTATTCCCAAGTGCCCTAAATCAGAGAAGTTTTTAAATTATGTTTGTGTGCCCCCCCCCCCCCCCCCCCCCCCCACACACACACACATTAGCTGCAAACAACAAACAAGAGTCGAGGGCCCAAATTGCAACAAGGTGTGCCGCGTTCAAACGGTTTGAAACATACCGCCTAACACTATTTGAGAAATGGTTGAATCGAGAGCGTGCAACGCATCCGTTTGGAATGCAGCCTACTTTCATTTTCGATTGAGTAGGGGACGCGGTGGTTCAGTTGGAAGAGGTGCAGGCTGCAAGCCGAGAGATCCTCGGTTCGAATCCCACATGCGGCAACCGCGTTGTGTCCTTAGGCAAGACACTTCACTCCATTGCCCACGTGGGGGCACGGTGACGTTATGTACTAAGGCGTACTGCACGTCGATGGTGCACCTGTCTTCAACCATTGCTAACCCTGCTTATGTGGAGTTACTATGTTTGGGGAGCTGACAGTTGCTCGGTGGTTCTCTCCGGGTACTCCGGCTTCCTCCACCCGTAAAACTGTCATGGTCATGATTAGCCATTGTGCAGAAATATGCGACCTTAAACACCAATAAATAAATAAATACATTTTCGATTTGAGTGTCGTTTGGTGCTTTGTGCTCGCACTTTACAACAGCGTTCTTCCGTTAAAATGTCACCATGTACGACGTTTTCTGCAACTGAAAGACCTAACCAATAAGTTTCAAAAGGATAAAACTGTTTTAATTTAATTGTCTGAGAATGCTCCAGAGAACACCATTTACAACGTAAGTTTTAAAAATTTTCTCAACTTCGGGAGGGGTGTCCCAACCAACCCCGGCTCGGTGCTGCGCAATACCCAACTGTACCCCTCACTTCTGTAAGGCTAGTGCCGCCACTGGTCTCACTCCTAAGAAAAGAAGGCAGCACCGTGACCGCAATGAGATCGGTTGATGAACATTCAATGGCACGTCGACAACGGGGAAATACCAGAAAGTTGAGTGGCCGGTTATGAGTCGTTTAGGAGAAGAATGAAAATGGCCAACTGAGAACATCAGTTTCTGCGACAAGTCAGCAGTATATACACTACACCAGTACATACAGATAAATCGACAGATTAATAATTATATTATTCACACTTTCTATATATTAGACTTAAACGTATTTGTACAATCGTTAAATGTATATATAAAATTGAACTCATGAATAATTTTTAATGTCATGTAAAACTTTTCTGCACATTGTGTAAATATAAATGACCGAACATTAATGAATAAAGGTCATTACACATTATTTCTAAACATAAACTATGCGTTGTTGTTTATAGGTCTCTACCCTCGAAATGTGGCAAAAATGACCAAGTAGTCGAAGTGTCTGGGGCCGACATGACTTGGGCCGTTACAGGCCTGAAAATAAGCTCAGTCTGACATTTGCAGAATGAGGTCCCTGGAGAGGGTGAATTTGATGGTACTATCCTATATAGCGGGCCAATTTATCCCCTGGGTACCTCTTTCTGTTCAGTTTTGAGACCCTTATTCAGATTGAGGTTCACATAGGGTAAATTTAGTGATACTACCCGCTGTGCAGGGTAGCATCGCCAAATTCACCCTCTGGGGACCTCACTCATTTTGCAGATGACAGTCTGCTTATTTTCTGGCTTGGGCCGCTATGACTTTGAGGTCGAAGTGACCACGGGTCGAAATGACTTGGTGCCGTAATAACTGGATACTGTATTTGATGGCGATAAAAAGAAATGGGCTGGTTTTTTCGTGGTTTATTTTAGAGAAATAGTTTCAAAACTCGCAAAAAGTAAAGACAATAAGCCGACCCCAGCTGTACATTGAACCATGTATCTAATTAACACCAAAGGGATCCATCGAAAAACATTTTCAGTCAAGGATTTGTTAACTACACACTAAAAACTAAAGTGTTAAAACTGACACTTTCATGGTGTTCTAACTCTTAGGGTTTGATTTTAACAGTCAAAGTGCGATGCTTTTAGCACTTCGACATGACAATCGTCAGACATCTGAAACTTGAATGGATGGCACTACCCATGTGTCTAGCATTGGTGGTTCTTCCGGAATCGTCCATAATTTGATTTGCGCTTGGTGGGTACATAATTAAAAGGCCACAACGCAGATGAAGCGGATCAGGCTCGAGAGTTCGAGCCTGATCCGCGTCATCTGCGTTGTTTCCTTTTAAGTGTCGCGACATTACACTTGTCAAGTGGTTTTATTGTAACACCTGTCCAGTTCTGGGATATCTACACTTGAACAAAGTGCTAGTTCAGCACTTTGTAAGTGTTAAATACAGCACTTCAAGTGTAGTTTTCAACACTTTAGTTTTTAGCGTGTAGTCAAAATCTCAGCTTTATTTTAAAAAAGTTGGTTTATTATTAAGCCATCCAACAAGTTGGAATGACTTAATTACAGCGATCGTCGGTCTATTTTTTTTTCTTTTTTCTCTCCGACAAATCTTCGCCACAATCTTTAACCTGCGCTCATGAAATTTGGAACACAATGTTACGATACTCGGAGCTCTTGTAGTTAACAGAAAATGTGAAGAATTGTCATTTGGGTTTTTAGCGACACTGTTATTAATTAGCACCTTCCATCGTTTTATTGCTTGAAATGCAGTCAAAACTTCTTGAATCATTAAATTTTCATTTGCTCTATAAGCTCACTTATGCGTCATATACAGTTGAGCCCACTTAACTGGATATCTCTTAATTGTATATCCCTGTTAATTGAATATAATTTCCCAACACAAAACCATTTACCAAACCTCCAGTACAAGTTTGACCTGTTAACTGAATATAGGTTACAGAGTAAACTCCTGATAATTGAATAAAAAATCTTGTAACATGTCGAGAAATTACCCTGACTCTCCCCAGTTTTCCTTTGTTTATAGACCTATTTGGCCTCTATACATCCTATATAGACACTTAATCTATTATATCTTGTTTGACAGAGCTCATGGAACTCTGTCAAACAAGATATAATAGAATAAATGCTAAGTTTATCTCTAGAATACAGGAAAGTGACACAATCCCTGTTAATTGAATACTCCTATTAAATGAATAATTTTCATTGGCAAAGTGGCTATTCAATTAACAGGGTTCCACTGTACCACTAATTTAATAGTTCATACAGAAATATAGAAACAGTGGCGTAGCCGGAGGGAGGTGTGGGTAATTACAGTGCCCCTCAAAATGGGAAAATTGAAGCATCAAAGGGCACTAGATTCACATTCAGGTCATTGAATTTTCAAAATCGTGTCGGGGAACCCCCCCCCCCCCCCCCCACGCACACCCCCCCCCCCCCCCCCCCCCCCTCATCTCCACTAATGGGACGGGGGTGCCTCAGGTCTTCGGATATGTCTGCGATATATATCGACCTGGTTATTGTGTTAAGTCGTTATAACGAGTTAGTAAGTCGTTATAACAAGTTAGGTAAGTCGTTATAACGAGTTACTAAGTCGTTATAACGAGTTTACTTAGTCATTATAACGAGTTATGTAAGTCGTTATAATGACTTTCTAAGTCGTTATAACGAGTTACTAAGCTTCCGTAACTACACTCTCGTTGAAATAATGGCCTTCGATCCAAAAGTAAAAATTCTGAGTTTATTTTTTACCTACCATGTCCCTCAAAAGAGGATCATTGCTCTTCGGCCTCGCGCGTTTTGGCCTCGCACTTTTCCGCCCTTCGCTTTTCGGCCCAAAGCTTTTCGGTCTCGGGGTTTGGCGCTTTTCGGCCTCGGAGATTATTCAGGTTCTTTCAGTGGCGTTTTTCCCATGTTGATGGGCAAGAATAAAATAAAAACACTTTACAGGTTTCATTTTTTATTATATTTCGATATGAAACAAAATTGTACATTACCACATTTTCGCAGATATTACGTTTCACTACAAAGAGGTGTGAACATTGTTATGTGCTTATAATAATTTGACAGTGTGACAGATTAACTTCCCTGTCAAGATGACGAAGGCGAAATAAATTGTTTTTTTTAACAATCTTAAGGATGAATTGCTTTCCACACAATCTAGACACCCATTGAATTTCAAACAAGCAGGTGAATGAAAGTTTATCTAATAGACTGTTCAGAAAATAATTTTTTGCACCCTGGTAGACGAATTTTAAACTGATTAGCACTAATTATGACTTACTGGAAAGCAATTACAACAAATTACAACAAATACATTGAAAGTTTTCATTCATCGTCATGAAACTACAAATACATTGAAAAACACACTCTAAAATCAGTTGGGTTAAAAATCAACCCAAATCGACTGGGTTGAGTGAATATGAACCCAATTGGGTTCATATTCACTCAACCCAGTCGATTTGGGTTGATTTTTAACCCAACTGATTTTAGAATGCATTAACACTAACCATTTCATTTCATTCCACTACGACCATTCGCACCTCTAGTTCAGAATAAGAGTGCGAACACATTGATTGCTATCGTGGAGAATTTGGAACTACCAACAAGATTGAAGAAAGCCATTTCAGCTCTGGGCGTCTCCTGTCCCATCTCCTGGACTACCCAGGAAATAAGCAAGAGCGAATGAAATGGTTTTTGCGCGCCTTGGGCGCGCAGGGACGCTGTGGGGCAAGCCCCTTTCGACCCTTCTCTAACAGTATAGTAGTGTTACTTTTCTGCACCATGTCTGAACGTGTCAAAGGAGGAAAGAGAGGGAGCAGGTTTAGCGGCGTTTATGCTTCTTGCTTCTCTTCTGGAGAGGAGGAGGCTGTGTCGGTGATATTGTAGTTGTAGCAGTTGGAGTGATTGGTAAGGCTGTAGCCGTTGGAGTATTTGGAATTGGAGGGCTGTTGTTTGCTTCTTGTACTGCATATTCTGCTATGATCCGCTGAAATTCTGAACTTTCATATCTCTTTATGAGTGCACCTGCTCTTCTGATTGTTTCCCCAGGGGATAGCCGTTCTATGTTGTTTTCTGGAATCTGTGTTGGTGAAGTGGATTCGGTGGTCTCTATCTGGCTTTCTGGTTTTGAAGGGAGAGGTGAGTGGGGATCTGGAAGTGGTGAGAGGACATCTTCCATTTCCATCTCAGTCTCCACAGAGGTGTCCACATCTGGTGTCTCCAGCTGTGGGGCTGGAGGCAAGATGGGTGTCTCTGTGGGAGTGGGAGCGGAAATGGTGGCTGTCTCAGGCTCCTCCTTTTCCTCACTCTTCTCTCTCTCTTCTTCTCCAAGAAAGCCTCCAAGCGTCGGGAATCCCCCTGCTTGGTGGTCGGGCTCTTTTTCTTTGTCTTCCTCTTTTCAGGGCCTCCTGACCTCCTCGGGTGAGGACCAGTGTGAGAGGAGGTCCTCTCGGCAAAGGTATTACCTCTCCCCGAGGAGGGTGGTGATTTTGTCTCTTCCTCGATTTTGAATTCAAGAGACAGATGAACGCTCTTGCCTATCTCCTGGATAGTCCAGGTGATAGGACAAGAGACGCCCAGAGCTGCAATCGTCTTCTTTAGTGTAGCTGGTAGTTCCAGTGTTTCCATAATTGCTGTCTAATTGGTTGTTCGCACTCTGAAGTCAGAGGTGTGAATGGCGCATGCATGAGGCAAGAGCATCCAACTGACGTTGGAATCTAAAGTTGAAATCGAAGAGGACACCGCAACACCACCCTCCTCGGGGAGAGGTAGTATCTTTGACGGGAGGAACCCCTCTCACACTGGTCCTCACCCGAGGAGGTCAGGAGGCCCTGAAAAGAAGAAAAGGAAAAAGAGTCCATCAACCAAGCGAAGTGATTCACGCCGCCTGGAGGCGTTCCTGGAGAAGAAGAGAGAGAAAGGTGAAGAAAGGAAAGAGCCAGGAGCAGCTACCACTTCCGGTCCTACTCAAACAGACACACCCATCTTGCCTCCAACTCTACCGCTGGAGACGATAGATGTGGACAGTCCTGTGGATACTGAGATGGAAATGAAAGCTGTCTTCTCGCCACTTCCCGAACCCCACTTGCCTCTCCCTTCGGCACTCAAAAGCCTGGACTTGGAAATCATCCAAAAGGAAGCCAAAGAAGAGAGGGAAAAGTACAAGATCGAAAGCAAAAGGCAGCATCAAGAACTACTGACAAAAATAAGAGAAATGCAAGGATTGGCAACACAAGGGGCAGCACAACAGGTACCCCTAAGAAAAACAGAAAACGGCCACAGCCCTCCACTACCAACCACACCAACAGCCATCAACACCTTATCACTGTCACAGCCACCTCCCATCAGAAAAAAGACCAAGAAGCACAGGCGCCGTTAACTTTCTTCCTTTCCTTTTCCTCCTCTTACACGCTCGGACATGGTTCAGGACAAAACGTAAAAAGGAATACTATGGCACAGTTAAAGTGGGTCGAAAGGGGCTTGCCCCACACCGTTCCTGCGCGCCTTCAGCGCGCTAAAACCATTTCGTTTCGTCAACACTACGACCGGATCACTTGGAATCGGATCACTTGAAACTTCGGGTCGCAAGGGATTTAAATCCTATATTGTCTCTATGCGCCTTCGGCGCGCTGAAACGGATCACTTGAAACTTCGGGTCGCAAGGGATTTAAATCCCACGTTGTCGCTATGCGCCTTCGACGCGCTGAAACTTTTCATTCATCATCATGAAACTATAAAAGTATTTTGCAGTTATTTACCGGTTACGCTACATTCGCACCTCTGACTTCAGAGTGTGAACACCTCATCAGCGACTATGGAAACACTGGAACTACCAGCGAGACTAAGGAAAGCCATCTCAGCTCTGAGCGTCTCTTGTCCAATCACCTGGACCATCCAGGAGACTGGCAATAGCGTTCATCTGACTTTGGAGTTTAAAGCTGAAGAGAACATTTCACCACCTTCCTCGGGGAGAGGTTGTACCTTTTCTGAAAGGAACCCCTCTCACACTGGTCTTCACCCGAAGGAGCCTGGATCTGGCTCTGAAAAGAGGACGAAGATCAAGAAGAAAAAGAAGCCCGGCGGCTGGATGATTTCCTGAAAATGAAGAAGGAAGAGAAGGCGGAGGAAAAGACAGAGATAGCCACTACCATTTCCCTTGCTCCAACTCCTGTGACTCCCATCCACGCCCCGGCTGTCTCTCCTCTGGGGGCAAACTGGAGGGTGGTGACGTTATCAGTGTGGTGGAGACGGAAATGGAATCTGGCTCTCCGAAGTCTCCTACTCCAATCTCTCTCCTCCCTCCGCATACTGAACTATTTCTATTGCCTGAGTCAGACATTAAATTTCGAGTTGTCGCCCCTATTTTTTCACACTTGACTGCACGGGTAATAATTAAAAAGCTTCGCACCTCGCTGTGCACCATCAATGAAGTAATTAATTTACAGTCGTCTCGAACGCACAAGCACATTGGAATATGAAAACGAAATGTGATTACCAATAGTCAGCGACCATTCGTCGTATTCATATCTCGGTATACTTGTTTGGAATTGAGTGCAATTCACAACTTTACAGTTGGCTGTCGGTCGCGTCATCTGCAGAACTGTAAATATACAAAATGAAAAGCAAAGACTAAAATTTGATGTGAAATGTTTTTATTATTAAAATTAAAAAAACTTAAACACAACAAATAATTAAATATTTACAAACAACTATCTTCCAAAAGCACACGCAAATCTTAAATAAGGGGATGTGAGGACTGGGAGTGGGAGGGGAGGGGTGGCGTTCTTCGTATTTTAATTTTTGAATTCTTGGGTTGCAATAGTAGAGTAAAATGCATTTGAGAACGATTTTTCTAGCCCGAAAAAAGGGATTTTTTTTAAGGCAGTTTCATTTTTTTTCGGGCAAGTTTGTGTTGCCCCCCCCCCCCCCCCAAATATGAACATCGCCCGAAAAAATCGATTTTCACAGTGCAACTTTACAATTTTGGCTGCCCTAAAAACTGGCTCCCTAGAATTATGTGAGTGGGTGATGAACTTGCTCAAAAATATATTTGGCCTCAAAAGTGAATGATTTCCTCCGCAAATGCGAGGTAAGAAAGGCAACCTTTTTACGTATTCTCTTCATATAGTAACAACAAGAACGATAGTTACCTTGCACTGAAATTTATCAATTTATCATTTAGAAAAAAAACGTACAAGTTGTAGTAAAATGGGAAATAAACAACTTTTTCTCTTTTCACACACTATTTAAAGCACAAATATCTTAGCACAATATCAACAACAAAATTATGTATATATCTTTATAAAGAGCATACATATTTTTACACGTATTTACATAAGAAGAAAAGACTGTTGTAGCACGTTTTTGGACACTGATGGGGTGGTACGCGGTGTGGTGTTGGGGCGGGGGTGTTTGAGGGTGCCTGAAACATACAAGAATATACTACTACAGCAAGGGTGCACTTTTGTAACATGTGTGTGTAGGGAGTCAATCGACCAATAATACTAGCTACAACGACGTGACTTATTAATATTTTTGGTCGGAAATAAAAAAAACGTCACAACTCAAGTGTTCGTAGCTAATAATACTGGACTATATTAAATTGATGTGGGAGTTGGTTGGGGGAATGGGGTAGTCCCTATGAGGCCCATAATGGACCAGTGGCATAGCCAGCATTCTATAATTGGGAGCCAAATCATTTTTTGTTGGGGGGGGGGGGGGGCGGCGGCAAACAATGATGTTTGTCCTCACCTCGTCCTAACTAGGACTCTCTCTTGTCGTTACCCACCCTTCCAGTTTTCTTCAGGAAAGTGGAAGGCTAGTATAATGACCCGAGGGTCCTAGTTATGACAAGGCCTCCCCAAGAACATTTTGCAAAATCCAGTGCTCTAAGGTCGAAAAAATTGTAGCATGTGTAGCATTATTTTGTGGGCTTTACATTGTAGCGGCCGAGCTATACGGGGCGCCGCCGATGGAGCCTCTGCCCGAGTTATCTTTCCTGTACGGGCGGAAGGTGGCCTCGCTTTGACTTGCGCTGAGGGGTATTTAAGGCGGTGAACGGCACATCTCGGGGTCTTACTTGCTTGGTCTGACCTGGATGACAGAATCTGGAGGGAGGAAGTCCAAGAGAATGCTGCCATAGTCCAGCCTAATATTGGGGAATGTCCAGAAAGGGCGGCGTGCTGTTCACCTCCGAGAATCCCTGGCGGCGCAAGTCCGACTGAGGTTATAGTGGCGGCGGACCGTGCTCACAGCGGCGAGCAAGAGGCGTCCAATTGGCGCCGGAGATAGGCCAGCGGAAGCCCAGGTCGTTGCCTTCCCTGATTGTACAAGGAGCTGTACTTATACCTATAGAATATATGCCAGATGGCGGAACATTAACCATGTCTTGTTGTTCTATTGACGGAGTGACGGAGAGCTGTGCTCAGCATACCTCTTGAGATACAAGAGGGAGAGAGGGAATCCACTTGCTGTAAAGTCTCGCAACAGCGCAGACCGCTGGGCGCAACACGCTACACGTAGGAGCGAGCTTTGATGGCAGCGGCGGGGATTTCGAAGCCAGAAGTTCAGAGAAAATAGAATCAAGGTCAAGAGTTGGAAGATGTTCCAGGATCATCCAAAGGGCAGCTGTACCCCATCCAAGACAGTGGACGGCGAGCTAGAGTTTGCAGCAGCGCTACCCTTGACGCCACCTCCGACGGCAATTAGAGAAAAACAGAAGGACGCTGACAGCGCGGCACTGTTTGTGCCACAACCATCCAGGTGTAGTATGGCTTCTACGAGTACAGAGAATCCATTTTCTACGTCCAGTCCAGATTTGGAAAAGAGGTATGTACCTGGACTACGACGGCCTGAGTGGAAGGAAATGCCAGTTTTGGAGAAACAGAAGGATGAGGCGCTGTTGTTAACACAGTCACAGCCCAGAGTTAGAGGAGCGTTTGATGACGAAGAAGCTGTACCGCTTGAATCGAGTTTCAAGTTTGATGTCAAGAGAAAACAGCTCCATCTAGGCAAAATGGAAGAAATAAGATGAATCAAAGAACTGGATGGTATGGCGGCTCATCAGAAGCAAAGAAGTCCACCCCTAGAAGATGCAGATTTAGTTAGAGATCTGAGGCGATCGTTGATGTCGGAAGCGGAAGTATTTATTAAAGATATTATACAGAAACGATCCATAGCGCAGAAACCAGGCGGCGATCAGACTAGGGGCGGCGAAAACCAGTATCCAGGCAGCGGCGAACATAGACCAGGCGGTGGTCCTCCTGCGGGCGGCGATAATCAGTATCAAGGCATCAGAGATCAGACGGGTAACTACAAACCAGATACGTTTGATGGATCAGGTCCTTGGAAAGAATATGTAGTTCATTTCGAGTACTGTGCAGAATTGAATGGCTGGGACGAGAGACAGAAAGGATCCTATTTAGCAGTCAGCTTACGTGGGGCAGCTCAGGGAATGATGTCTTATAGACATCTGAAAGCGGCGCTCGAAAGAAGATTTGCACCCCCGAACCAGGTAGATTTATACAAGTCACAGTTCAAGGCCAGATCAAGAAAAAGAGGCGAAACATTGCCGGAGTTTGGCCAAGTGCTGCGGCGGCTCTCACATCTGGCGTATCCAAGTGCGCCGGAAGACATGGTGAATACTTTAGCCAAAGATCAGTTTCTAGAAGTCATAGAGGACGGCGACCTGAAGTTCCAAGTCTGGCAGAGAAAACCGATGACGCTGGAAGAAGCAGTCCAAGCGGCCGTTGAGTTGGAGGCATTTAAAGCAACAGAGAAGAAGGGTTCTCTAGTGCGTAGCACAGAGACGGAAGAAAACATCCAGCGGAAGTAGTAGGTGAAGAAGATGAAGAGTACTGGAGGCGCAAAGTAAAAAGAGGCATAGAAGAACTGCTAGAAATAGAGAAACAAAGGGGCAGAACGAAACGGCGCCCGAGACGAATTCGTTGCTATGGATGCGGGAAGATGGACCATTTCAAGAAAAATTGTCCGAATGGTAGAGATGAAGACCAGGGTCGAAAGCGGCGTGGTACCCGAGGGGCGGCGTCACCAAGCGAAAGGTCACCAAAGGGAGCCGTTGGCGGATCGACGCGGATAGTTACAAGAGAGTCAGGCATTTTTGTGGAAGGTAGTTTGGTAAATGGGAGAGATGGTTTAGAAGTAAATCTGTTGGTGGACAGCGGGGCAACAATCTCTATTGAGAAGCGACTTATATGATGCAATGGACGAATACAGGAAACCAAGACTCAAGAAAGTTCATTCGAGAATAACAACAGTGAGCGGTGGCGCCATGAATATCAGAGGCTTAGCAGATTTTGTGGTACTGATAGGCGGCGTCAGGCGGAAGCATCCACTGGTTGTTGCGGATATTCAAGTCGATGGAATACTTGGGTTAAATTTCCTGGTAGATCATGCATGTACCGTGGATATAGCGGAACCATCCTTAAGGATTGGAAGAGAGAAGATCCCATGCCATTTTAGTTGCAAGGTTGGTTGTTGTAGGGTGATGCTGGCTGAAACAGTAATGATACCGCCTTCAAGTGAGGTGATAGTGGAAGGGGAAGTACAGATCCCATTCCGACACACAGACGCCATCCAAGCAGTGATCGAGCCAAATGCATCTTTTGTCGAAAAGAACTCCACGTTTCTGGCGCGAGCATTTGTAACAGTGGGACCAACGGGGCGCATACCAGTAGGACTGTTAAACCCAGAGGACCGCCAGAGAGTAATCCGTGACGGAACAGCAGTAGCATAGTTGGAGGAGGCCGAATTATAAGATAAAGCAGAAGAGGTGAAAAGAGTTTAAGGTTTGCTCCAGCACCTTGAATGTTTGCTACCGGAGGAAGATGGCGTACTTACAGCGGGGATGAAACAGAAGGCCGAAGTGATGCTTAAAGAGTTTGCAGTGTTATTTGGTTATTTGTCAATAATCGATTTTTATGTGTCCCGTTTTGGAGTTCCCCAGGTCCTGCACTCAGATCAAGGCAGTCAGTTTGAGAGCGGTGTGTTCCAGGAACTGTGCGACCTACTCTGTATTAAGAAAACTCGGTTATTTGGTTATTTGTCAATAATCAATTTTTATGTGTCCCGTTTTGGAGTTCGCCAGGTCCTGCACTCAGATCAAGGCAGTCATTTTGAGAGCGGCGTGTTCCAGGAAATGTGCGACCTACTCGGTATTAAGAAAACTCGGACTACGGCCTATCATCCCCAGTCGAATGGAATGATAGAGAGATTCAACAGAAATTTGGCTGCGAGGTTAAGCACCTTTGTGAATGAAGATCAGACAGACTGGGATGTTCATCTCCCCCTGGTTATGATGGCGTACAGGGCGGCGGATCACGAAGCGACAGGGTATAGTCCCAACACCATGATGTTAGGGAGGGAGATTACCTTGCCAGTAGAGTTTGTGGTAGGAGTACCCCAAGACGGCGGCGCCAAGATGTACCATCAATGGGCGGAAGATTTGAGGCAACGATTGGTGAAGATACATGAACTTGCGAGGGAACATCTCAGTGGTAGTGTAAAAAAACAGAAGAAGACTTATGATTTGAGAAAGCAAGAGCGCCGCTACAAGGACGGTAATATGGTATGGTTATATACTCCGGCACAGAAAAGAGGGAAGTCGCCGAAGCTTTTATCCTTCTGGGATGGGCCCTACAGAATTGTGGAGGTCTTGAGTGATGTCACTTTTAGAATACGAAGCGGAGAAAAGAAGCCAAAGATAGTATACCATGATCGCTTAAAACCTTGTGAGACATCCAGTACATCTGCGACTGAAGAACTTAACATTGACAGTGACGCCAGCGATCCAGGAGAGATCTATCCTTATACAGTCACGGAGTTTGCGACTTCGAGAGATGAGGGGAGAGCGGAAAGATTGTCAATACCTGGAAACGGCGACGAATCCAGTGAAGAGAGTTTAGAGACCACAGGGAAGCGCAGAAGGCGGCTTGACGTTTATGTACTGCGTGTGGAGCAGGCAGTTACCTCCCTTGATGTCCAGAAGATATCGGCACCAGAATCATCGACTGTGAAGAAAGCGGCGCCAAAGCGCAAAATAGTGGGCGTGGGCGTGGGCGTGGCCAACGCTATAAAAGAGACGGCAAGGAAACCACAGAAAAACTTCACTTCTGATCTGATTCACACTTCTGATCTCAGAGCGTGAAGACCTTGTTTATAACAATGGAAAACCTGGAATTGCCGGATCGTCTTAAGAAAGCCATCTCAGCTCTGGGCGTCTCTTCTCCAATCTCTTGGACTATCCAGGAAATGGGCAAGAGCGTTCATCTGAACCTGGAATTTAGAATTGAAGAAGAGAACACCACAACACCACCCTCTTCGGGGAGAGGTAGTACCCTTGGCGAGAGGATCCCCTCTCCCACTGGTCCTCACCCGAAGAGGCACGGAGGCCCTGAGAAGAGGAAAAAGAAGAAGAGCCCATCAACCAAGCGCAGGGACGCCCGGCGCTTGGAGGCATTCCGGAACAGGAAGAAAGAGTTGAGTGAGTGGGTGGAGGCTCTGGATGCAGCCGCCAGTTCCCCTCCTAGTCCCACTGGTACACCCAACCAACTGCCGGCTCCTGAGCTGGTACAGTTGGATGTGGAACATCCAGTGGATACTGCGGAGGAACTGGAAGTTGCTTTTTCACCGCCTCCAACCCTTCACTCCCCCCTTCCTTCACTACCGGAAAGCCAGGGAGCGGTGCAGCCATCACAGCCACCACTCTCTAGGGAGGCCATAATGAGAGAAATACAGCTGGCAAGAGCAGAACGGGCAAAATCAAGAGAGCTCCGAGAACAAATCAACGCGCGCACCCCTCTACACCACCACCAGCCTCATCACCATCACCATCACCAAGCCAACCTCCACCCAAAAAGAAGAGCCGCAAGAAGGGCAGAAAGGGATAAACCTCTTCCCTCCTTCCTTTTCCTCCTTTGACACGCCTAGACATGCAAAAACCATCATTTACAGTCACCGAGGGTCGAAAGGGGCTTGTTCCCCAAATCGTCCCTGCGCGCCTTCGGCGCGCGAAACCATTTCTTTCTCTTGTCACAGAAAAACAGTCGATCGATATCCCGAGAGAGAACAGATAAGATGGCCAATACAAAGACTACAGCAAGATTATTGAGGTGTGAAAGATGCGTCAGAGGGTATAAGGATAGAGAACAGTTGGACCGGCACAAGCTACATTGCACTGGGGTGGTCTATAATTGCAGTTTAAGCCCCCGTTCATACCTGTATAATAAGGATTTGTTGCGCCACAGACGAGAGAAACATGACAATTTGTTCGAGGCACCCAAGAAGATGGAGAAGACGCCGCCCAGTCCAACGATTGGTATGGTTAGATCCATAGATGTAGAGGAAGGAATTAAAGAAATGGTTGAGGCAGTGGCCAGTATTTCACAAGTACTGAGTCCTTTGTCGGGGTATGAGGCGGAAAAGGGTATGAGTCCTGCGGTACCAGTCGCCCTGGAAGCTCGGGAAATGCAGACAGAGAGAATAGAGAAATGTGAGGTTGATACCCAGACAGAAACTCCGGCAGATGCCCCCCCCCCCCCCCAAAAAAAAAAACCATTAAAGAAGTCTGGACCAAAATTGTAGTGAAGCGTACGGCTACTGGAGAAGAAAAGACAATAACAAGAAGAGTAACGAGTTGGGTGGAGTGAGAGAGAACAGAGATATTTTTTCATTATTGTATTTTTAATAAATTGTTTCATAAAAAATGTAAAATATAGAAAATTGATAAATGTATTAATGAAGGCAATGACCACCTCGGGTTGAGGTTTTATCGGAGGCGTGGGCTGTGTAGCGGCCGAGCTATACGGGGAGCCGCCGATGGAGCCACTGCCCGAGTTATCTTTCCTGTATGGGCGAAAGGTGGCCTAAGATCCAACGTTATGATTGGTTGGCCTCGCTTTGACTTGCGCTGAGGGGTATCTAAGGCGGTGAACGGCACATCTCGGGGCAGAAGGGCTCTGAACTCAGAGTGCGAGCATCCTAATTAACACCATAATTATGGAAACACTGGAACTACCAGCGCGACTGAAGAGAACAATAGCAGCTCTGGGCATCTCTTGCCCTGTCACCTGGACTGTCCGGGAGACAGGCAAGAGAGTCCATCTGAACTTGGAGTTCGTCATTGATCAGCACAACACCACCACACCTTCTTCGGGGAGAGGTAGCACCTTTTGTGAGAGGAACCCCTCTCACACTGGTCCTCACCCGAAGAAGCCTGGACCTGGCCCTGAAAAGAAGAAGAGCAAGAAAAAGAAGAGTCCGTCCACCAAGCGCCGGGATTCCAGGCGCTTGGAGGCCTTCCGGAATAGGAAGAAAGAGGTGAGCGAGAGGATGGAGGTCCTGGGGGCAGCTGCCAGTTCCCCTCCTAGTCCCACTAGTACACCCAACCAACTGCCAGCTCCTGAGCCGGTACTGTTGGATGAGGAACATCTGGTGGAGACTGAGGAGGAACCGGAGGTTGCCTTTTCACCACCTCCCACCCCTCACTCCCCACTTCCTTCTCTACCGGACAGCCCGGGTGAGTCAATCTCAGCAACACAGCCACCTAAATCTGCAGTCACCGCCGAAGAATTAAGGAGAATAAGAGAGATGGCAAGTCGAGTAATAGAGACGGGAAACCGAATCGCCTCCGAAACTCAGGAGTTCATGGAACAATCCAAGGCAGATCTCAAAAAGACATTAGACGCAATCCATTCACCAAACTCAACACTAAACTCAACATCGTCGACTTCCACATCACAACCTCAACCACCTCCAAAGAAAAAGAGCCGGAAGAAGCCTAGACGGGGTTAAGCCACTTCCCTCCTTCCTTTTCCTCCTCCACCGCGCCTTGAAATCCTACAACAACAACAAACAGCTAACGAGGGTCGAAAGGGGCTTGTCCTCCAAATCGTCCCTGCGCGCCTTCGGCGCGTCAAACCATTTCGTTCATCTCGGAGCAAAGAAGGCGTCGAGCATGTCTACCGACTAGTCACCCAAATGAAAACCGCTATAAACAATAAGCAAATAGGCGCGGCAGTCCTGTTAGACGTCGAAAAAGCATTCGACTCTGTTTCGCATAATGGAATGCGCTACAAATTATCAAAAATGAGACTCCCCGTGAAACTGATTAGATTACTATCCTCTTTCTTAAATGATCGCGAAATTAAAGTCCGAGTGAACAATAAAATGTCTGACAGTGTCCCCCCTCGAAGCAGGCACCCCCCAAGGATCCGTCCTAAGCCCCCTCCTATACATCTTTTTCGTAAATGACCTTAGCTTCTCCGATGACCGCGTTCAAGTTTCCCAATTCGCGGATAAGGGCCTCTGGGACTCTAACAATACGGCCAATCTGCTCCAAAAACCCCTGCAACGCGCTCTCGACGAGCTTGAAGAATGGTGTGCCAAATGGAGAATTAAGCTAAATGCCAATAAAACCCAACGAATCACCTTTACTCGCAAGAAAACCAAACGGGATTTTGACCTAAAACTTATGGATAACACCCTCCCAGAATGCAAAGAAGCGAAATTCCTGGGCATTACCATTGATCAGAAACTGTCCTTCAACAAACATACCGACGACATGGCGAAAAAAGCTACCAAACGAATTAACTTATTGAAAATGCTCAAGGGAACTTCATGGGGGGGGGGGGGGGGGGGGGACAACCAGTCCACCCTACTCAAACTATACAAATCCTTTGTGCGCCCAGTACTCGAATACGGTGCAATAATACTAACTGACCTCAACCAAACTAATATGGGAAAACTCCAGAGGGTCCAAAATCACGCGCTTAGAGTTGCCCTCCGCGCCCCATGGGACACACCCATCAAAACACTCCACGACAGGGCCGATATCCCCACCATTAAAGACCGCCTAGCCACCCTGGCCGCGAAAAATCATGACCAGTTAGCGCCGACAGCGAACTAATCTCCGAACTTGGAGTAATTTGCGAAAGCCGACAAAAGCCCAAAAATTGTAACCAAAACTAAGACAGCTCGAATAAAAACTAGGAATGACAAGGTAAACTGCGATTCCCGACGCCCCCGAATACCCCTAAACTAAATTAAAATAAATAAGTCCGCAACCAGCGAAGGGTACAACAGGAAAGAAACACCCTCGGGTGTGGTCTAGTGTGCTAGACATGTTGCTCTCCCGCTGACAGCCTCGGAAGCTCAACCTGCATTAAACGATCGCGATCCCCGGCACCCTCAACTTCAAATAAACTTAAACTAACCTAAATAAGGCCACTTCTAGCGAAGGACACAACAGGAAAGAAACACCCTCGGGTGTGGTCTAGTGTGCTAGACCTGTTACCGTCCCGCTGCAAACCAGGAAGTTCAGCCCACTTAAAACGCTCGCGATCCCCGGCACCTTAAAACTAAATAATAAATAGGGAACGACTGGGGTCACAAGCACAAGAGTATGTGACTGCTCTTACGAATGTAAAGATTCGTGCATTTCATACTCTCCCCCATAGCGACAAGCACACACACACAGCACAATACCACACGAGAGTATGTTACTGCTCTTACGAATGTAAAGATTCGTGCATTCCATACTCTCCCCTCGCACACAGCAGACACCACAAAGACACGCAACTGAAGAGGTTCTACTTTTATCTTTACAGTTTACATATTCTAATGAAAACTAATTCTACCTTCTTCTTTTAAGCAGGTACACAGAAGATGTTTTTTGACCAGCACCCCAATAACCGTTACAGACAGTCTAACCGTTATGGAAACAGTCACCCCCTTGGTTCCTGAACATCCTCCGCTGCATCCCTAAAAGTGGTCAACCACTTTAAGGGGGGCGAGCGTTGGTCCTGCGTCCCGCCTCTGCCCCTTTTTGTAAGCGCATTGCGCATCGTTTTGTCCCAACCCACTAGGATTACAATGCAGGCCTGCCCCCGAACCAGGGAAGTTCGGGTCTTCTTCTTGGTGGTCCCCGAAAGGGGTCGTTGTTGTTTTCCTTCAAAGAGTCCAACTATAACAGAGACAGCCTGAGGCAGATTATACTTGCCAGTGATGGCCATCACTCATTATCATCCTCGAAGCGGCAGACTATACTTGCCCGAAAATCCAGATCGACTGCACCCTCGGGGAGAGGTAGTACCTTTGTGAGAGGACCCAACCTCCCACACTGGTCCTCACCCGAGGGTCCAACCGACTTCAGTAAATGAGACCGCCTACCCACAACTGGAGACACCTGCTGAGTACCGGATCCTTTTCCTCCTTCAACACGCCTAGACATGTGACAGCCATCATATACACCTACCGAGGATCGAAAGGGGCTTGTCCCCCATACCGTCCCTGCGCGCCTTCGGTGCGCGAAATCATTTCTCTTTGATCTCGGGGTCTCGGTTGTCATTCACATTTCATTCACACATCTGACTTCAGAGCGTGAACACCTGGACAACATGGAACTTCCTGACAGACTAGTGAAAGCCATTTCAGCCCTGGGCGTCTCATGCCCTATCTCCTGGACTATCCAGGAAATAGACTTGAGCGTCCACCTGAAACTGGAGTTCGAAGTGGAGAACACCAAATCACCAACCTCTTCGGGGAGAGGTACTACCCTTGGCGAGAGGATCCCCTCTCCCACTGGTCCTCACCCGAAGAGGCACGGAGGCCCTGAAAAGAGACAGAACAAGAAAAAGAAGAAGAGCCATTATACTTTTGAATCTCGCAGTTACTGTACGCTCAAGGGGATCATTACGGTTTGATCCATTGACCAACTCTATTGTCAAGCTGTTAACACCTCAAAATTTTCATCAGTCTTCCAGGAAAGTGATTACAATCATATTCTGGAAAAATTAAAAGAGTCATAACTTACTTATACACATAGATCCTAACACAGATAGATTTAAACCTAGGAAAATGACGCAGTTCACCAAATCATCATTAAACACTCAGGAAAAGAGAAGAAAAGAAGGATGACAGGAAAAACAAGAAGGACAGGGAGATAGCTGCAAGACGAGCGTCAGCAGGAAACAAGGTTAGTGCTGGTAATTTTAAAAATTCCGGGGGGCAAGCGAATAGGGAGTCGGAGGGAGCAATGAGTTTCTGGGAAAGCAGTTAGAAGCTCTAACAAAGCAGATGGCCGAATTGAGGGAAGAACTCAAAGCAAAGGATGTCGAGATGAGGGAGGCGCTTAGGGCCAAAGACCTCCAAATTTCTGAGCTGCTAAGAAATTCTTTCATAATGCCATCGCCAAGATCACCTGGATCTCCAGCTAAAGAAATCCAAGTAGTGGCAGAGATCCATTCTGTTCCAGACAGTAATGAGTCCAGCCCGATAGAGGTCCTGGCTGCCTCTGAGGGCATTCCTTCTGAAAAAGAAAGCAGTAGCGTCAATAGCGTCAACAATAATGCCAATAGTCGTGGTGCCGGAAAGACAAGCAAAAGAGATTCCACAAGTTCAGCAGCCACAGCATCGGAAGAGGGTAGCAGCCCAAAATCCTATGCTGAGGCTGCACGTGCTCGAAGAGTCAACTCCAAAGCAAATACAAAAATCACAGTGGATCCTCTGGGAACCAAATCCTTTAACCTGGATAGATCTCTGTCGCAGTTACTTAACACGCAAGCTAGTGGGATAGGTTCCAGTCACGATACTGAGCACAGCGCGGAGTCAGTTCCCGCTAGTGGCCCCAGCAATATGAGCCAAAGGGGGGGGGGACCCCCCTAAAAAGAAAACAAAACAGTTGCGATTCTGAGTGCGAGTTGCAGGAGGTGACGGGTGCTGATGGTTTCTCCACTTTGACACTTAGAGTGGTAAAGAAGTGCAGAAGCCTCCAGCATCCCTCCTCTTCCAGCTCCGCTCAGGACAACAGTACTAACAGGACTAATTCTCATAATGACAATAAGAAAAACTTAACTGTTGACGATAATGATCTCACTGCCAACAAAAACATTACAGTCAGAGAGTCCGGCCTGGGGAAGTCACTCAACTTATGAGTTTAGACTTCTCCGCGGCCATAAAAAGGACACCCACGAGGGCTGTACAGAAGATACCCACGAGGGTACCCATGGACAAAAACAAAAAACAGGATAAGCTGGCTACACAACCTCTAGGGGAAAAATCACCAGTTAATATTTCCGTGGTAACAAGGGTACACCCAGACACCCCAAAAGAAGCCATCAGCCAGGGTATACCAGGCTGCAAGTGGGAAAGATTCACCTCCAGAGCCACGGGCAATCACACGTGGAAGCTGAAGGTGATCTGCCCTAACAGTACAACTAAACGAAAAATAATTTCGGAAGGGGTGACCATCAATGGTAGAAAGCACGTTACAGAGGAGTACCGATCAACCCCTCCCCCAATTCAATGTCATAAATGTCAGAAATTTGGGCACGTAGCAAACAGATGCAGGGGCACTCTGACCTGCATGAAATGTGGAGACAACCATCTCACCAAGGCATGCAAGTCAAAGTCCCCCTCCTGCCCTAACTGCAAGGGACCCCACACCAGTAATTATCGGGAGTGCTCCCACTTCAAGAAAAGTGAAAACCAACATAGAGTTGAAAAACCTTAACTTAAATAAACCCGACAACGCTTCCTCACCCCACACAATATGGTCCCTTGTCGCGGGAGCGCTCTACTCAGTTCTAAACAAACATGTCAGCACTAGTCTGTCTGATATCTGTCAAGACGTTAGCCGGTCAGCGTCCCGGCTCTTCAAAACCCAAATATCCGAATCTTCAATTAAAGCCGCAATCAACATCCAATAAAGCCACTAATCACCTCCAACCAACACCGCGACTAAATTACAACCCCATCATGAATAAGTTACAAATAGCCGTGTGGAACGCTAGAAGCGCTAATAACAAAAAGCTTCAAATCAGCCGATACTTCAAAGATACAGACGTTGTCTGTATTTGCGAAAGTTGGCTTCAACCCAGTAAAAAATTTTCAGTTAGCGGGTTCAGCACTATTAGAAGAGACCGACAAATCACTAAAGGTGGTGGCGTTGCTCTTCTAATAAAACAGAACATCAAAACCAAAACAATAAAAAACAATCACCTCGATGCAGAGGTGATTGCAACTGAAATCACAGTCGACAATAAAAACATCGCTATTGTTTGTTATTATAACGACCCAAGCAAAATTGTTTCTGACACTGTCTTGGATTTCTTTACGAGGAAATACAAACACTGCATTTTCCTCGGCGACTTCAATGCCAAACACCTGTACTTTGGCCGCAACAAAACCAGCCCCAACGGTGAAGCTCTCCTTGAAATAACAAAAAAAAAAAAAAACCTCCATGTGGTTATGAACGACAACTCAGCAACCTATATCAGTAACAACCCACTATTTTCATCTGATATCCTCAATCTAATTATCGCCAGTGATTCCCTGACAAACCACATCGATGACCACTGGGTCGACGATGATGACTTACGCAGCGATCACCTCCCGGTTCATGCCTCACTGCAACTAGGAAATGGGCCATTCAGGTACCCCCCCCCCCCCCCCCAACACTCTCCGCAGAAATTTTAGAAAAATTAATTGGAACCTCTACCGCGACATCATCGATGTCAAACTCACAAACAACCCCCCATCCAACGCAGCGGAACTCGAAACCCAATGCGAGGGCATAGAGAAAATCATTAACTCAACCCTAAACGAAATATGCCCAAAAGAAGAAGTGCGCCCCTGGAGAAATACTATCTCGGGCGACACACTGTCACTAATCAAAACTAAACGGAAAGCTCTTCGCGCTCTTAAAACCGAAACTAACCCTGATAAGAAAGCTGACTTCAAAAAAACATATAACCGCCTTCATGGCGAAGTCAAGGAAGCCCTCAAAGCTGAAAAACAAGCCAATTGGGAAAAGGTAACAGCCAATCTAAATGAGGTCCAAGATGCTAAAAAATTCTGGGACTCATTCAAAATCCTAACTGGGCAAAAAAAAGAAGGGCGGCAAAGCCGCTGCCAAACCTCTTAAAAGGGAAGACGGTTCCTTTACGCGCACCGACAAAGACAAGGCCGACACTTTTGCCGACCTCCTAAGAAAAACGCATCGCCCGTATCAAGGCGCGGGCAATGATAACGCCGCCATAAACGCAATTGACAACTTCATCAATGAACACCCTGAAATCTACCGTGACCCCAAATTCGATAACGAGCCAGAAGACGGGGATGACGATGACCTCGTCACCCCCATCACCAATGACGAAATCATCAACGTCATTAAGAAATGCAAAAATTCGTCCTCACCCGGCGAAGACGAAGTGACCTACAAAATTCTTAAACAAAGCCCAAATTCCCTAATCCAAAAACTAAACAAACTGTTCAACGCATGCCTCACCCATGGCTACTTTCCCAAATGCTGGAAAAAAGCCATTGGTGTCATGATACCAAAACCTGACAAGGACCCCTCCGACCCAGCCAGCTACCGCCCAATCAGCCTCCTCAGCTGCATTGGTAAGACATTCGAACGAATCCTTACCAATCGGTTCAGGGGGCACCTTGAAGACAACGATTTTTTCTATAAATGGCAAAGAGCCTATAGAAACCGCAAAGAAGGCGTCGAGCATGTCTATCGACTAGTCACCCAAATGAAAACCGCTATAAACAATCAGCAAATAGGCGCGGCAGTCCTGTTAGACGTCGAAAAAGCATTTGACTCTATTTGGCACAATGGAATGCGCTACAAATTATAAAAAATGAGACTCCCCATGAAACTGCTCAGATTACTATCCTCTTTCTTAAATGATCGCGAAATTAAAGTCAGAGTGAACAATGAAATGTCTGACAGTGTCCCCCTAGAAGCAGGCACCCCCAAGGATCCGTCCTAGGCCCCCTCCTTTACATCGTCTACGTAGACGACCTTAATTTCTCTGAAGATCGTGTTCAAGTCTCCCAATTTGCGGATGATAAGGGCCTCTGGGACTCTAATAATACGGCCAATCTGCTCCAAAAACCCCTGCAACGCGCTCTTGATGACCTAGAACAATGGTGTGCTAAATGGAGAATTAAGCTAAACGCCAATAAAACCCAACGAATCACCTTTACTCGCAAGATAAGTAAACGGGATTTTGACCTAAAACTAATGGATAACACCCTCCCAGAATGCAAAGAGGCGAAATTCCTGGGCATCACCATTAATCAAAAACTGTCCTTCAACAAACACACCGACGACATGGCGAAAAAAGCCACCAAAGGCATTAACTTACTGAAAATGCTTAAGGGAACTTCATGGGGAGCCAACCAGTCCACCCTACTCAAACTATACAAAGCCTTTGTGCGCCCAGTACTCGAATACGGTGCAATCATACTAACTGACCTCAATCAAACTAATATGGGAAAACTCCAGAAGGTCCAAAATCACGCGCTCAGAGTCGCCCTCCGCGCCCCATGGGACACACCCATCAAAACACTCCACGACAGGGCCGATATCCCCACCATTAAAGACCGCCTAGCCACCCTGGCCGCGAAAAATCATGACCGGTTAGCCGACAGCGAACTAATCTCCGAACTTGCAGCCATTTGCGAAAGCCGACAAAAGCCCAAAAATTGCAATCAAAACTAAGACCGCTCGAAAAAAAACAACAACTAAGGAACGAGAAGGTGAACTAACAGGCAGAAAAACAGCTTAACTGTGGCCTTCTACCAGAAAGGGCTGCCTTCACCGACTCAAATAAAATTACATCAGGATCAAATATTGTTAAAAAACTAAATTAATAGGGAACGAGAAGGTGAATAAACAGGCAGAAAAACAGCTTAACTGTGGCCTTCTACCAGAAAGGGCTGCCTTCACCGACTCAACTAAAATTACATCACGATTGGATACTGTAGATCTCATTTCCGGCCGGGGGACTCGGCCCACACAGGACGCTCGCGATGCCAGGCGAGAGCGTTTTGTGTGGGCTGGGCCTCCCCGACTGGAGTTGGGATTTGCAGTGTTTAATCGTGATCCAAAATAAACTCAAATTAATCTAAATATGGTCGAAACCAGCGAAGGGCATAACAGAAACACCCTTGGGAGTGGTTTAGTGTCTAAACCTGTTACCCACCCGCTACAAACTCACTATCACCCTAAGAAGGTGATCTAACAGGCAGATTAACAGCTTAACTGTGATCACAATTAAAACATAATGTGCTACTTTTATCTTTTTATTTCTACATATTCTAATGAAAACTAATTCTACCTTCTTCTTTTAAGCAGGTACACAGAAGATGCTTTTTGACCAGCACCCCAATAACCGCTATGGATAGTCCAACCGTTACAGAAACGGTAACCCCCATGGTTCCTGTACATCCTCCACTCCATCCCTAAAAGCGGTCGATCACTTTAAGGGAGGCGAGCGTTGGTCCTGCTTCCCGCCTCTGCCCCTTTTTGTAAGCGCATTGCGCATCTTTCTGTCCCAACCCATTAGGATCACAATGCAGGCCTGCCCCCGAACCAGGGAAGTTCGGGTCTTCTTCTTGGTGGTTCCCAAAAGGGGTCGTTGTTGTTTCCTTCAAAGACATCCTATCAAACAGAGACAGCCTGAGGCAGATTATACTTGCCAGTGATGGCCATCACTTAAAATCATCTCCGAAGTGGCAGACTATACTTGCCCGAAAATCCAGATCGACTGCACCCTCGGGGAGAGGTAGTACCTTTGTGAGAGGACCCAACCTCCCACACTGGTCCACACCCGAGGGTTCAACCGACATCAGTCAACGAGACCGCCACGCCGCAACAGGAGATACCTGCCGAGTACCGGAACCTTTTCCTTCTTCAACACGCCTAGACATGTGACAGCCAATCATATACAGTTACCGAGGGTCGAAAGGGGCTTGTTCTCCATACCGTCCCTGCGCGCCTTTGGCGCGCAAAATCATTTCGTTCGATCTCGGGGTCTCGATTGTCATTCACATTTCATTCACACATCTGACTTCAGAGCGTGAACACCTGGACAACATGGAACTTCCTGACAGACTAGTGAAAGCCATTTCAGCCCTGGGCGTGTCATGCCCTATCTCCTGGACTATCCAGGAAATAGGCTTGAGCGTCCACCTGAAACTGGAGTTCGAAGTGGAGAACACCAAATCACCAACCTCTTCGGGGAGAGGTAGTACCCTTGGCGAGAGGATCCCCTCTCCCACTGGTCCTCACCCGACGGGGCACGGAGGCCCTGAAAAGAGACAGTACAAGAAAAAGAAGAACCCATCGACCAAGCGCAAGGACGACCGGCGCTTGGAGGCCTTCCGGAATGGGAAGAAAGAGGTGAGCGAGAGGATGGAGGTTTTGGAGGCAGCCGCCAGTTCCCCTCCTACTCCCACTAGTACACCCAACCAACTGCCAGCTCCTGAGCCGGTACTGTTGGATGAGGAACGTCTGGTGGAGACTGCGGAAGAACCGGAGGTTGCATTTTCACCACCTCCCACCCCTCACTCCCCACTTCCTTCTCTACCGGACAGCCCGGTGTGTCAATCTCAGCAATACAGCCACCTAAGTCTGCAGTCACCGCCGAAAAAATAAGGACAGTAATAGAGATGGGAAAACGAGCAGTTGAGATGGGAAACCGAATCGCCTCCGAACCCCACGAGTTCAGGGAAACATCCAAGGCAAATTCCAAAAAGGAATTAGACGCAATCCAGTCACTAAACTCAACATCGTCGACTTCCACATCACAATCTCAACCACCTCCAAAGAAAAAGAGCGGGAAGAAGCCCAGACGGAGTTAAGCCACCTCCCTCCTTCCTTTTCGTCCTCTATCGCGCCTTGACATCCTACAACAACAACAAACAACTAACGAGGGTCGAAAGGGGCCTGCCCCAAATCGTCCCTGCGCGCCTTCGGCACGCAAAACCATTCCATTCGATCTCGGGGTCTTACTTGCCTGGTCTGACCTGGATGACAGCACCTGGAGGGAGGAAGTCCAAGGGAATACTGCCATAGTCCAGCCTAATATTGGGGAAAGTCCAGAAAGTGCGGCGTGCTGTTCACCTCCGAGAATCCCTGGCGGCGCAAGTCCAACTGGGGTTATAGTGGCGGCGGATCGTGCTCACAGCGGCGAGCAAGAGGCGCCCAATTGGCGCCGGAGATAGGCCAGCGGAAGCCCAGGTCGTAGCCTTCCCTGATTGTACAAGGAGCTGTATTTATACCTAGAAAATATGCCAGATGGCGGAACATTAACCAAGTCTTGTTGTTCTATTGACGGAGTGACGGAGAGCTGTGCTCAGCATACCTCTTGAGATACAAGAGGGAGAGAGGGAATCCACTTGCTGTAAAGTCTCGCAACAGCGCAGACCGCTCGGCGCAACACGCTACAACATTATGTGAAACTTGCATTGGATCATGTTTGGGAGGAGGGGGGGGGGGGGCTATTTTAAGGGGCCTTGGCCTTCCAAGGACCCCATGGCTACGCCTCTGTAATAAACCTGAACGGCGCACTACTATAATGTTGAGTGAGTCAGTTACCGAATACTATATAAGCCACAAAAGTGCGGCTTACTAATATTTTTGTTGAAAAATCAAAAATACTAATCAACCCGGTGGTCCATCAACAGAAACTTTGCTGAGATTTTTATGCTTTTAATCAGAAATTGTACATTTTTGCTGAGTGGAGAATCAACTCCTTGGGGTGGGCGGAGTGGGGGGTGGGGTGGGAATCCACACTCCGGTACTTCAAGTTATATTCGTGTTTATTTAATCATCATAGCTTTTGCACGCACTCATACTCCACCCATGGTAGACTCGGACTATTAAAAAATGAATATATTTTGATTGTAGATAGAGATTAGAGTATCATAGGCCTAAAGGGATTGCCTCTCGATAAATGGCCATATCTGGGGGGGGGGGGGGGATATGGTCCTTTACAACTCACCCCATGTAGATCCCCACCCCCTCCACCCAGGTCGTAGATCAGCAAATAAATCTCATACATATATGGTCTGATGAGACACAAATATGCTGAAAACGCCTACCAGACTGTTTATGTATTGTAAAAAATTAAAATATTGTTATACTTGTACGGATAAACTTTTAATCTCCTTTTATATATAAAAGGAAATAAAGAGTTTATTCGTGCATGTAGAACACCGGTCCAGCGAGTTATCTGTAATACAGATTATTATAATTCATATTTTACAATATATAACAAAAATTGGTAAGCCTTTCAATGCATTTGTCACATCACACCTTATAAATATAGGTTATATATATTGGGGGGGGGGGGGGTGATCTGGATGGAGTTGGAAATTACAATAGCCTCACCAAAGAAATGGTCATTATTTTTCCTTAGGGAACCTTTTGCCCAAGAGGACCCAAACTAGTAGAGGGCCGAAGGAGCCGACCTCTCCCCTCCCCCGCCCCCATGATAATCTGCCGGAAATTTATACCTCTGTTTACTGAAATTTTAGAAGTTTTTTGCCTCTTTTCACTAGAGTTTGTGAGCAAAATGAAGGGTTTGGGTTATTTTCCCAATATTTTCAGAAATTTTGTCGAAAGTTTTCAAACTTCGCCATACTCTCTCGACCCCACCTCTCCCCCTTCCCCACCATGGTAAAGTCTGCCTTCGGGCCTGGGTTCCACTCACTTCGACATCCTTAGAGAAGATAAGTAATAATGACCTCACCGTTTTGTTTTTCTTGTATGTTATGAATCTTTTACCTTGGTACGTTGAAGGTAAAACATTTCTTCTTGTAGATATAACGCGTTCATTTCGAGGAAGTTTTTCTCCTTCTGATAATTTTTTCCAGTCAGTTTTTTATGAAGACGGAGTGACCGCTCTGCCATGGCTCAGGGTTTATATATTCAGTTATGAAAGAACTGAATTCATTCAACTATCACGATAAATGAATGAAAAGTTTTGGCGCGACGAAGGCGCGCAGAGACGATGTGGGATTTACAAATGCCTTGCGACCCGATTAGCCTTATTTTATTTCACTTGGATCACACGGGCCTAGCTTTCCTATTGTCTCAAATGGGGTCTGAGGGGGGTATGCACGCGGTTAGAATTCCCGGCAGTTTGCGTTGGAGTGATAGATTGTCAAAGATCAATCCCTCAACGCCATTAAGACTATTAGAGAGTGGGCTCGAAATTGAAGAGATGAGCTCATATATATACTGACAGAGTTCCATTTTTTTCTGTTGTTTTGTTAAGAATCTACTTGTAAATGTTGCCTGTTTAATACAAAGCATCAGAAGAATAATTTGCCTCTTATCTGTTTAAATTACCTTTCAGTACTGTCAATGTTTGCGAAACAATTACCAAATATAATTGTTGTAAATACAGCTCAAATTCAAAAATATTATCAAAAACATCCCTCTGCTGTTCACTTGTCTTAGACTACCACCTGTCCATGTTTGTATATTAATTAATGTTATTGTTGTAAACATATGAGCCAAGCCAAAGTCTATTGCAGCTTTTACCTGAATTAAAATAAAAGTGAATGAAAATTAAAGGTTTTATTAATTTAAAAATAAAAATTACACAAAGAATGAAAAAAAACTAGACATAAAAGGTGGATTACTGTACAAAAAAAACAAAACAGGCAAAACAGTAAATAAATAAAAAAAAAAGAATAAAATATGTGATTTCATATAAAAAATAATGAATAAAAAAAATATGAAAAAAAATTGAATCAGGGCTTTTCTTCACTCAATGCAAAACTGGAACAGGGCTTTCCTCCTAATAATAATAATAACACTTTGGCCAGCCGCTGATTTGTCGCGGTTCTCGGACGAGAAGGCCATGGTTACCCCTGTATTTCCAACTGCCTCCCTATTCCCACGCTTCTCCTCTCCTCCCAACACTCGGAGACGAACTGCTTGACGACATCCCTTGCCCCATTCTTCCCAATCTCTCCGATTAGCATATTAACCCTCTCCTTTGAGTCTCCCCCTAACCACATGTCCTTCATTCTCCCATCCCACTTCCCCATTATACTCCCAGTGAATCTCATTCTTTTAGACTGATACTTTGGGCATTCTAGAAGAGAGTGTTCCAGGGTCTCCACCATGTCCAAGTTACACATCTGGCACTCCCTTTCACCGTCTTTCCCAATTGTTCCCCTCAGCTCCAGGGATCGCGACCTCAGCTTGAACAACAGTGACCCCCCAAAGGTGCCATCAAGGTACTCTTCAAAACCTGGCTTCTCTTTATCACGCAGTCCACCCAAAGACCTCTTTGATTTGACCCCCTCTCGCCAATTACGGTTACAATCCTCCATGACCCTTTCTCTGACGATTTGTTTACCCTGGCTTGCCCCAACGCCCAGGTCCGAGATCTCCAATGAGTAGTTCTCTACTAGCTCCCTCACTTGGAACATCCACCCCGTTTTGATATTTGAGTTGAAAATTCTCTGGAACATTACTTTACACCATCGGCTGTCGGGGAGATTTACCAAATAATCAAGATAACCGAGCTTCAACAGGTCTATCCTGTCCTTCATCCTCATCCACCCAAGCTCACCCCTGATTGCTTCTAGCGCTGCGGTATTACTCGACCCCGTTATCCATCGGCCTGCATCGTTCTGCAGGGTTTCCAAGCTCTTTACGGCCGCCTGGTTTAGGGGCACCACTTCCGTACCGTATGTTATACTTGGCAGCCCCACCATTTCCCAAATGGTTTTCCCCACGAAAACCTTATTGAAACTGTTTCTCCCTATAAGTTTTATTTGGTTAAGGATTCGCTTCCCCTTCAGAATCAATTTATTTGTGTGGTTCCGGTAGATGCCTCTTCCTGTAATGTTTATATTTACCCCCAAGTACTCGTAATCACCTGTCTCTCCTACACTGAGAAGTTTGCTGCTCCCTTCCGGAATGCAGAACTCACCCACTCTCCACCTTCGAGTGGGGTCCACTTTGCGGCCCACAGGTATAACTTTGCTCTTGCTTTCATTAAGTTCGAGTCTCCATTTGCTCCCATATTTCCCAACAATTCCCAGCATTTTCGTTAGCCCCTCTTCGCTTTCTGACACTAGAACCATATCGTCTGCAAAAAAATAGCCCTGGGATCTTCAAGTCCCCAACTGCTACCCCCTCCTCGCTACGCAGGAGTTCATCTCCTAAACCTTTGATGTACAATGCAAACAGGACTGGCGAAAGGATACACCCCTGTTTTAGGCCTATCTCCATAGGCACACATTTTGTTGTAATGTTTCCCAGGCTAAGTTCACTCTGTACATCTTTATATAATGCTTTCATAATTCCAACAAACTCGCCTCCTAAGCCCATAGCCTTCAGCTTGCGCCACATACCTTCCCTCCATACTCTATCGTATGCCTTTTTGATATCCAAAAAGGCCATAAACATCTTTTTCTTTTTTGCTTTCGCGGATTCTATCATTTGGGATAGTGTGAAAAGATGGTCAGTAACTCTCCTTCCCTTCCTGAAGCCATTCTGGATTTCTCAAAAAAAACCTTCTCTTCAATCACCTCCTCTAGTCTCCCATACAGGACTTTACAGAAAACCTTTCCAATGTTGCTACTGACAGAGATCCCTCGATAGTTATCCAAAACGTCTTTTTCCCCCTTTTTGCGAATAAATGTCACTTTACTTTCTCTCCACTCCTTTGGGACCTCTTGATTTTCTATGGCTAGATTGAATAGGACAGTTAGGCTTTCCACGAGTTCCTCTCCCCCTTTTTTGATAAACTCGTTAGGAATTTCATCCACTCCTCCCGCTTTTCCATCCCTTAATTTTGATATCACCTTTCGCACCTCCTCCGTTTTAAGTTCGCTGCACACGAAGTTCGATAGGTTTTCCTCGACCTGATTCGGACACTCTGGTGGGCTCCCCATGCCCCATCGCTTATCGTTTACCTTTTCCCAGTGCTTGACTAGTTCTGATGCGACTTGATCTTGCTCGTCTGTAACTGTGCCATCTACTTTAATACTCTGTTGGTTACTTCCTTTGTTACGTTTATTCACCCATTTCCAAAATACGTTCGAACTCGACCCCCTGTCGTTCTTATCATCCTAATAAGACTGCTATTTCGTACTCTCCGATTATCGTCTTTAATCTTATTTACATTATTTCGTGCTTGGTGGTATTCTTCCTTAGCAACTGTGGCCTCATTGCTTTCCGCCCCCTTAAGTTTTCTACTTCTCCTGTATGCAGCACATTTAGCTTTTCTAACCTTTATGGCCCTTTTCAGTTCTTCATTCACTCTGTACCCAAGTTCCCGTGTTGACACCCTGACCTTTCCTACTCTTTCCTTTCCTGCCTGCACCAGGCTCGCAACTATGACGTCGGCCATCTTCTGGACACTGTCCCTCTTGGGTACGGTTGCAAGCTTTGGTTTCAGTTTTTCATTGAACTTCGCCCAGTCAGCATCTTTTTGAGTTACCAAATCTCCTTAGAGCTTCCTTTGCTTTTTACTAGAGTTTTGGCCCTGATCGTCACTGTAATCAAGTTGTGATCACTATCCACCTCCATTTTACCCTCATCATCCACTTCTACCCCTATCACCTCCCTCCATAAATTAATATCTGTGAGGATGTTGTCGGTTATTAATTTTCTGTCGTTCCTCTCCCAGGTCCATTTCCCCTTACACCTCGCGTCCCTGTTCAGAATCTTCAGACCGAGCTCGTTTGTGAAGTTCAACAGCTTCCTTCCATTCCTGTTGACTTTATTGTCCCCACCCTCTATGCCTTCTTCATCATTACCTATGTGGCCATTAAAGTCACCCATCAGAATTTGTTTTTCAGACTGATCCTTACCCATCCAATTTCTTTCGATACCTACTTTGTATATCCTACTTTGTGTACCTGTGCTTTCCTTGGGAAGCTATTCCTATTGATTTGGATTTTTGGTCCCTTTTCCTTATCCCCCTTGTCCCATTTTTTTACACCTATGGTTCGTGACACATTTCCTGTGATTATTCCCCCTTCACTGATCCCCCTCCCCTCCCTATACTAAAAAAGGCTCCACCACCTGCAACATATTTCTTACTAAAACCTCTGTACCCCTTGGACTACTAGTAAGATGGAGACCATCCCTTCCATATAGATCATTTCTGCCCCAAAACGATCCCCAATTGTCTACAAAGGGTATCCCAAGTTCCTTAAATACGCCCCCAATCCCTCAGATGCAATTTCAGGGCTTTTCTCCTTAGGGCTTTTACCCACCAGGGCTTTTCTCCATCAGCGTTTTTTCCGTTCACCAGCTCATTGTCTGAGCCGTCTGCAGCTGCGATGTATAAAAGTAGTAGAGTATAGAGAATTACGTAATTTAATACTTCGGGTAAAAATCATTAAAAGCATATATAAAAACAAAAACTGAAAACAGTCACTGAACATGACATAAAATAAACAAATAATTGTCGAAATGCTGAAGTGAAATAATTTATCTGGGACGCCATTCAGTCTTGAAAGCTGCGATTTTCGGCCCTAAAAAAGGCCGAATAGCACACGAAAATTATTGGGGCCGTATCGCGCGAGGCCGAAGAGCAATGGAGGTCATTGAAGCGTCCGTGTGAAACAGGTGGTGTAGGGGGGCTATTCGTAACGGCTGTAAGCAGATAATTGGAACAGGTAGCGCGACACATTATTTATGTGTTCCATATTCCATTACCGAAACATTGACACGTTTCAGCTTTGCCGTTTGTCGTTATCAACAGTTGACTAGAATTTGCTGCCCCACCAGCTGGCCCCACCGTGAGTATTGTACCCCCTAATCAATAAAGGCGGTGGTTGGGAAGAGTGCATTATTTTGATTTTTATTTCACGAAACTCCACTGTTACTAGTGTTGCAGTGTTCGCTCTGATAAGCTGCAAATAAATTTCACACTCATTGATTCATATAATCACAACTTGTTACAACTCACAGTCGGAGGGCATGACAATTCTCTGAAACATGAATGCCAAAAAAAAAAAGAAGGACAACAATCGTGAACCAAATGAGTAATTAATATATACAGCTGGCGACTGCGACAGGTGCGATACAAACATTTGTGCACACCTTGATATAATGGTTGTGGGTCAATTTTAATTTCTTATGTCATTATCAACGGTCCCAGGATCGTTCACCCCGGGTCAGTTCGCCCCGGGTAGTTTCGTACCCACAGTTTTTTTTTGGTAATGTAATTATTTCCTTTAATTCTTCTTCCCGAAGGATTTATCGAAGTAAACAATTTCTATAACAATTATCATAATTGTCACTAAATTGCGAATTTGTATTTATAAGCATAACATTCCCTTATAAAAAAATACCATGGTAAATCCCAAAATACCCTGGTAATACTAATTGAGAAACCTGCCTGACAACCAGTGGTGCAAATTGATGCTCGATACCATTTGGAATTCTAATATAGAAACGGGGTGGCCAAAACATGTGAGGGAACTAATGGACAATTACTCTATAGAGGTCACAAACATAGAAGTAGGAATGAAAGAAGGCAAAAGGTTTGTCAAAGAGAGAGTCATGGAAGATTGCAATCGAAACTGGCGAGCAGGGGTTAGCGTGAAAAGATCACTGCAGGGGTTACAATATAAAGAAAAGCCAGCTTTTGAGAAGTACCTACTAGTAGATGGCACCGTTGGAGGGTCACTGCTGTTCAAACTGAGATCAAGATCACTGGAGCTTCGAGGAAAAATTGGGAGAGATGAGGAAAAGGGATGCCAAATGTGCTATTCTGGAGTAGTGGAGACCCTGGAACATTTTCTCTTGGAATGCCCACAGTGTATACCTCATAGAATAAAATTTACTGGAAGAATAATGCAGGAGTGGGGTGAAGAAACAAAGGATAGATGGCTGAAGGGGGACACGAGGGAGAGGGTAGGAATGCTTATTGAAGAAATTGAAAAAGAGGAAGTGAGGGACACTATTAAGCAGTTTATATCTGAATGCTGGGAGGAGAGGAGGGGAAGAGGGGGTGGGGTGCAGGGGGAATGATGGCCTTCTCTTATGAGGACCGCGACAAATCAGCGGCTGGCCAAAGAGTTATTATTATTATTATTATACCATGGTATTACCAGGGTACTTTGGGATTTACCATGGTTTACCATGGTACTTTTTTATAAGGGAATGTTATGCTTATAAATTGGGATTTACCATGGTTTACCATGGTACTTTTTTATAAGGGAATGTTATGCTTATAAATACAAAATCCCTTATAAAAAAGTACCATGGTAAATCCCAAAATACCCTGGTAATACCATGGTATTACCAGTAATACCATGGTATTACCAGGGTATTTTGGGATTTACCATGGTAATTTTTTATAAGGGAATGTTATGCTTATAAATACAAATTTGCTGGTATTACCAGGGTATTTTGGGATTTACCATGGTTTACCACGGTACTTTTTTATAAGGGTTTGCAGAGCTCGATTTAACTGGATTCGCATAGTGATTTTCGAATCAATTTTCAACTATAGCTAATCAATTTCACATGAGAAAAACATATAAATAATATGGAATGCTAAGCAAAATTTATCCAAGTTAGTAAACTGCTATACAATTTTTAAAAATTAAATCGACCCCTGAACATTTGAGTATAATTTGTACATTTATATAACATCTGTAACAATGCATTTCAATTATCAATCGGCCTGTGCTGTTTCTCGTCTGAGGTTTTTTTTCCCTGACATCTCATCTGTCTGTCTCCACATTGTTCCCATGCTGTGTTAAGCTCCCGTTCAATTTTACTGTAGCGTGTCCTTATTTCTCATTGCAAATCATCAGCTATTATACTGGATTTATTATCATTTATTATTTATCAGGGTATTTGATGACTGGATTCGCATTGCAAAATGCTATACAAAAATGTCCAAATGCTAACCATTTTTCTTTCATATTGGCCTTAAATTTACTATTTATCATCACTTTTTGAAACCAAGATGGAAACTGCTAATCAAATTTAAAAAAAAAATACCCTGTTTATTTATAAAGAAAGTTTGTCAGTGACATTGCAACAACATTGCTGAGTAATTTTAACACAACAAGTTTATGTAATATTTCAAAGACATTGATCTAATGCAACAGGTAGTGGAATTTAATTTTCTACAGTCCTGGAAATGAGATGGGTGCAAGTGCAATTGCTCCCGTCAGCATCCGTGATTTCTATTTTACGGGAGCGACAAAATGCACTTGTTGAAAAATATTGTGGAGCACTAATATACGGTGAGGGCATATAAATGTGTGTTGTTTTGAGAAAGCAGCACACTGTGGCAAGCTGCTGTCATAATTCAGCAATTCCTTTTACATTTAACCCTTTGGACACTGGTGGTATCTGCCATGTAGTTCAATGACAGCAATTAGAAGAGTCCATATTCATTATTTGGGGTAGACCGATCAATATTTTCAAAGTGCAGCCTCGGGGCTGCACGTTGAAAACTTGAAAATACAGATTGGTCTACCCCACATTTGTACTGAACAGCCATCCTATTTAATGACGTTATGACGTATCATGCTCCTGGCTGGAAAAGCCGCTGCTCAGATTCAAAGAGTTAAGGTTTCTGGTGTTTGGTGACAGTATTCCCTCGAAAATTCATATACTAACATTTTACGGGTGCAAATTACTCTCATCTCTGATTTCGCGGGAGTTTAAAACTGCACCCATCAGTTTTGTGCATTTCCAACACTGTTTCTGCTGTTAAATTGTTCTTGAGATCATGATGGTAAGTGTGTTTTGTCTGTATTAGGTATATGTATTTTAATGTTAATTGTTGGTGGAAAGGTATTTTAAAACCATTAAAAGATAAATAAAATCCTCGTCGTTTTGCCCCTCATACCTGGTTCGTTTTGCTCCAATACTTGGGGCGAAACGACCTGGGGCAAATGGGAATTGGGGCAAAACGACCCGACACCATAGCAACTCCACTTCTTTGTTGAAAGACAAAACAACATTTTTAAACGGTCATACTAAATGGAGATCAAAATAAAAGGTCCATTTTGTTTTTGAGCAGACTCATACTTTGTGTCGAGTGAACTCGTACTTTGTGCTGAGTGCACTCTTACCAGTACTTTAGGCCGAGTGGACTCTTACTTTGAGCTGACTGGACTTTTACTTTGGACCGACACTGGACTCTTACTTGGGCTGAGTGGTCTGTAAATCATTGAAAGGCACCAAATTCTGTCAGTTGCAGATCCATTACCTATCAGCGAAGCGATCAAAGATTTAACCCTTTACCCAACTTAACGACCAAAACCGGCCAGCACTATTCTAAAAAATCGCCAATTAATTTTCATTATTTTTTCATTTTTTGTCTCAAAAACATAGGTTATGGCCCCTCGTTGGAACAAGCTTGTCAAGATCGTTCCAATGAGGGGTCATAACCTATTTTTTTGAGACAAAAAATGAAAAATTAGTTATTCAAGAATTTTTTTTGCAAGTGTCGTCTGCTTTCCATGTTAGGTGAAGGGTTAAGAAAAAAAAATGCTGAACCACAGTATAGGGCTGTCGCGATTATTCGATTAGTCGATTATTTTTAGTCGATCGTCGTTCATTTTCAAGGTGGTACACATCTACTACACGTCGGGGCTAAATTGCATTGTTTTGTGAGGTGAATGATCAATGACGGTGAATAGCTTTAAATATCTAACCATAGTTAACATTCATATCCGGAAGACTGTATGACTGTCACTGACTGTGTAAGAAAGAACACTCACAGTTACTCGAGAAGAATAGATTCTTCTGAATTTCTCCAGTCTTGTACACACGAATGCACCCATTAGAAAACCCAAAGCGCGGAAGTGACAAAATTATGACGAAAGTCAGAACGTCAGATCACTACTCAAAGTTCGGAACTTCAGACTAAGATCCAATTTTAACAACTGACGAGGGAATGCATAGATCTCAATGTTCAAAATTTCGAGAAACTTATTGCAGAAAGGAAACATATGCAGGAACGTTCTTTGGTAAATTAATTTTAATTCATCGGCTTCAATCTAGTTCAAACTTGGACCCGCAGTCAGTAATATTATTTTTGGGGTTGGTACGTCCTACAGGACGTACCAACCCCCAAAATTATATTACGGACTGTGGGTCCAAGATTGGACTACATGTAGCTTCAATCGGGACCGATTTGTTGTTCCCACAACCCCACTTCGTCTGAACACACTGGTGCCATTGTCATTTTCAGAGTTTTACGAACAGAAGAATGATTTGCTAAAAAATCATGGGAAGCGACTATTAATCGACTAACCGTCGATTACTGGTCACGATTAGTCGATTACAAAAAATGATAGTCGCGACAGCCCTACCACAGTAATGTCTCTAGCTCCTAACTACAAAATATACCCGTCTAAGTGTTATGGGCCTCTACTAACAGGTATTATATATCAAAATCATATGGACTTAGTTAATAATTACAAACAATTATTAATATTTTCTAAATTTATTTTTAATTAGAGTAAGGAGACTCTGGCTGGGGTGATACCATGATACTTGTTTTCACTGAGTGACCTGTCAATGTAACTATTTATTTATTTGCGTTTTAAGGTCCTATACTTATGCACAATGGCTACTCCTGACCGTGACAGCTTTACGGGTGGAGGAAGCCAGAATACCCGGAGAGAACCATCGAGCAACGACGAACAGCTGCCAGCTCCCCAACATCGTAACTCTGCACTGCAGCACAGGCAGGGTTAGATTGGCATACCATCGATGTGCAGTACGCCTTAGTACATGGCAGGGTATTTGATAACTGGATTCGCATTGCAAAATGCTATTCAAAAATGTCCAAACGCAAACCATTTTTCTTTCATATTGGCCTTATATTCACTATTTATCATCACTTTTTGAAACCAACATGGAAACTGCTAATCAAATTTAAAAAAAAAATACCCTGTGTGTCATTGTGCCCCCATGTGGACAATCAGGATTAAGGACACAACGCGAGTCCGAATCGATCGCACAGACGGTCACTAGAGATGGGCAATATACCGAAAAACCGAACCAATACCGATATCATGGGGATACTGGAACACCAAACTGAACCAATCATTGAATACCGATGCTGTGTGAATTTTCAAATTTTTATACATTTGCTATTTATAAGTCCTTGTTGAGGCTTGATAACAGTTGAAAGGATCATTTTCTTGAAAGAAGTGACTGATTTTCTTTTTAGTTTTGTTAACCCTCAATGGACTGCGCAACTGTCCTGAATTCCCACTAGACTACAATCTGTACATGTCCAATTCTTTAGCAATGATCTTCAGCCAAGACCTGACTAGAAATCTCTGTCCAGGCATTTTGTCTATTGTCAACAGAACCTCCTAAAGATGGCAGAGTTGAGACACTTGCTCTCATATCGCAAGAACCTGAAATATGTCTTTAAACATTAAGGTGTGTTTAGAACTAGTCACAAAAATTACTGTAGACATGATTTGTGGTCGTAAAAGAATGCAACTATTATGCTGGCAGTGTCATATATATAGTGTTTGTGTTAAAATGATATTCTGTTTTTCATTATGTGAATTCCTCTTTGGTATTATCAGCAAAGCTCAGTCAAGTCAGATACCGAATACCGAACCGATACCGCGGAATACTCCCCTAAAAATACCTAAAACGATACCAAACTCAAAATTCCAATACCGCCCATCTCTGACGGTCACGTCAATGTAACTATTACAAACACTGTTACACAGGATCTATTTTAGCTCACTGATTGTTTATTTGGATCACACTCGAGAAAATACCGAGTCGACATATTTCCAAAAATGAAAAAAAACCACCATTACAATCTTTTGATATTTGGTATACATGTACCAATAGCATAGGGAGGTCAGCTACATGTTTGTTAAAATTAAGTCTCTCAGTTCATACAGGTGCCCAAATTTTAACCTGGTGCAATAAAATGAAAACTATTCTTTAAAGAATCTTCTCCAAAACTACCAGTCAAACCCCCAATTTTTTTATATTTGGTACATGTATACATCGCTACAGGTGTCAGATTCAAGTATGTTCAAATCAAGTCCCTGTGTTAAAATTTGTGCTCCCTATGGAATACTCTTACCTGCCTAATAATAGTGATGGCTAAATAACGCCATGTCATAAATAGTTACATGCTTCATTCTTCTGAATGAACTAGCCATTCATGTACAATGTAGATGCTACAGTTAACACTAGAAGTCCTGTCACGAACTGTGCGCTTATTTAGGCTTAATTGCGCGTAGGGATTGCACGCAATTGCCATATCGAATGGCAGCCAAAGCATGGCAGGTTCTTCTTGTTACCCATAGCAAACACAAGCAATGTTCCTGCCAATGGACCTCCGGGTTACCCGGAGGTCCATTGGCTGAAACTTTGCTTGTGCACAGGCCGTACAGTTAAAACTAGAAGTCCTGTCATGAAATGCGCACAAATAGCACGTCGATTTGCGCATTAATCCACGCGTTAGGACCATAGTAAGGCTATCAAATTCTGTCTATATGGCCTGAGCACAAGCAATGTTTCAGCCAATGGACCTCCGGGTAACCCAGAGGTCCATTGGCAGAAACATTGCATGTGTTTGCTATGAGTAACCAGGAGAACCCACCATGCTAGGGATGCCATTCGATATGGCAATTGCGCGCAATTCCTACGTGCAATTATGCCTAGATAAGCGAGCAGTTCGTGACAGGACTTCTAGTTTTAACTGAATGTGCAGAATTTGATAGCCTTACCATCATCATAACGTGTAGATTAACGAGCAAATTGACGTGCTATTTGTGCGCATTTCAGGACAAGACTTCTAGTTTTAACTGTACTTAACCATTTACCTAACGAATCGGCCACATCCACCCACGTAATATCAGAGCCTCAGCCGGGAAGAGGAAATTCGGTCCCCAGGCTTAATTCTGAGACAGTCTCCCTTTCGAAAGTGTTGGGATTCTGATGCAGATGGCGAAGGGGGGATTGGGGATGTTTCACCCACCCCAGAAAAAAAATTAAATCAGTTATTAAATGGAGGCTCTTGGGATGAAAAATCACGATATTTTTAGCTCACCTGACTTTCAGTCAGGAGAGCAAGAGTGATCACTCACCGTCCGTCGTCCATCGTCTTCCGTGAACAGTTTAATTGATATTTGAGATAATAGTTTGTTATGACATCGCAATTTGATTTTGTTCAAATCAAGTTGCCTCGCCCATTGGTAGGGCCACAACCAAAAAGTGTGCTGAAATCTTAAAAAATCTTCTTCTCATGAACCAGCAGTAGCAGAGACTTGATATTTGGTGTGCAGCTTCCTTTTGAAGTGTAGACTCAGATTTGTTCTAGAGAAGTTTGTGGGGCTATATTTGGCGTCATAATGGGAGGGGCAAGGATATTTGCCCCTCCCAAAATTTATATTTTCCAAACTGAGCGGCAGATTTGGACCAAATTTGATATGAGGGCTTATTGGGTTATAAGTACTTAATTTATGCAAAAAAGTTTTGTTCCCATCGCCCTATGGGAACCGGAGGAGCTAAAAATAGAAGAAAATTAAAACGCCCATATCTCCAAAACCACACGGCACTGAGAATTCTTATTTGGTGTGAAGCTTCCTTAGGACTAACAGAACGGAATGATAAAAAAAAATTGCTATCGGTTTTATCATGGGGTACTTTTCTGGGACTTTGAAAAAGTGCTGAGTCTGCATTTTTTAAAACTGTGGGTAATGGGAAAAACATATAAGACTACTTTTCTCCCAAACCACTGCTCCAAAAGCTTTCAAATTTCACATATAACATCTTTGGAAGATTGTTTCACACGTTTATTGAAATCAATTCCCTGGATCCATATCTGGGCTCTCTATGGGAGCCCAAATGTTTAAATTAGTGCAGTATGAGGAATATTTTTTAAAAATCTTCTTCAGATCTACCAATAAGAATCTTTTGATATTTGGTTTGCAGCATCCTTTGGAGGGTGAGATTGAAGTTTGTTCAAGCCAAGTTCCTGGGTTCATATTTAGGCTGAAAATTTGGGGTCCCATTGCAGACTTAGAAATTTTGGACCATCTGGAATTTTTTTTTTTGTTTTTTATGCGTTTCGGTAAATTTTAAGACAAAAAAAATTTTTTTTTACACTGAAAATTTGGAGTCTGGGTGGGACTTTTGAACCAAAATCTGGAATTTTTTTGTTGGTTTTTTTATGTGTTTCAGTGAATTTTAAGACAAAAAAAAAAATTTTTTACACTGAAAATTTGGGATCTGGGTGGGACTTAGAAAATTTTGGACCAAAATCCGGAATTTTTTTTTTGTTTTTTATGCCTTTCAGTCAATTTTAAGACAAAAAAATTTTTTTTTTACACTGAAAATTTGAGGTCCGGGTGGGTCTTAGAAAATTTTGGACCAAAATCTGAAATTTTGTTTTTGTTTTTTATGCGTTTCGGTCAATTTTAAGACAAAAAAAATTTTGTTTACTCTGAAAATTTGGGGTCTGGGTGGGACTTAGAAATTTGGGGCCCGGAAATTAGTTTTTCGGTTTTTTATGTTTTTTGGTCAATTTTAAGAAGAAAAAAAATTTTAGGCTGAAAATATTTTGTTTGGGACTTCTAAACAAAAATTTAAAAAAATCTGTTTTTTATGCGTTTATCTCAATTTTGGGACCTAAAAGTGCAGGAACTGAAAATAGAAGGAAAAATCCTGTGTATTGTGTGGGCACAACTGCTTCATCTAGTTGGTATATGCTTTTCGTAGGAGGGGCGTATGCAGCTTATTCAAATTAAGTTTTTGGTTTGATATTTAGACTACCATGTCACGTGAGCGCCCTCAGGCCCCCTGGGGCCTCTTGTTTTGCTTTTGCTGTCAAAATTTCTTTTTTTTAGCACCATGTTTCAAATTTGCAAATTCATTAGTAAGTATCCACTATCCAGGGATCTAGAGTTATAGCTTTTGACTGAACAAGACTTGAAGTGATAACTATATTACGTCAAGTTGATTTAATAAAGTTATCACTTCAAGAATCATGCAGTCCAAAATTACAAGGTTGGTCAAGTGCAGAGCTCCACTTGCTATACAGACCCGTTCTTAACTGTTAACACAGTAGTCAGACTTTAAGGTCCCAGGCCTAACCCAAGAATCCTGGACTTACAGGACAAGCCCAGGCCCTCCAAAGTTCTGGGCCTCAGGGTTACTACCCTGGCCCTCACCCTCTCCCTGGCCCTGCGTAATATGCAAATTTAGCAGTTGAAAAAGTATTATTTTTCAAAAGGTTTCATCAAAACCATTTCATGTGAACCCCTCATTGGAAAGAGCTCGCCAGACTCATTCCAATGAGGGGAAAGGGGGGGGGGGGGGGTCACATGATATAGTTTTGTTGAAATTTTTGGAAAAATTTGAATAAATGATAATTAAAATAATAAATAATGATATCGTCTGCATTGCGTAATTCTTTAACCCTTGACCCAAAGCAGACGATATCAGAATTTATTATTTTAAATATCATTTTAAAAAAAAATTCCCCAAATTCCAACAAAACTACATGTATATCATGTGACCTCTCTTTGGAACGAGCCCGATGAGCTCGTTCCAATGAGGGGGTCACATGATATGGTTGAAACTTTTTGATAAATAATATTTTTCCAATTGCTGAATTTGCATATTACGCAGGCGGGTGTGGCCGATTCGTTAGGTAAAGGGTTAAACAACCTTGTCAGGAGAGTGCCTCAGGCTCCCTGGGGCCTCTTGTTTTATAACTAGTGGAGTAGAGTCAGAGGAACCATCCTATGCATACCGGAGAAATTATTGTGATGAATTGACGGTAACATGGTCTCAGGTTTGCAGCTTGGGGCTTATGTTCAAACCTACATTGTGAAACACGAGAGACTTATTTACTAAACTTGTGATCGATCATCGTTAAAAGTTGCCTTGTCCAAGGCCACTTTTAACGATCACAGGTTTAGTAAATAAACCTCTTGTGTACCTACGACGGCACAGGATAAATAATCAATAAACCAGATAAACTTATTCCATCTCAGTTCAAATTGTAAATCGATTTGTAATCTAAATAACACTTCATTCGGAACACCGTCTGCTGCTCGTGTGAAAAATCCAGAAAAAATGAAGCACTTGTATGTCACTCCATGATGAAGCAATTACGAAATGAACGACTTCAAATATTTTGTGTTGTAATGCCAGACATTAACATTTGCTACTGGAGCCGTAAACATAAAATAAATTATGCCAGCTCTCATCCAATCAGAGGGCGAGAATTTTACTCTTATTGGAACATTAATACATGTAGTGGGCCAAAAAATTAACAACAAACACTTGATTATAAAATACCAAATGACTCCTACAGTTAAAACTAGAAGTCCTGTCAAGAACTGTGCGCTTATCTAGGCTTAATTGCGCGTAGGAATTGCACGCAATTGCCATATCGAATGGCACCCAAGGCATGGCAGGTTCTCCTTGCTGCCCATAGCAAACACAAACAATGTTCCTGCCAATGGACCTCCGGGTTACCCGGAGGTCCATTGGCTGAAACTTTGCTTGTGCAGAGGCCGTATGTGCAGGCTTTGATAGCCCTACCATCGTCATAACGCGTAGATTAACGTGCAAATCGACGTGGTATTTGTGCATATTTCAGGACAGGACTTCTAGTTTTAACTGTAATATATGGGGAAAAAAAAAAAATTTCTTTTGAACATTTTATTTATCAATTACAGGTAAGTTCTGCTTACTACTGAAGAACAGAGATATGATTTTAATAAAAACATCCATTTTAGATTGCCGGACATTCATTTTACTGAGTTCATGTAACTACAGTTAAAGCTAGAAGTCCTGTCATGAAATGCGCACAAATAGCACGTTGATATGTGCGTTAATCTACGTGTTAGGACCATAGTAAGGCTATCAAAGTCTGTACATATGGCCTGTGCACAAGTAATGTTTCAGCCAATGGACCTCCGGGTAACCCGGAGGTCCATGGCAGAAACATTGCTTGTGTTTGCTATGAGCAACCAGGAGAATCTGCTGTGCTTTGGATGCCATTCAATATGGCAATTGTGTGCAATTCCTATGCGCAATTAAGCCTAGATAAGCTCACAGTTCATGACAGGACTTCTAGTTTTAACTGTATACTTTAACTAGATTACAATCAAGATATGGCTGTTAGAAGCAGAACTTATTTGTTTTCACAACACTTCCTCTGCACCTGATTAAAAATTTGTGCGAGCATTTAAAAAAAAACAAACTACTACAACGATATTATAAAAACATTTGATGGATTTATTTATGTTTTGAAATGTTGAAAAATTGAAGTGAATTCAGAGTTTAAATGCAAAATATACACATGAGGAAATGTGATTTTATCCAATCACTCAAGTGTAACAACCAAGTCTTATTTACGAATATGAAAATTACTCTGTACGAGCTGGTATTTTGGACTTTAGCTTTTGCCAATATGTAAATTATTTTTAAGGGAACTCAGCGTTTTATTAACTCAAATAATTTTGGGGGGATGAAAATTCATGAGTCAGTTTGTACTTTTACATAAGAGATTTCGTACCTTTTGCACAAGACACTTGTACCTTGACACTGGACAGTTCATACAGTTAAAACTAGAAGTCCTGTCACGAATAGTGCGCTTATCTAGGATTACTTGCAGATTGGAATTGCGCGTAATTGCCATATCGAATGGCGTCCAAAGCACGGCAGGTTCTCCAGGTTACTCATAGCAAACGCATACAATGTTTCTGCCAATGGACCTCCGGGTTACCCGGAGGTCCATTGGCTGAAACATTGCCTGTGCACAGGCCATATGTACAGAATATGATAGCTTTAATTGGGTCATAACGCGTACATTAACGTGCATATCAATGTGCTATTTGTGCGCATTTCATGACAGGACTTCTAGTTTTAACTGTACCTTTACAAGAGACAGTTTATACCCTCAAATTAGGGAATGAATTGTCCAAGCTACAAAATGTCCAGGGTATGGTTTGTCAAGGAATCTCCCATCTCATTTGCTGGTTGATTTCCAACAAGACAAAATTAATGTTTTAAATGGTTATTCCAAGAAGAAGACTTCATCATATTGCTGGCATTTCAGTTTAAAGTCCAATGCTCAAATCACTGAATCACCTGTCTTGCAATTAATCAATTAACAAGAGTATTCAATTAACAGGGATTTTCTCACTTTCCTGTCATCTAGAGATTCATGAGCATTTATTATATTATATAGTGTTTTACAGAGCTCATGGAGCTCTGTCGGGAGCACGGTGGCTCAGTGGCAGACTGTTGGACTTCTATGCTAGAGGTTCTGAATTTGATCCCCGTCCGGGACAACCCACGTTGTGTCCTTGGGCAAGGCACTTTATCCCGGTTGCCTACATGGGGGCACGATGACACTGTGTACTAAGGCGTACTGCACATCAATGGTGCGCATGTGTTCAACCGCTGTAACCCTGCTTGAGCAGAGCTTGAACAGAGTTAGAATGTTGAGGAGCTGACAGTTGCTCGTTGATGCTCAGTGGTTCTCTCCTGGTACTCCGGGTTCCTCCACCCGTAAAACTGTCACGATTAACCATTGTGCATAAGTATGTAACCTTAAACACCAGTAAATAAATAGTAAAACATGGAGCTCTGTCAAACAAGATATAATAGATTATCATAAATGCCTGCATTGCCTGTTCCGAGGCAAAAATGGTCTATAAAAGAATGAGAATTTGGTGAATTCAGGTAATTTCTCTATATACATTACAGTCAGCGTGGAGTGGTCGTAATCCATGCATGGGCAGTGATATCCACGTCTGCGTTTACCACATAATAAAAATCATCATTGGCAAAATTTCAGTTAATGAAGCATTAATTAAATTTTTAATACTTATTCCTATAATTAGTATTTGGGATGTAATATTATTGCATCCCTGAAAATATTGCCCAGGGGGCGTGGTGGCGTTGCGGTAACCGGTTCTCGTCAGATCACCAAAGTTAAGCAAGGCCGAGCCGGGTTAGTCCTCATATGGGTGACCGTCTGAGCGATCGATTTGAACTCCCACGTTGTGTCCTTGGGTAAGGCACTTCACCCTGATTGTCCTCATGGGGGCATGATGACGCCGTGTACTAAGGCATACTGCTGTCGATGGTGCGCATGTCTTCAACCAATCTAACGCTTCCTGTGGTACAGTGCGGAATTACGATGTTGTGGAGCTGGCAGCTGCTCGTCGTAGCTCGTGGTTCTCTCCGGGTACTCCGGCTTCCTCCACCCGTAAAATTGTCACAATCATGATTAGCCATTGTGCATAAATATGTGACCTTAAACACCAGTAAATAAATAAATACTAAAATATTGCCCACCCGTGGAAAGTGATCAGTCCACGGCAGCCGTACTGTATTACAAGATTTTTTATTCATTTAAGTGGAGTTTACTCTTTTACCTGTATGCAATTCACAGGTCAGGTTTGGACTGAAGGTATTGTAAATGGTTTTGTTTTTGGATGTTATATTCAATTAACAGGCTTGTTCAATTAAGAAATGTCCAATTAAGTAGGGAGCATGGTGGCTCAGTGGTTAAGGCTTTGGACTTCAAACTGAAAGGTCCATGGTGCGATTCCTGGGGTAACTACGTTATTTCCTTGATCAAGGTACTTAATACTGATTGCCCACGATGGGGCCAGGCCTGAAAATAAGCAGTCTGACATTTGCAGAATGAGATCCCCAGAGGGTGAATTTGATGATGCTATCCCATACAGTGGGCCAATTTATCCTCTGGGTATGTCTTTCTGTTTAGTTTTGAGACCCTGATTCAGATTGAGGTTCACAGAGGGTAAATTTAGTGATGCTACCCTGCTGTGCAGGGTAGCATCACTAAATTCACCCTCTGGGGACCTCATTTTGCAGATGACAGTCTGCTTATTTTCTGGCTTGGATGGGGGGACAGTGGCACTGTGTACTAAGGTGAACTGTACATGTGTCGTGCTCGTCTTCAACCAGTGCTTACCCTGCTTGTACGGAGTTAGTACATTGAGGAGTCTGACAGTTCCTCACCATTGCTCATTGGTTTTCTCCAGGTACTCCTCCACCTGCAAAACTGTTTTACACAAGGTGACCATGGCTGTTGAAAGTGACAATAAACCCCAATCAAGAAATATCCAATTAAGTGGGCTTGACTATGTTCGATTGTATAATATACACTATGGTATACATGTAGTTTATGAAAATACTCATTATCCATAGACACCACATGAGGTGACAAACAAATAGAGGATGTCCGAATTCTCTGATGTAAAGTAGTACTGAAATGTTTAACCGGATAATCGGTTTGAAACCAGTTAGCTACGTAACCAATTAGAAAACCTGTCAACCGGTTATCTGAAATATCGATAGTGATCGTCATTCCACGTTTAAAACATAGTAAATCTGCTGCTTCTCCTCTGTGATAGATTACATATTGAAGCCGCATTGTTTTTATTGAGAAATAATCGACTTTGAAGTTCAAGACTTCGTTAATGATCAGCAGTTTCCGTGAATGATGAGTAGTTGCAGAAACTATTCCGTGGTGTGTATACAAATGAACGTTGTCGAGTACTCGACAACGCTCATTTGTGTACACACTACGGAATAGTTGAGAATACTGCTTTCCAATTCCTATAGTTTTGATCCCATATTCTGTGAAATAATGGCCACGGATAACCGGATATTATCCGGTTATAGCCCTCGGTTAGTCGGTTACGAAAATGAGCCAACCGTTTCAGCCCTAATGTAAAGCCTCCTCATAGGAAGCATTGGGAAGTGAAGCAGTGTTTGTTTATGGTGGTAAACTAATAATAATAACAACACTTGTGGCTGGCCTCTGATTTGTCACTTTACTCAGGTGAGAAGGCCTCGATTATCCCTGTGCTCCCAAATGTCTCCCTATCCCAATGTCTCTTCTCTGCCCTCAATACTCTGAGACAAACTGCCTGATAACTTCCCATACCCATTCTTCCCAATCTCTCCGATAAGCATACTAACCCATCTCCTTTGTGTCGCCCACTAACCACATTTCCTTCATTCTCCCATACCACTTCCCCATTATACCCCCAGTGAATCTTATTCTGTTATACTTGTATTTGGGGCATTCTAATTGAAAGTGTTCCAGAGTCTCCACTATGCCTAAATTACATATTTGGCCTAAATTACATATTGACCTCAGCTTGAACAGCAGTGAACCCCCGCCCTCCCCCCAAAGGTGCCATCAAGGTACTCTTCAAAACCTGGCTTTTTTTTAGTGGTAAAATAGGAGCTGGTGACCAATGCCTAGGGTGGAAGTCATCTAAAATGGGCAATAGTGCTGAAATGGTTGGCTCATTTTCGTAACCGACTAACCAGCAGCTCTAACCGGATAATATCGGGTTATCCATGGCCATTATTTCACCGAATATGGGATCAAAACTATAGTAATTGGGAAGCAGAATTCTCCAACTATTTTGTAGTGTGTATACAAATGAACGTTGTCGAGTACTCGACAACTTTTGTTTGTATACACACTATGGAATAATTTCTGTAATTACTCATTACTGACGGAAACTGCCGATCATTAAAAAAGTCTTGAACGCCAAAGTCGATTATTTCTCAATACACACAACACGGCTTCGATGTGTAATCTTTCACAAAGGAGAAGCGGTAGATTTACTACATTTTAAACATGGAATGACAATCACAATCGATATTTTGGATAACCGGTTGATGGTTTTTCTAATCAGTTAGGTAGCTAACTGGTTTCAAACCGATTATCTGGTTAACCATTTCAGTACTAATGGGCAACATAGGCATGAGCGGATGAGAGAAGAATAGTTCAAGAGGAGAAACTTGGAAGGATTTGAAGAGCATCTCAATTAGTCTTCAGCCTATTAACAAAAATGGCCACCGACCATTTATCGGTTATTTGAGCTCACAATCGGCCAATTCTGATTGTAATACTTTGCACTACTAGACAAGTTGAGGTTCGAAAGAACTACATTAAATTGAACATATTTTACAGTGTTTACTGACTAATGATTACATTTGAGCGATTGCTGCAAGTATGGTCAATTGTAAGTGTAACATGTCGTTTAATTTGTGTATCCCATAACAGGGCGTCTAGAGAGGTTAAGAATACACATTGTGGTTTTGCTTTTCAACTTTATTGAATGGCATCATTTACATCATTTTACATTAACCCTTTACCCAACGAATCGGCCGCATCCGCCCCCGTAATATACAAATTCAACAGTTGAAAGAATAGTATTTTTCAAAAAAATTTCAACAAAACCATATCATGTGACTCCTTGTTGGAACGAGTTCGTCGAGCTCATTCCAACGAGGGGTCACATGATATGGCTTTGTTGAAATATTTTGAAAAAAATTAAAAAATGATATTTAAAATAATAAATTTTGATATCGTCTGCGTTGGGTAAAGGGTTAACAATTGCAGAAGATAATAAAATGCTGTTTATGAATCATCACAAAATGCTTGACAACAATTGGTTGAACCGATGTTTCAGGAGCCATCCGGTTTCCCACAATCGGCCGATTATGATGGCCAGTTCCGATCATCAGTTGAACACTAATCTCGATGATTCAAAAGGTTTGAAATCAGCCTGACTCTGATTGGATTGAAGCAAATCATCGAGACAGTTTCAAATGAAATTGAATTCTGAAGGTTTGCAAGGCCCTATTCTACCTTCTGGCTTAGATAATCATAATTCTGAGTAATTTGTTTGTCTTTTAGATTTGCTGTAGATTTTGTATGGGAACGACGTGAATGAACACTGTAGTCAGCCATGTGGATCCAAATATATCTCCAAGAAAATCCAAGAAATATTCCGCTTTATATTCTAAGTTATCCAATGATGCTTCTGAATTTGGTAAGTAGAGGTGGGCAGTATTGAAATTTCAAGTTCGGTTTTGGTATTGGTATTTAGGGCTGTACGGTATATCAATAAACCAATACATACCAGTATTCAAACCAGTGTCGATTGAATACTGGTCTAATTACAAAAATATTGATTTATTGTCATCATTCACTTAGCCAGAATTTTATAACTTCCAGGATGTCTTGGGTTTTAACTGTAGTCCCCAATGAATAATATTTCCCCTTTACCCAATGAATCGGCCGCATCCGTCTGCGTATTATACAAATTCTGCAGTCGAAAAACAAGTTTTCAAAAAAATTCAACAAAACCATATCATGTGACCCTTCATTGGAACGCGTGCATCGAGCTCATTCCAATGAGGGGTCACATGATATTTTGTTGAAATTTATTGAAAAATTCAATAAACTAATATTTAAAATAATAAATTATGATATTGTCTGTGTTTTGTAAAGGGTTATTTGAACTGCATCATCAAGGTATGCTACTGATAATTCGTTCCACAATGATCATTCAAGTCCCGATTATGGTACATATGTTTAGATATCTGAACAGTCTTTCGATATATCGGTATACTGCAGTATTTTTTGAATACCGATACCAGTATTCAGTTTAGAATATCGTGCAGCCCTATTGGTATATTTAGAATGATTCACCTGTGCCGTTACAGTATTCAGTGTCAGCAACATACATATACTCGTACCAATACTATACTACTCAATGTTTGCTAAGCACCAAGTATATCCAACTACCTGTTACGTTTTAGTTGAAATATTGTTATGAAAAGTGTATATATTTTATATTTAATCTTTTTCAAAAAAGACAAGTACTGTCGCTGATTTCTTCTGAGGTGCAGTTCGTAGAATTAAGTGCTTAGATGCAACTATCTGATGAATAATTTTATATTTAATTATATCTTTAATGATTTAAGCACAGAAATTGAGATTTTGTTTGTGTTTTCTCATTATATTCTAGCTTTTGAATACGATGACCATGCAAAATGGATATTATTGGTAAAAGAGGAATTTTTTCAAATTTGCCAAAAGTTGATGGAGCGAACTGTTCAGTATCGAGTATGAGCCCCATTATTGTTAATTACAGCTTGACAACGCCTTCTCATGCTCCCAATCAGGTTCTAGATGGTCCTTTGTGGGATGTTGTTCCATTCTTGGACCAGCATGGCATCAAGCTCCTGGACACTTCTTGGTTGGACTGGACGGACTGAAATTGCAAGCTGCAACTCATTCCAGACATGTTCGATCGGATTGAGGTCAAGGGATCTTGCTGGTCAGTCCATACACTCAATCCTCTTCCTCTGTCGGTACTCCCGGACAGCATGGGCAACATGATGACGGGCATTATCATCCATCAGAATGAATCTATCACCCACTGCACCTGCATACAATCTGACGTGGACATCCAGGATCAAATCAATATACCACTGTGCAGTCCATGTACCACTGTCAAGGACACAGAGCTCTGTATGCCCATCCCTGCTGATGCCGCCACAGACCATTATTGACCCTCCACCATAGTGGTCATGCTCAGCAATGTTGGCTGCATGGAATCGCTCTCCTGGTCTTCTCCATACCCTAGAGTGCCTATCTGTGTTGTCTAGGCAGTACCTTGACTCATCTGTAAAAAGGACAGGTCATCAATCTTCTCTGGTCCATCCAACATGATCCATGGCCCTAGAGCTCTGTCAAACAAAATATAGTAGGTTATTTACCTTTTCTACAGAATTATAATTTTTCTTCAGTGTGAAGGAACTTATTGAGAAAATGAATTTGTTATCCATGTATATTCCAGGGTGTATGGAAATTTACACTGGTTTAAAAACTGATATATCCTTCGCCTGTGCCTCAGGGTGTATCAGTTTTCAGACCAGTGTAAATTTCCATACACCCTTGAATATACATGAATAACTAATATTATTTCTGAATGAAACAAAATACTGCATTTTGTTTGGCTTAGAGATACAGTGTAACTTGCAATCCACAGTAGCTTTTTTTTTACACTGTGGTTGACCTTGGTGTAAAAACAAGAATACACAATAGCAGGCTCTGGCAAAAAAAGGCTCTATTTTTAATTATTAATTCATATCTTCTGCTACAGTAAAACCTGTCTTGAGAGACCACATCTGCCAGGCACCGATTGGTTTTACTCTATAATGGACCTGCTATGGGAGACCACCTGTCTTGAGAGACCACCTGTCTTGAAAGACCACTGTGACATCGAATGAAATGATTTCGTGCGCCAAAGGCGCACAGGGACGGTATGGGGCAAGCCCCTTTCAACCCTCTTCAACTGTAGAGTGCAACGGAATGACATTAAAGATTGAAATGTTTTTATAAGACCCCTGTGAAAAGATTAGGATTATTGCTGAATGAACAATTTCATACATACCTGAAATGTGACAGATAGGAATAAAAATATATTTGTGTTGAAAATCTTTTTGTAACAAATTGAAATGGACTGTTATAAAAATTATAAAAATAAATTAGTGTTGAAAATCTTCAATGAAGATTTTGAACACTAATTTATTTTTATAATTTTTATAACAGTCCATTTCAATTTGTTACAAAAACTTAATTAAAAAGAACAACTACAAAGTAATTACAAAAATCTATTCATCTCCATTTCTGAATTTTGTAGTTGGTTATTAACTGACTCGAGAAAACCTGAAAACTGTTATGAGAGACCACCTGTCTTAAGAGACCACTTTTGTGTGGCCCAAAGGGCGGTCTCTCAAGATAGGTTCTACTGTATTATGTTAGAATGAAAATAAAAATACAGGAAATTTGATATTTATGTGTAATAAAATGTTACAGATATGGATGTCTTTTGAACTGGCTCATTGAGCTAGTTCCAGTGACATCCATATTTCTATGGTTTTATTAACCCTTTACCCAACGTAACAGCCAAACCGGCCAGCACTATTCTAAAAAATCGCCAATTAATTTTCATCATTTTCATGTCTCAAAAACATAAATTATGACCCCTAGTTAGAATGAGCTCGTTCCAATGAGGTGTCATAACCTGTGTTTTTGAGACAAAAATTTTTTTTAAAAATGAGTTATTCAAGAATTTTTTTGCAAGTGTCGTCTGCTTTTCATGTAAGGTAAAGGGTTAAGAAACTTACAAAGTACAAATTTTCTGTCAGTTTTTCCCACACTGTAGGTTAAAGTATTAAGTACACCAAAATTCTTGGAAATAAATCTGTTATCCTTGTGTTTTACAGGGTGTATGGGAGTTTACACCGGTCTGGGAACTCATACACCCTTCGCCTTTGCAGAAGGGTGTATGAGTTCCCAGACTGGCGTAAACTCCCATACACCCTGCAAAACACAAGAATCACTAATATTATTTCACCAACAGCAGACTGTTAGCATGACCAGGGAAGGGAACTTCCATTATCAAATTCTGGTCTGTCGAGCTAGAAAAGACACTTTAATATGTTGTTTATGACAGGTTAACTTAATTGTTTGCACTGGATTTAAATGTGATTTTTTTTCATGAAACTACTACTGATAACAATTGTTTTGTATTTGATTTGATACAAGTTTGTTAAAATTGAATCCCTCAGTCCATATTCAGAGGCTCAGAGCCCAAATTTTAACTTGGTGCAATAGAAGAAGTACTCTTTAAAAAACCTTCTTCTCCAGAAACACCAATCAAAATTATTTAATATGCGATATACAATATTGTTACAGATTCAAATATCTCTCTCCCTGTTAATATTTGGGCTGCCTACAGGGTGGGGGGAGGGGGGGATTTTAACTTGGTGCAACATGATGAGAATTAATCTTTAAAAATCTTCTTCAGATCCACCAGTCAGAATCTTTTGATATTTGGTATACAGCATCCTTAGGGAAGTCAAATCTTAGTTGGTTCAAACCAAGTCACTGTGTTAATATTTTGGCTCACTATTGGAACCACAATAAGGAATAATTTTGAAAACTCTTTTTCTCTAGAACCATGAGTCAGAATCTTTCAATATATCGTATACAGAATCCATACAGGATTCAGATCCAAATTGTCCAAATCAAGCCCATAGGTTAATAATGCGCTCTCTGATGGAGCCCAAAATTAACTTTGTGCAATATGCAGAATGATCTAAAAAAAATCTTTTCAGATCCACCATTCAGAATCTTTTGATGTTTGATGTGTTTTGCCTCCTCTTAAAATAAGTGACAAAATTGTCAGCCACGGTGAGAAACTTGAGCGTGTATCTTGATACACATTTGACCCTGTTTTATCACATATCAAAACTCTGTCAGTCTGCAAATTTTCACAATCAGAACATCAGTCGAGCAAGGAAAATCCTAACAAAATGTGCCATTGAATGTCTTGTGCATTAATTTCATTCATTTCATCTAGGCTTAACTAATGCAATGTCCTTCTTTGTGGGCCCCTAAAAAAGCAAATCAATAGATTGCAAATAATTCAGAAGACTGCTGCCTGTATAGTGACCCGCACCAAGAAGAAGGAACACATTACTCCTCAGTTAATGAATCTTATTGGCTCCCTATTGCAGCCAGAATAGACTTCAAAATTATTCTGTTCACCTATAAAACACAAGCAAACGTAGTGCCGCCTTATGTTTCTGAGTTGGTCAAAGTGTATGCACCAAAATGCTCACTTCGCTCCTCATGTCATAACCTACTGGAACAGACCACACATGACCTTGCATCTAGGGTCCTGCGAATATTCGAGATTCGATTCGATATCGATACCATACGTATGTTTCGAGATCGATCCCGAATCAGTCTCAGGATTCGATTTTTTTTAATCTCTCGTACTAACTTCAATTTGTTACATTTCCAACAAAAATAGGATAAAACTGTCATTAGAAAATTCGTTCATGTAGGCTCAATTCCTATTTATTTGAGTAATTCACAATGTTTAATTGTTAGGTAAGGTGTGAATTTGGCCCAGAAAATTATCCATAGTTTTGGTTTTTGAAGGCTTAACTTGTTACTATTCACGTTCTTAAGAACGTGAATAGTAACAAGTTAGGCCTTCAAAAACTAAAACTATGGACCATAGGCCTAGCTGTTTCAGCGACGGTGCTACAGAGAATATTTAGTTATTGGTGTTTAAGGTGTTCACTCCGTCGTGTAAGGGTCATCACAGTGTTCCGTAACTTCCGTTTGATGCAATATGAAATAACTTGTCTTTTTAGATTCGATTCGGGATTCGATTCGATGTCGATATCAGAGACACGATTCGATTTGAGATTCGATTCAAAAAGAAATTTGTGATTCGCAGATCCCTACTTGCATCATATGGGGGGCGTTCTTTTAGTTTCAATGCTACAAGACTTTTTAATATGTTACCTGAATCTGTGAAATGGCCCAATCTCTACCAGTTTTCAAATCAAAGCTAAATTCTTTTCTATTTAAAAAATATTACCCTGATGTTGATTAATCCCATATTTGGTGTATTTATGTTTCTTTCATGTTGTTCAGCGCCTTGGAACTTTTTTAATATTGTGAAATGTGCGCTTTATTATTATTATTATTATTATTATATACAGCATCTTTACAGGGACCAGATTTCTTTAAAAATCTGAACCCACATTCAGAATCTTGATATATGGTATACACTTCCACAAACAGTGTTATGCATACTTGGAGGAGCCAGATACAAGTTAGTAAGGCCTAAAAAAATTTAAAATCTGTTTCTCAGGCCCTCCTACGTGGTCCGTTTGACTGCCGCATGCTCTCTTTTTATAACCCATCCAAACTTGAAAAAATCAAAATCGAATGGATTATGTCTGATATTTTACCCAAGTTAATAAAATTGTCCCTTGAGTGCAAGAAGGCTTTGCAATGCTTTAGCATTGCAAAGCCTTCTTACACTCAAGGAACGTAATACACCACCACCCATGCTATTCTGTAGATCATGGGTCGTAAAACATAAAACAAACCAAGTACATGAACTTTTTAATGGCAAAGAAATAATTACAAAAATAAAAAATAAAATAAAAAAAACGCCCACACGCATGCAATTTTACAAAAAATGGCCCGAGAAACAGAGGATCTACTTTGTGAGGCCTAATAAAAATTAAGTCTCTGGATTTGGGCTCTTTAACTTAGCACAATATGAGGAATAATCTTTGGAAATCTGAGTTTCAGATCCAGTAGAAAGAATGTTTAGTCATTTCAGATTTGCTCAAGTAAAGTCCTTAGGTTGCTATTTCGACTCCCAATTTTCCTTTACTGGAAATCTGGGCATTATCTGTGTGATAGCATCTTGGTACCAGGGAAAATCATCTAACTTGGAGAACAGACTTATGAATAGTTACATGACTTCCTTCTTCTGTAATGTTAACTCGCCATACAGTACAGTCGCCATGAACTGGTCACTTTCCACGCATGGGCAATATTTCCACAGATGCAATAATATGAGAATCCAAGCACTAATTACAGGAATAATCATCAAACATTTAATTAATGAAGCACTGGGTACAACCTGGTGCTTCATTAATTAAAATTTTGCTGATGATGATTTTTACTACCTGGTAAACATATGCGTGGACATAACTGCCCATGTGTGGATAACGACCAATCCACAGCGAGTCGGTGACTGTACTGTAGATGTTAATTAAATACTTATTGAAACTACTTTGTCAGGTGAGAGCCTCAGGTTCTATGGGACCTCTTGTCTTGAAAACATTTTCCCAATGATGTGAGTCAACAATAGCGCAATTCACTTCAAATGGTAACAAGCAGTTTACAGTGCACCTCCCATTTTCTAAATCAAGAGTTGTGTTCAACCGAGTATCAAAAATGGCTGCTGACCGATTACCGGTTATTTCAGCTACACTGGGCCAATTTCGATGCCGATGGTAATACTGTGCACTACAAGATGAGTCGAGGTTTAGAACTACATTAAATTGAACATATTTCACAGTGTTAAACATTGTTGACTCAGATTGCAGTAAAATGACCAGATGCTCACACTTGGGCAGTATATGTGGCTCTCAGAGCCACATGTACCGCCCAAGTGCACTCGACTGGTCATTTTACTGCGACCTGAGTCAATGGAGTGCAACCTTCACTTTTTCCGGTATGAACTGGTGATTGCAAGCTTTACATGTTGTTTAATATGTATATCCCGTAAAGGGGCATGTAGAGAGATTAAGAATACACATTGTGGTTGTTCCTCAACTTTATTGAATGGTATCATTGACATCATTTTACATTAAAAATTGAACAATTGCAGAAGATAATAAAATGTGGTTAATGAATCATCACAAAAAAATGCTTGGCAACAATCGGTTGAACCAATGTTCTCGGAGCCATTGCTGTTGTCATCCGATTGCCCAAACTCGGCCACTTTGGGTGGCTGATTCCGATCATTGGTTGAACACTAATCGAGAGACTGCTTTTGATCAGTTGTTCCGAATTTTTCACACTGGGCCAAACCAATGTACTTTAAATAATAATAAATAATAATAATTTAAATTTATAAGCCTAAATTCCTAAACCTAAGCCTAAAGCCTAAACTCTTTAGCTTTACAATTTCCCCAAACAGGATCTATTGAAGACGAGTTATTCAGAAGTGTTGCTTGTAGAATGCCTGTTGAAGGAGATGTGTTTTCAAGCTTCATTTAAATAAACTCAGTGGCTGGAAGGTTCAAATAGTTCCACAAAAGTAGAGTAACCACAGAGAATTTTCTGTTTGCTGGAGTCTTAAAATTTGCCTTTCGTTGTACCAGCAAATTTTTTTTACTCCACCTAAGGGCTCTGAACGGCCTGTTTCACTTCAACTATTTGATTAGGTTAGATGGCGCAAAGCATGTAGACATTTGAAGACTCACCAACAGAGGTAATTATACCCCCATAAAATGGAAGTTTAAGAGGGTATATAGGAGTCAACTTGTCTGTCAGTTGGTCTGTCGTTGACGGTACGTTGCACATGTAAACTTGTGGAGCGAACTTCTTCCACAGTTTTAGCCGCATTTTCATGAAACTTCACAAAAATGATCAACATGATGAGGGGAAGTGCGTAACTTAATTGTTTTCTCGCTCGGTTTCAAGATGGCTGACTGGTGGCCATATTGGATTTTATTAATGTAAACTTGTGGAGCGAACTACGTCCACAGTTTTAGCTGAATTTTCATGAAACTTCACAAAAATGATCAACATGATGAAGGGAAGTGCATGACATAATTTGTTTCCCACTCGGGTTCAAGATAGCCGACTGGCTGCCATATTGAATTTCTTTTTATGTAAACTTGTGGCACAAACTACTTCCACAGTGTGGCGCAAACTACTTCCACAGTTTTAGCTGCATTTTCATGAAACTTCACAAAAATGATCAACATGATGAGGGGAAGTGCGTGACATAATTTATTTCCCCTCGATTTCAAGATGGCCGACTGGTGGCCATATTGGATTTTTTTTTTACTTAGAAAAATTGAATGCCCCTTTTCAGTTACCCACACTAGGCGGTATGCCATGGTGGGGGTATACCGGGTGACAGACCATCTCTACATGTAGTTTGTATTGGATTCTCGGAAACACTGACAGCCAAAGCAGTTCAAGGAGGACTGGTGCTGTGTGGTATGTTTTTCTGCAATTTAGCTTCATGCCACATGACTTTAATAACCAGGGCAGTAGTATTGTTTCAACTTCTAATCTCTTCTTATTGCTCATTGTTCTTTCCTATGCTTTACACTTTCCTTGGAACCAATCATGGTATTAACAGTAATACAACAACTTTGTCAGGCATTGTGGTTTATTGACGGTCTGCCAGAAATGATAAGCTGCCCTTCACATTACTGCTTCTCAAGCCACTTATAAGCTATCAGACTGTTAACCCTTTACCCAACGAATCGCCTGCATCCACCCACGTAATATGCAAATTCAGCAGCTGAAAAAATATTATTTTTCAAAAAATTTCGACAAAACCATATCATGTGACCCCTCTTTGGAACGAACTTGTCAAGATTATATTCGGTAATATTTTCAATACCGTTACCGATACCGGCAAATAATTGTTTAATCGGTATACCGAAAACTTGGTTTTACCGCGATTTGCAATTCTCAAATTGCCCATCGCTGTTGGCTGTGAATAGTTTCACGTCAATCAAGCTCGATACACTTGGCTTAAATTTGGGTAATTATTGTATTCTATTTACTTTCTTGCTGTGTGAATGATAGTATAGTTCAAGATACGTGTGTTTGCAGGTTTCTGCCAAGTCATTTATATTCTGTGGAGGCATTTAATGAATAGTTGACTGCTGGAACTGAAGCAATTCTGTTTACCTCAAATTTGAAACAAGTTGAGATGGAAGGCACGCACTAAGCATGCGTAGTTAGTCACGTGGACGCTTTCGGCCAATGGTACTGCCGTCTGCTGAAGTTAAATGAAAATAGGCCATTTTCTTTGGGGGAAATATCAGGGGATTCCAAACGAAACTCGCAGTGATTGGCTGCTAGTACACGCATTACGTCATTACTGCCTCGTATCTTCAGAAATGTGCTTGCAGGATTATTCAACACAAAAAAGGACAAAAGTCTTGTCATTGTTTGAAATAAATAAAAATCCCAACTCACTTACATTTTCTACCAAGCAGCATTCGCCCCATACAACCTTTTTATTTGAATGGTGATGTGTTATTAATACTGTTATCAATTTTAATCAAACACAAAAATTATTGTGATGAATTGTGGCAATCGCATGCCCTTTTGTTGCACACTTCACTTCTCAATCTCATGTCACTGGACGATTCTGATTCGAAGAATTATTATCTCTAGGTTTGATTTTATTTTGAATTTGCTTCGATAAACATCAAATGTGTCTTGTTATATACCCCAACTGAACTTTGTGCTTAACTAAAATCATTTGTGAGTAAATATTTGAAAAAGTTTTGATTTTTGACGGACGTCTTGTGCAAAGCTTCAGGCTCAAATTTTACAGTTTCGACACGTTGAAGTTGCATTTTTTGTTATTGAGAGGATCCCCTTTGATTTTAATCGGTATTTCGGTATACCGCGGTAATATTTTGCGATTACCACGGCATTTATTTTTCCCGATACCGCCCACCCCTAGTCACATGACATGGTTTTGTTGACAATTTTTGAAAAAAATTCAAAAATGATATTTAAAATCATAAATTTTCAAATCGTCTGCTTTGGGTAAAGGGTTAATCATTTTTATTGGCCATTAATAAATTGCAGTGCCATCCAAAATTATGTTACTGTTATATTGGTACTGTTGTATACAATCTTTGAAAGCATGTTCAATTTTATTGTTATAGATTTGGAAGAAAAAGCCACCTTGATTTGCTCAGATGATGACTTTATGAAAGATGATGACAGTGTTACAGAAGCTGATAAGACCTACACTGTTGAAGATGCCATCGAAGCAGTTGGGTTTGGTTGGTTTCAAATCAAACTTTATCTTATTTGTGAAATTTTTATTGTGAGTAATCAACTTTGAAATGCTTTATTTTTAACCCTTTACCCAACGTAGACGATATCAAAATTCAACAAAACTATATCATGTGACCCCTCATTGGAATGGCACCTTCCAATGAGGGGTCACTTGATATGATTTTGTTGAAATTTTTTGAAAAATATATCTTGTTTCAATTGCTGAATTTGTAAATTACGTGGGTGGATGCGTTTGATTTGTTAAACGCAGACGATATCAAAATTTATTATTTTAAATATAATTTTTTCAAATTTTTCAATAAATTTCAACAAAACCATATCATGTGGCCCCTCATTGGAACGAGCTCGACGAGCTCGTTCCAACGAGGGGTCACATGATATGGTTTTGTTGAAATTTATTGAAAAATAATATGTTTTCAAATGCTGAATTTACATATTACGCGGGCGGATGCGGGCAATTCGTTGGGTAAAGGGTTAAGGCATGCTATCATGCTTATGCACCCACAGCACAAATTAATTTTAATCTGAGTATGACAATATGTATTTCCTAAGCGCCTAAGGTGTACCTGAAATATAGGAAAAACTCGACCAAGGGCCATAGATTCTGGTCTTCCATACTCTACTCGAGTTGTGTTATGTTTGTTTACACACTGGCTCTATTGTGTTTTGCGGGTGTTCATGTACCATGAACATCCTGTTAAACAAAGGAGTGTATTGTTTGACCAGGTGTTCATGAGCCATGAACACCCATCAAAGAAATTGACAGGTATCATCAACTGAATGGGAAGAGAAAATAATTACTGCAACATGTAAATAATCAGCACATTTTATTTTCATCAAAACACTTCACAATCGTTTACCGTTTTACGGACGAATGTACACAGATTATGTTGAGGTTGCTGTCAAATCACATGCTGTTTGCTAAAAGCAACAACTTCTTGATGTCACAACAAACTCAACAAAAATCGTTAACTCTTTTACCGAATACATTCTTGTGAATTATTGTGTTTATTGGGGTAGCCATCAAATCAAGCCATGTCTTCTAAAAAAGGCGAGATTTGCAAAACTCATTGAAAACTATAAACAATGATTTCTCAGGAACAAGTTTCAATAAATTAATTTGTCATGTTAATAAAGAACTTCGATAATCTGCTATTACTTACGAGAAGGCAGATATTCTACCCTGGTGAAAACGTATATGGGAACGTTTTTTTTCTCGAAATTTTGGGGTGTTAATGAATCGACAAATATGCAAAACATAAAATATATAAAATATTGAATGTCATTTATTTATTATTTACTTTAAAGTCACATACTTCTGCACACTGCTTAATCATGGCTTCAACATGGGTATCAAGTCAAGTCCAAACAATCGTTAATAATTCATGTTGCCCATTTTAGAGAACTCACACTCTAAGCATTAGTGACTGGGTCCTATTTTATCTACTTTATCTGTAAAACAGAGTCTATTTACTGCAATAAGTAAACACTGCTTCACTTCCCGGGGATCCGACAAGGGAAAATTTACTTGTAGGAAATGTTGTATTATCATAGTCGCGAAAAGAAAGGGAATTATTTGGGGGGGGGGGGGGGGTTGAAGAGGTGTTACCCTTTGTCTGCAATTGCAACATGCAGGTTCATATAAACAGAGGTTTAAGTTTACTGCTACCATACCATTTTGGATACACAGTAATTAATTCTGGAAAGGTGATATGTATGAAGCTAATTGCAATTAAAGGGCATTAAAGTTTTCTGAGGAGAAAACTGTTTTTTGTTTGATTAAACATATCTAATCGGAAACATCTGCTTGTGAAAAACTTTAAAGCATTTTGTTGAACTTTGTCTCCTGAAATTAAGAGAATCTTGCTCATCAGTGATTTTGTTGAGATGATATAGCATTATGCACTGTTGAGATATAATTTTGTCACATACATGAAAATGCTCGTCTTTAAATATAGGAAAACAGAGTTCAAGAAAAAGCTTTAAACCTTATATAGCCAGTTTTAACATGCATTAATCGCAAATAAACACATTTTTTTAGGCCCAACTGCAGCCTACTGTACCTTTAGCATTTTGACAGATTTAGCATCAGGGTAAAAAGCTGTTTGTTCAAACCAAAGGGTATATGTTACCCATGTAAAACATTACCGGACATTTTCACCGAAAGTGGCCCAAAAATTAACTAAACTTAAATCCAAAACACTGTGCATAACTTGGAACTCGGTCAGTGAGACCTTACAGTTATGAATGTATTTGGAACCAGCTCTTTCAGCCAACTCCAACGACATTCACAATTGTATAGATTTATTGACCTATTTGGGAAAATGTTAAATGTGTTGGAAAAATATCCAGAAATTAATGTTTTGAAATTATATATCTTCTGAAGATACAGTCTTTCTATATTTTTATACTGTACCAATGACCCAGACATAGCTAGCTGGTGCTAACTCTTAAAATATAGGGCCAAACACAAATTTTGCCCCCCAATCCCCAAAATTTGCATCTAAAACTAAAGAAAACATGTCCTGAAAGGCCCTCCACACCTCGCCCCCACTGCGCATGCGCAGTGTCAAGGACGTTCCGAAATTGGCGCCATTTATCATTCTAAGTTTGGCCCTTCATCAGTTAACATCTGACTGATCTTTGTGCTTTTAAATCTCAGTTTAAATGATGCCAGACACATAAATATTAGTGAAATGGTGATTCTAAGGAGGATAGAAAAGGAGGAGAGGAAAAGAATGTGTGACAGAATATTATCAGGGCTGTAACTTAAAATTTTTTAATGAAATTATGTTAAGTTACCTATTTTCAAGGCAGCAGCCATTTTGTTGTCATTCTGATTATTTAGTTACACTGTTTTTTCAAGTGTTTTTCCTCTCTCCCTGTCCTTTAATTCCCCCTTGCTATTCTCCCATGCTTTTGGCATAGTTTCTGTAATTATTATTACTAAAATTTCTTGGGAGTTTTAGCTTAATAACAGAATGAATTCTGTTCTTTCCCCATGTTTACGTCTTCACCTACGGGTGGTTAGGCGTTGTGTTCTGCATCTACCATCTGATGTTCTGCAGTTTCTTCCCTGGAAGTCTCTGTTTTGCATCAGATGGGGTATTTTTGGTAACTGATTTCGGGCCTGGGTGCCTGGAGTCTTATTTTAGTGTTTTTACACTCATTGTTTACATTTACAACAGCCCTCTGTGTGAGGGGGGGATTTCTAAATAATAATATCTTTATGTTATTTTAATCATAACTAGATACATTATTATTGTTCGTAAGTGTTGAATAAATTGTTTAAAATATTTTTAAAATTTTTGTCCACACTTAGGCTTGGGATCCATTGGGGCTCAACGTTACTTTTCAGAAACTTGGGCTGTTCTGAAAAAATATTTTTTCAAAATATTTTGATTTCAATTATTTTTTCTATATTAATGGATCATATTATTATTATGTATTTTGATTGCCAGGGGTTAGTGCGAGTACCAGGACTTGTTTTCTTTTCACATTGAAAGGATATTGATCAATTGTTTTAAGAGGAAGTCTTCCTCTGACCTTATTTTCATTCTATATGTGGTCAGTGTACTCGCATTAACTCCTGTTCTGTATCGTATGATTTCGATGACAATATGGGAAGCGTATGTCACGGTATGTTGTTGGGGATTTGGACACTCCGGTCCTTTCCCCGCAGGGTCACTCTACTTTATCAATTTCTATTTCAGACGATCAAGATTAGGGTGATGTATCTGTGATGTCTTCCAACAGTGTGCCTCCGTCGTCACAATTATGAAGGGCTAGCGGAAAAGTGCTCATGTAATACGCCAATTGCCTAAGAGGACCCTAGTAGGTTCGACGGCCTTTGACGTCCGCTAGCTCGCCCGGTGTAGCGTCCATTCACCGAATGGTTCGGCAGCCGGGTTCGTCCGTTGCGGTCTAGAAGGAATTTTGGGGTGATGCGAGCACTATAAAATTAACTTAATGCACACCCAGTGACGGCGGATCGGAGGGAGAACGGAGGAAGCCTTTTAGTCCGGTTCATAGCTCGTTCCGGTCCATCCGGACGGCAAGCGAGAGAGGCCCCTCTCTCGTTCAACAACATCTGGCCCCAGATGTTGTGGTACAAATGTGTCGTTAGCGGAGCATACGTCCGTCGCTCGGGACGCTCCGTTGTATAGGCAGTCCGCTGAGACTGCTAAGGCTTCCTCTTCTCGTCAGCGCACACGACCGCACCTTGGCTGCGTGACCGCCGATATATTACCAGCTTCGCCGATCAAGGATTCTTCGGCGACCAGGTCACACCATCCGGCAGCCAGGGATTCGAGACCGATGGACTCCGGACGTTCGCATAGGAAGTATGCGGGAGCCATCTGATGCGGAGCTGCCCTCGGCGAAGCACCGATAGACTGCGCCTCCGCAGGTCTCGACGCCGGACATTCTTGTGCACATAGCACAGCTTATCGCAGCATCCCAGCAGCCGACAGAAACGGTGTCGGATCGAGAATTATCCGACAGCGCTGGGTCGGTAGCCGGGGACTCGAGGCCTGCAGACTCCGGACGTTCGCATAGGAAGTGTGCGGGAGTCAACGTACACGGAGCTTCCAGCGGCAATGCATCGTAAGTCCGCTACTGCACAGGCCTCGGGAATGGACGTGCTTTCCTTAATAGCACAGTTTATCGCAGCATCCCAGCATCAACTGAATCTGTCGCATATATTTTATCCGACGATGCTGGGTCGGGACGCTCCGCGGAAGCGGGTACGGACGTCCGAAAGTTTCATCCGGTCCGACGGGATACCGAAAGGGATTCGGTGGATTTCAAGCTTTCCCTTTCGGAACAACATATGCTGCGATGTCGGATAAGAAACTGATAGCGTCGGTGGACTTAGAAATTTTTGGTTCGGTTCAGGGACATCGTCCCTCAGTTCCGACATAGTCCAATAATGTCACACAAACTTTCGAATTATTGAACGACGCTATATATATTATTATTTTATGCTTGCTATCCAAGCATTTCTGGTTTCTTGTTCGAAGAGTTATGGAGATGTCTTCAAAAGTGTGCCTCTGTCGTCATAGTTAATGAAGAGTTAGCGGCAATAAGTGCTCATGGAATATGTCTATCGCTTACGGAGTGACATTCGCTAGCTCACCCGGTGTAGCGTACATTCATCGAATGGTTCGGCTGCCGGGTTCGTCCGTTGCGGTCTAGGAAGGAGATTTGGGTGATGCGAGCACTTTAATTACTTTAGTACTCACCCAGTGACGGCAGATTGAGGACGGATCGGAGGAAGCCAACAACATAGGGGACCGCATGTTGTGGTTCAGATATTTTACATTCGGAGCATATGTTCGTTGCTCGGGACGCTCCGTTATATTGACAGTCCGAGAGACTGTCTTTAATGCTTCCTCATCCTCACAGCAGGGCACACGACCGCACATTGGCTACGTGACCTCGAGTATCCGATCAGTTTCGGCATTCAGTGATTCCACAGCGAATAGGTCGCGCCATCCGGTAGCCAAAGGACACGAGGCCTATACACTCCGTTCGCTCGCATATTGGAAGTATGCACGGGGTAACGATCTCGGAGCTTCCTGCGGCAATGCATCGTAAGACCGCTGCTCCTCAGGCCTCAGTGACGGACGTGCTATCCGAGTTAGCACAGTTGTTTCGCAGCATCCCAGCAATTGACGGTTTCTCGGTCGAATCAGGAATTATCCGACGGCGCTGGGTCGGTGCGGTCCGCGGTTGCATCAAGCTACGGACGACCGAACGCTTTATAGGGTCCGACAGGATGGCAAAAGGGATTCGAAAGATTTCGAGTTTTCCCTTTAGTAGTATCGGAAGATGCCTTTCATATCTTCTGGCATTTCTTCCAGTGATTATTGTTCGGACTTCATTGCTGCGATCTTGGATAAGAGACTTATAGCGTCATTGGACTCGGATTTTTCGATCGGTACAGGGACTTTGTCCCTGACTTACCGACGCAGTCCAATATTGTCATTACAACATGTGTTTTATTTTTCGACGCTATATATTATATATATATACAAGCCTGCTACTAAGCATGATAGTTTAGTTTCTTGTCCGCGTGGCTCATTTCTGCCATTTTATCTTTTTTACATATAGTTTATTTTGGCAGAGCAGGGCATACCGAGAGTTCATATGCGTCTAGACGGTGTGATTAAAGACTGCATATATTCTTTTTCGCCGTTTATGTCTTTTCCAATTTCAATGTTGGAAACGACATTATGTATAGTAGACTTAACTTAGACGCTTTATTATACGTAATCCGCCTTACTGAGGCGTTATCATTACGTCTTCAAGAAAAGATTTACGGGATATTATTCTCAATGTAATTTCTTTTGAGGGCAGTAGTTTGTTCACGTATAACTCCGCCCTTCAGTGGCTGATTGGAGTTGGTTAGACGTGATGCAGCCCTAGCTACATCCACGCGTGGATAGTAGGTTAAGAACTCTCTCAGAGTCGCTTCGTTCTCGGAGGAGCTTCTCTTCGACGGCAACTTTCCGGCAATCCATGAATTGCTTGATTTATACATTCTCTTGTCTATCTAGTGTTACAAGAGATTCAGACTGGGGCAAACATTCGGTGGTTGACTCAGAGAGTGCCGCCGCAGTTGCCGGACCCTAGTGTGGCTGTTATGACGGTTGCCAGTCAAACAGATTGGGATATTCTGATCCCTACGGATTCGAAGTGCCAGGGTCTTTGGGTTCCGCAGTCTTTTAGCTATCAGTTTAACTTCCGCGGAATAATGTTTTTTTTTTAGGCTTGCTTTATGTCATTGCATGAACATTATTCAGAAACGCATGCCCAAATTCCTGTCCTTTAATTCGACAGTAGTGGCGTATCTCCGGAACCAGGGAGGCACTCTTTCGTTTCCGTTATTCAATTTAATGGAAAGAATCCGTCTGTTGGTTATAGTACACCAAGTTCAGTTTTGGTCCGTCATATTCTGGGTCGTCTGATTGTTTTATCGCACTCCCGTTCTCTTACGGGTCGCTTGTTGCTGTCAGAATGGACTCTCAACAAACAAGTATTTAATCAGATTTGCTATCTATGGGAGCGCCCAATGATGTTTTATTTATGACACAGCTTGCTAATCAATTGCAGACGTATGTGTTGGCTTGTCCAGATCTCTGAGCTAATACTGTTAACGCTCTATTGATCTATAGGACGGAATGATAGGATACGCGTATCCTCCGGCGCTGTTGTTTTAGCAGGTATTGCTAAGATAAACAACCACAATACATTTCTGTTGATAGCATCTCTATCTTCACAGAGATCATGAGTAATTTACTCTCTTGTCTACTGTGGATCTTAACGTGAAATCTTCCTCTATGTGAGGATCTTTTTTCACTGGGTAAATCGTGTCATCTTTATCACAACCAGCAAGGTCGCAACCTTCATGTATTCCGTTGTGTGGTCCGTATTGCATTGTAAGCACTGTACTGGACGAGCTTTGGACGCGATTTCTTACTATAGGAGATCCTCTTCTTCGCTATTCTATGCGACTAAAGTGGAGGCTCTTCCGTCGTGGTGTAGGGATCATTATGTTCATATGGTTGATCCCTCCATACTACGCATTGCTAGTTTTTAGTATACTTGTTTCACAAGATCTACTGCAGCCTGTTGTTATTTAGGTTATAGGTTTATGTTACCTCATACCTATGCACTCTACGATAGTTTACAATTGAGTCTTTTGTCTCTTTATCTAAGTCAGTTAGTAACTTTTTGATAAATAGACTTAGAATCTTTAGATTAAATTCCTATACGGATTTTAACTTCGGTTCTTATTTAGCTTTGTAATCATTTGAGCCTCTGGAAACAGTAGTTTTCAAATTCTGACCTTTTAGACAGTAATTCTGTTGGTTTCTCTTTTACTGTAGAGTCAGTGAGTTTCATGCACTATCGATGGATGATTTTCACTTTCATAGTTTCGGAGTCAATACTTCCGTTACTATTTAGGTTGGATTGTTGCATAAGAGTTAGGCTCCTATTTCCGGAACCTATTATTTTAAGGTCCTTCCGTCTTCGTATGGGCATAGACCTTTACTCTTTCCGGGTACAGTTTATGTATTTATAAACAGATATCTGTTTATTACAAGGGCGTAAGCTTCTTCTGTCTTTGATGTCTAGTAGAAGGACGTTACGCTCCATTTTATTTTTAATGGATTCTATTAACTAGCGTACTGCTTATGGTATATCATTGGCTTAGCAGTTGTGCTTAAGATTTCGGCTCATGAAGTAAGAGTTCTTCTACTTCTTGGGCTTACATTAATAGTGTTGCTATTATAGATTTTTGAAGGCTGCTCATTGCGCTCAGCCATCCATTCATGAATTTTATCTCAGAAATATCGAGTCCATTTCTGGAGGCCTCTATTGTTAGGTCTATTATCTACTGCTCAGAATATCATTCTCTTAACAGTTGCTACTATAGCTAGGTAGGCTGTCTGTTTCGGCAGTGTCTCCGTTCGGCTGCCCTCTTCGCTCTGGGCTATTTGACCCAGGGCAAGAAAAAGGGGGGGGGGGGGGGAGGGTGTTCCCTTGGGTCACCTGTTTTTACTATGAAAACAAGGGGATACCTCCTCCGGAGTTAGTAATTCTGAGCTGTTATTGGGATGGTTGTTTAGTGAGAAGTTTAAGTTTATAAAATTCATTCAAGTCTTAGTTTTTAAAGTATAGCTTTTGAATATTGCATATGTCAACGGACATGATTATGCAATTCTCACACACTTTTAGGAGTATAAGAGTCTCTATTCTCTAGACTTACTTTATTATTGGCTTACTTTAAAAATTATTAGTATAAGGATTATTGGATATTAATAGAGTACATGGATGTATGAAGCTCAATTTTTGGAAGGTGTTGTATCTTTCTAATTTATCATAAATAAGAAAGATACATGTAAGGCCTATTACTTCTTTTCCCTACAGGGGATGACTCTATTTTATTTTATTGAGCGTATTCCATTTTGCTCTATGTCCTTGGCCCTCCAGCCTTTTTACTATTCAGCTATGTCTGGGTCATTGGTACAGTATAAAAATGTTAAAAAATTTATAGTAATTTATATATTTTTTATACTTACCAATGACCCAGACGGGGATGGCCCTCCCAGGAGTTGGGAACTCTTGCCTCCCCGCTGAGTACATAGCGCTTACCAGGCACTGGTTATTAGAATGATAAATGGCGCCAATTTCGGAACGTCCTTGACACTGCGCATGCGCAGTGGGGGCGAGGTGTGGAGGGCCTTTCAGGACATGTTTTCTTTAGTTTTAGATGCAAATTTTGGGGATTGGGGGGCAAAATTTGTGTTTGGCCCTATATTTTAAGAGTTAGCACCAGCTAGCTATGTCTGGGTCATTGGTAAGTATAAAAAATATATAAATTACTATAAATTTTTTAACTTTCGAATGAACTCCTTAACTGAGGATGGGAATTCCCATTAGAAGGCAACTTTATGTTGTTTTATTGAATATGTTAATTGGAACGTTTGACTGGTAACAACTCGTGCTTCGCACTCGGTGTCACTCACTGCACGTACCCAGTTTGTTCATATTGAGGAATACCTCCAACTCAGTTGGTAACTATTACGTATCACAAACTTGAATTAAGTGAGTGAAGTTGAAATTGTTTAGAAGTACAGTGGAGTCCTGTTAATTGAATCGCCACTTTGCCAATGAAAGTTATTCAATTAACAGTGATTTGGTCACTTTCCTGTATTCTAGAGATAAACACCTATTTTCATTTCGACACTTGAAGCTCCGACTGAAATGGAACGAAATAGAAAAAAAAATCTGCAGAAAGCAACAATGGACAATTAATTCCCCTGTGATTTAAAATAAATGGTTCCTTATTTGATGAATGAAAATGCCCATTTATCACACTCAAGCACATTGGGTTCTTGACTTCCCTGAATTCCTACAAGACTACAACCTATACATGTCCAATTGCTTAGCTGTGTTTTCTATTGGAAGTCTTGACTGCCAGTTAAGAGAGCAAAGACCTGACGAAAAAGCCCTGCCCAGGTATTTTGTCTATTGTCAGCAAAGCATCCTAGAGATGGCATTGTCAGGGCACATGCTCCAAGATCACAAAAGCCTGAAATAGGTCTTTAAACTAGAGCTGTAGGTTTTTAAATTTCTTGTTCGGTTTCGGTTTTGGATTTTCAGGTGGAGTAAAACCTCGGTTTGGTCGGTTTTCGGTTTGTTCGTAAGGCCAAGTAAAATTTAATAAAACTCATTCTAATGTCTGGATTCATAACTGAATGGTAGTGAAATTGAGTGAAACTCAATGAATGCCCGAAATAAGCTATAATACATGAAGAATCAGGAAGGCCAATATAATAATTACCTAAATATACAGAACTTTTATTGTGCTTGGCCATTTTTCGAGGTCCGACACCTGCACGCAACTTGAGGAAAGCTGCAAACACAGCTAAACTGAAATGTTGGAAATTCACAGAATGTAGCCTTACCAGAGTAGTGAGAGTACCCAGACACTGCCATTGGCAGTGTCTGGGTACTCTCACTACTCTGGGATGGCTACATTCTGTGAATTTCTGCAGCAAGAGAGTATTTAAAAAACCGAAAAACCTTAGATTACAGGATGTCGACGGTTTCGGGTTTTTAAAAAACTAAAAACCTCGGTTCGGTTTCGGTTAACCTACAGCTCTACTTTAAACATTAAGGTGTGTTTCCAACATTTATTTATTTATTTATTTATTTATTTATTTATTTATTTATTTATTTATTTATTAGAGTTTAACAACATTTCAACAGCCAACCCCGTGGCAGACGGAGTTGCTGATTTGTTTTGATTTTTTTTTATTTAAATCAGATTTTTTTTTATTTAAATCAGTTTATTTGATTTTTATTTCCATGCTATAAATTATTCACCAGAGGATACCTTTTCTCGCATAATTTCTTTAGGTGAGAGAAACAGAGTACATTGGCAGCAGTTTGTATCAAATACTGCCCAAAGAATGGACACAAATAATTGATTTAAAACATTTACCTGTGTTAACCATTTCAGTCTTTGAGGTGGTATGAGGGGAAGAATTCCAGAATACATTTGGCATAGAGTAGACATTTGGCATAATAAGCCTCATTCACATGGCCAACATTTACATAGTATGCAAAGATACACATGTGCAATTTTTACCAGGGTATGCAATAGTAAAATTTGCAATGCGTTCACATGTATTTTAAAAATGCTGAGTATTTGCGTGGTATTTACAAGTCGCTTATAATATAAAGGCTGGTTATTCCATCGGGTCCACAGTCTCTTCCAAACATTCACAATGGACAGACTAATATCTGCAACCAGAACAAGACGAAGGTGAATTGTGCCGTATTTGGTCAGTACCGCTCTGATTATGGGTGTGACTCAGGAGAAACGATTTTGGTCAAAACCAAGAAGTAGTGCATGGTGGGAGGACGTAGTACTCCGTGAATTCGACGACGAAGATTGGCTGCCGGTTGTAGCGACTTGGTTTCTTTCGGTGGCATAGTTTTTTCAAACGCACTCTATAACACGGTAAACAGATATGACAGGAAACGATTGAAATTCTTGGAAATTTGGCGCGCAGTTGAAACAAATCTCAAAATAAGCATGACGCAATGTATTAACCCCTCCATGTTCCCTGTCTCAGAATGGGTATGCAAAATTTGCAATTCACATTTTGCATTGACATGGCCATAATTACACGTGTAAACAATACGCATGTGCAATTTCGGATTTACATCTGGTCCACCCAGATGTATTTTTTGCACCGTGTGTATCTTTACACACGTGTGCAGACCCGTTCACCTGACCATGTTTGCATACGTGAGTAAATTTACACACGTGTGTATCGTTACACACGTATGTAAATTTCGCCATGTGAATGGGGCTATAGATGCAAATAGAGAGGAATCATTGAAACTTGTGTTTTCTCATTGTTATAGCATCGCCGGAAGGAAGATGACTTCTTGAAAATCGTTTTTGATACTTTTAACCCTTTGAGACTTTAGTTATCCTGATGCTCAAACAACAGGGTTTCTTCAACGTTTTTGAAAATGCGATGTCAAACATTGAAAAGTACAAATAAGATATTTTTCACATTAGTGTTTATCTGGTTGAGGGCTAGAATATTTTTGGTGGTCTGAATTTGTTATTCAAAACTTGTTTTATTACAAATTATTGGAGAGTGCCGAGAGGCACTCTCCAATAATTTGTAATAAAATAAATTTGTACAGTAGAACCTGTCTTGAGAGACCACCCTTTGGGCCACACAAAAGTGGTCTCTCAAGACAGGTGGCCTCTCATAACAGGTTTCAGGTTTTCTCAAGTCAGTGAATAACCAACCACAAAATTCAGAAATGGAGAAGAATGGATTTTTGTAATTACTTTGTAGTTGCTCTTTTTTATGAAGTTTTTGTAACAAATTGAAATGGACTGTTATAAAAGTTATAAAAATAAATTAGTGTTGAAAATCTTCCTGAAGATTTTCAACACTAATTTATTTTTATAATTTTTATAACAGTCCATTTCAATTTGTTACAAAAAGATTTTCAACACAAATTTATTTTTATTCGTATCTGTCACATTTCAGGTATGTTTGAAATTGTTTATTCAGCAATAATTCTAATCTTTTCACAGGGGTCTTATAAAAACATCTCAATCTGTAATGAGTTAGCTATTGAAACCCAATTAAGAGCTTTTAATACTTTTAATTATGTTAGCATAACCACAATGGATTTTCCAATTCCAGAACAGGTAAAAAGTTTTTGTCATCGTTTCAGTCTTCAAAGGGGCGGTCTCTCAAAACAGGTCCATTATGGCATAAAAATACAAGTTGGTACCAGGTTACAATGGTCTCTCAAGACAGGTGGTCTCTCAAGACAGGTGGTCTCCCATAGCAGGTCCATTATAGAGTAAAACCAATCTGTGCCTGGTAGATGTGGTCTCTCAAGACAGGTGGTCTCTCAAGACAGTGGTCTCTCAAGACAGGTTTTACTGTATAAACAAAATATTTGTGTTTGACTGAATATGAAATATAAGCAAAGAAAGTGTTGGCTTTTGCTCTGGTATCCTCATTTTTTGAAAGGCTTGATAGTCTCTTCTAGCACTCAACCAGTTAAGAAGTCTTGACAGCAGGATTATATTAGTACTTTAAGCTGCGATAACATTTGGCTCAACAGTTGTCACTGAACATTATTTGGGAGAAAATAGGAATTGAGGTTAAAACTTTAAAAAATCAAAAAATAATAGTAAAATATATTAACACAAAGTCTCAATGTGCCGTTTGATTTCATACATCATAAGACGTACAAAAGTATCAAAAGGTTAAATCACTGATCGTCATTGTTCTTGGAGTTAATTTAGTATTTTTGATTGGTTCATTGAAAGATTATCATGCATATGTTTTAAAATATATGTTCACTTTAATATGATTCTATTTATATCAACTGAAAATTATATAAACTTATAAAACTTATTCAGGAACATTTGACTTACCTACAGTGCATTTCAGCAGTCAAGACACAGTGGGATGTATATTCCCACTCCATAAATTAATTCAAACTGTCATAAACAAGGGCTAATTATTGTATTTCAACAGTTAACTCTTTACCTAACATGAAAAGCAGACAGAACTTACAAAAAAAATTCTTGAACAAATAATTTTTTTCATTTTTTAGTCTCAAAAACATAGGTTATGACCCCCTCATTGGAACGAGCTTGATGAGGTCATTCTAACGAGGGGTCATAACCTATGTTTTTGAGACAAAAAATGAAACAATAATGAAAATTAATTGGCGATTTTTTAGAATATCGCTGGCTTTTTTGGCTGTTACGTTGGGTAAAGGGTTAATTATGCATTCCATCTTGTTTCAGCTCATTTCCAAGTTTTGAAAATATTGCTGAATATTTATAAATTTTTTATTTTTATCATTTTAAAAAAAAAATCATTGATTTAAATAATGATTTTAATCAATGGGTTAATGAACTGATTTAAATCATCCAACCCTGAGTGGGAGTACCTAGAGAGAACCACCAAGCAATGACAAGCAACTGTCAGACTTCCAAATGAACTGACTCCACGCAAGCAGGGTTAGCATTGGTTAAAGACAGGTCCACCGTCGACATGCATTACGCCTCAGTACACAGTGCCACTGTGCCCCCGCCTTTATAACGAATCACTAAATTACTGTAGATAGATATAATTTGAGTTCATAGCATAGTTCTGAGGTACACTACTGAGCCTGCCCACCTATGACCAGGCCTCACTTTATTAAAATTCTGTGAGAGCTAAAAATTATCCACACGTGGAGCCATTTTATATTTTTTCACAGGCAGTCACAGCTCTTAATTTTGTATTTGGGCGAACTTTATATTGTATATGAGTCTTCTGTTTACTAAGAAAGGTGACTGGAACCCCCTTTCGACTTCAAAATGTGTACAAAATTGTTTTAAATACAGTGGAGCCCACTTAATTGGATATGTCTTAACTGAATAAACCTGTTAACTGAATATAATTTCCCAAAACAAAATCATTTACTATACCTCCAGTACGAATTTGACCTGTTAATTGAATATAGGTTATAGAGTAAACTCCTGTTAATTGAATAAAAAATCTTGTATCCTGTCAAGAAATTACTCTGACTCTCCCCAGTTTTTCTTTGTTTTTTTTACCTATTTGGCCTCAGTACTTACAGTACAGGCATTTAATCTATTGCATCTTGTTTGACAGAGCTCATGGAGCTCTGTCAAACAAGATATAATAGAATAAATACTAAGTTTATCTCCAGAATACAAGAAAATGACACAATTCCTGTTAATTGAATACTCCTGTTAATTGAATAAATTTCACTGGTAAAGTGGCTATTCAGTTAACAGGGTTCCACTGCACATTTCGTCATTTCTTCTAATCTTACCAAAGTAACACCAGTGCCTAATCCTCATCTTATTTCTCCTGTGGGGAGTGCGGTGGCTCAGTGGTAGACTGTTGGACTTCTATGCTAGAGGTCCCAAGTTCGATCCCTGTCCGGGACGACCCACGTTGTGTCCTTGGGCAAGGCACCACTTTATCCCGGTTGCCCACATGGTGGCATGATGACACTGTGTACTAAGGCGTACTGCATGTCGATGGTGCACATGTCTTCAACCGCTGTAACCCTGCTTGAGCGGAGCTTGAACAGAGTTAGAATGTTGAGGAGCTGACAGTTGCTCATCGTTGCTCGGTGGTTCTCTCTGGGTACTCCGGCTTCCTCCACCCGTAAAACTGTCATGGTCACGATTAGCCATTGTGCATAAGTATTGACCTTAAACCCCCCATAAATAATTAAATAAATAAATAAATTTCTCCTATGAAAATGAGCAATTTTGAATGCTCCCCAAGAATAAAAACCCCTAGGTCAAAAGATAAAAAACAGACTGAACCGGACCGTGGTCCACTCAACCGTAACTCCACTTATAGCACTACAGTGGATCTTACAGTGGTGTGAATACTTATGTGTGTTGCAATTGGAATGGTAGCTTTCAAAGGATTCCATTCTTCATTCACCTTTTCCCCTGTCCCACAGATTGAGTGCACTTACATGTTTTGTTCAGAAAGATTCTTCTGTCCTCTTTGGAAAATGGTCTGGGTCTCATGCAATTTGGGAAAATTTGCGTCATGGGGGCATCAATAGGGAATTTGTTTTGGAGGGGAAGAAACATACAAGGACTAAGAAATACCTAACCAACTGTATTTATACCATGATTACCTATTCTATTATATATAAAAAGCCGATGACATAAGTTTTAGCTTTACACACCAACGGAAGTGAACATGCCAGCAATGGGATTTTAATAGTTAAAATTTACACCCACAGTGGAACTACATCCAAGTTGACCTTTGGTGACCTTGTCTTGAATGCATACTTGTCTAAATTTATCCCACGTCGCCTCATAATGAGTGAAATGAAACTGGCAATTACTTATTACGTTTCTAAATACGATAAGATACCAAAAATTGACAAACATACGTTTTCTCATGTTAATAAATCATCAATAACTCGAAATAATATGTTATTAAAATGAAAAAGGCCCCATAATTTGCGCATTTCGTTTTCGTTTTGGCGATAAAATTGCCAGCGGAAGTACCGCTCACCGGTGCTCATGTAAACAAAAATCTAATTCTTACATGTGAATATTGATTAATTCAAGATTTAAACTCTTATTAATCTGATGATCATGGTATAAATAAAATACATGTATACCCAAAGTAGCCTGGTGTACCAAATGTGATGAACGTTTGGTAGACCAAGCAACTATGGGTATATTTTATATGTATTCTACAAGTAAGTTTTATAGCAAATGGTTACCCATGGAATCATGTTCACCGCAGTCTCAGTAGTCTTCATTAACCCCCCGCACACTGATGTCAAAATATCTAAATTTCAGGCAGAAAAAATTTCCCATAATGCAACTAGAAATTTAACCAATTCAATCTCATTTGACAGAGCTCATTGAGCTCTGTCAAATGAGATTGAATTGGTTAAATTTCTAGATGCATTATGGGAAAAAACAGCTTCCTGAAATTTTGGTATTTTGACATCAGAGTGAAGGGGGTTAAACTATACTTATACTATTAAAGAAGAACTTGTCATTTGCCTTTGAATTCAGCCATTTTCTAAGCTATGTTAGGTGAGGAATTTTAATTTTATGCACAGTTGGTGTCCTGAACTGTGTGGCCATAGTTTGTGTCAAGTTATCTGAGGTCTTATGACTACCCAGTTCAGGACACCAATTCTGCATTAAATTTTTCTTCTGAGTGCCTACCGAGATTGGGAAATTTGGGGTTGTGAATTGGGAAAAATCATGTCCAAATTCCATTGGGAAAGGGCCCATTTAAACACCCAAAAGAATTCCTGGTATGTCAAGTTTATTTTGAAAAGCCTCCAAAATTTATTAAATTTGTCTCCTCTCATTCCTTATTATTAATAGATATATCATATGATGCTTAAGATTTCTAGTATTGTTTATTTAATCTTACTTGTTGAGGAGGAGTTCAGTCCTGATAATTCATTCTTGTTTCCTCGGCAAAAAATTGCTGTGGAAAATTGTGCTTCTATGGCAATTGCTGTGAAGCCTGTTCGATTGTGTAAAAATCATCAGGGGGCAGGGCATAGTCTCAATTCCATGTATATGTATATGTAGTGTGTGGTGAAGTGAAAACTTTTTAAGTAACTTTAACATGTGTTATTTATATTTATTTATTGGTGTTTAAGGTCACATATTTATGCACAATGGCTAATCATGACCGCGACAGTTTTACGGGTGGAGGAAGCCGGAGTACCCGGAGAGAACCACCGAGCAAGGACGAGCAGCTGCCAGCTCCCCAACATCGTAACTCCGCACAGCAGCACAGGCAGGGTTAGATTGGTTGAAGACATGTGCACCATCGACATGCAGTACGCCTTAGTACATGGCGTCATCGTGCCCCCACGCGGGCAATGGAGATCAAGTGTCTTGCCCAAGGACACAATGCTGTTGCTGCAGGTGGGATTCGAACCGAGGACCTCTCGGCTTGCAGCCTGCACCTCTACCTACTGAGCCACCGTGCTCCCACTTTAACATGTGAAAGTAGTTCAAGATACATGTGTATATAATCTCAATCAATGTGTAGAATCTTTCACTCAATTCTTTCATTCCAATATCATGAACCATGTGAATGCTGAAAAAATATCTTAGAAATAAGCAGGTAACTTGAAATAAGGTGCAGCATAAGCACAAACTAAGTATCTCACTGGTTCTATGTTGATAACACCAGAATCTGACATCAGTTTCTGGAAAGCTCGGTAAGAGCTTTCCAGAAACTGATGTCAGATTCTGGTGTTATCAACATAGAAGAAGCAGAACACATAGTTTCTAGTGGTTATACTGCAATTTGTACTGTAAATTGTAAGACTAGCAATACAGCATACATGTAGTGCAATCCACATGGTTTGATGCCTTGTGCAACCTGGAGGTTGTGCAATTTTTGCCACCACAAGGCTTTCTGAAGAGGCTATCCTCGGCAGTATTTTTGCTATGGATATTTTTAGTTTCTTCTGTATTTTCCTCGGCATTGCTGATTGCTGAGGGTGAATTACCAGGGCTGGGAGTTCACAAATGACAAACTGAAACTAAAATGCTGCCAAAGTCTAATATTTTATGGACACTTTTCCCTCATGGAATTTTTATGACGGAACTTCATAAAATTTGATGACAGTATTACCGAATGCTGCTAGTTCTGAGGACTGCCGATCACTGTCACATTCCTCTTTGGGATTCATTTTATTATGTATCAAAGGTGTTTCCTTATTGTTTCAACTAGTGATTAACCAATGTTCAACAGTCGCATCTGACATCGGCCGATTTTACCTGGTAGAGTGCTGAAAGGCCATATTTGGGCTTTACTCCGAGGTGAAGGTACTGCAACTTGAAGGCTTCAAACTTAGTGGATGTGCTTCATATTATCTTTGAAGTAATATTATTTAATCTGTAAGGACATGTCTTGTTACAATTTATGGGAGAGTGCCTGTAGGCACTCTCCCATAAATTGTAACAAGGCAAAGATATGTGAACAAATTTTGATGGCCAAAAATAATTTAGCACTCTACCAGTTAAGCCATTGGCTGACCATCAGTAGAGGTGTTTGAACATCAGTCCATACCGATGGTTACATGCAACACCACTGGATCAAAATTGTTTGTATTTTCATTTGATTAACAATCTCATGCAAGCAGTAAAAAGTTTGGCAGGAATCAAGATTGGCCTAATCTCATTGATTCATCTGATCTTCCCCTTGATTGCTGCTCATGACACGCATCTCACGTATTGTGTGATGACTCAATGAGATGCGACATCAGCAGAAACAAGTTAACAGTGCAGCGTCTTTGATCGTTGATCAAAGACGCTGTGCTGTTAACTTGTTTCCACTGATGTCATATTTTTATTTTAACACACACACTGACATACCCTTGAGGCCAACAAACCAATCAACCTGACTTTACTGTAAAATTAACCCTGTTCTATGCATTCTTAAACATACTACCCCTTTTGATTGTTACTATCTGACATCGGCACTCACAACCGACAGATTGTGTGCTCAGCTAATTGGCAAGCAGATGGTGGTCGCAAATTCTTAATCAGTTAATCACTAGTTTCAGTCTTTGATTGCTAATATTAATGGATTTAAACAAACTCTAGAATACCTTTATGGGGCAAGCAAAAAATGCTCATGCCAAAGTTTCCCATGGGAACTCCTGGAAGTGAAGGAGTGCTTGTTTACTGTGGTAAACAAGCTCTGTTTTCTGGTAAAATAGGACCTGGTAACCTGGGGTTGTAGTCCTCCAAAATGGGTATAAACAATTGACTGGACTTGACTTTATATCCATGTTGTAGTCATGATTAGCAGATTTATTTTTTCTTTGGATTCATCTTCCCATCTATATTGCTCTCACCAGATATGCCTAGGATGATACCTTGCAGGTGATTTCTGTTGTCTTAGCATGTTGAAGTTTCCCTTTATTCATGCTCAACTTTTTATGGGTGTTAGAAAGACTCTGTGGGGGTGTGGTCTTCCACCTTTTGGGCTTCAGTCTGTCATGTAGTTCGGGCATGTGCCATTTCCTCCCATTCCCTTGGGAAGGGGAACACAGTCGTTTGGAGCCTCCCGAACCGACTCTGTCTGGAGAGAGTTCTATCCACTTGGTGGGGGTTTGCAGTCTTTTTCTGGAGAGGATACCGCGGTAGCTGCTGACTTTCTGGTGAAGAGATGCCTGGTTCCGGGACTGCTGTCCCCCTCCAGTCGACATCTGAGGCTGTCACTAGGGTTATAACTCCTCATTTGGAGCTAAGCTTGGTTGCTCTCTCCGCTCTTCTGCCTTTGTCAACAGCTGCTGATGTATCCGCTCCTGCTGCTGCTGCATCAGTAACATCGGTCTCTGTTTCAGCTGGCCTTGGCTTATCCCTTCAGGGGTCTGCAGGGATTTCTACTTCTTGGACGTGGGATACCGGCCTCAACCTTCCCTGGCTTCAATTCGGCGAAGTCGGAAATGGTTGCTGGCCGATCCCTCTGCTGTGGTCTCTCAGCCGTCAAACTCAGCAGGTTTTGCATGGATTCAGATGGTTACCATGGACTCTGTTGCGGTTCCATCCATGCACTCTGATTCTTCGGCCAGTTTTGCAGGACCAGCACATTTTGTACCTCAGAGATCTGCGGCAACTCTCTGAGTTCCCGTACTTCAGATCCTTGGGTATTTCATAACCTTCTAAGCATCTGTATTCAGATGTTTCGGCTGCCACCCATCGCCCTGTGTCAGGCATTCTAGGGGATCGTGACCCCGTGGGGGCCTCTTTTTTACAATTTCTGAGGACACAACACAAGAAGCTCCTACAAACTTTCATAATGTGGACCACCAGGTTTTTACCTGGTGGTCCATGTGATGAAAGTTTGCAAGTGTTTCTTGTGCTGTAATGAACAATTATAAATGCTTTTGAGTGGGGAATATATGGCCCTGTGATTAAGTAGTAGCCCTCTCTCTTCATTCTGTATATGCAGTTGAATTTTAATATCTATTGTGGTATTTTCATGTGCATGTATCCCAGTAGAGGTCATGAACGAGGTTAATGATCTCTATTTACTAGTATAGAATTGTTGGGCACGCTGTTTTTCTCCAGGAATGGAGTTATGCTTATGATACAATTTTACTGGTAACAAAAGTGCACTTAATCAGCCGTCTATTACTTCACAATAGTGCACAATACAGTCACCAGACTTCTAGTTTCAACTGTAGTGTTCAGGCCTGGCATTTTCAGGAGAGCGATTTATTCGCTCGCCTACTGCTCGCCTTAAAAAAATTGAGGATGGCAAAAAATAGCCCTCCTAGCCTTAGAAAATAATGATTACCACAACAGCCTATTCCTAAAACACAAAGGTTTTCAGATCTCTGCTATAACAGTAGTATAACACAAGAAATCATTGATGAAACAATACATTCAATTTATAGGGGGAAAATGTGAATAGATGTGCCCAAATTATATTGTTTTCAGTGACAAGAGAAACCCTGTGCTGGGCAGGAATACCTGCCAGCAGCATGCAAAGAGTTAATCCCATGCCCATGTTGGCTCTGTGTACTAAGGGTCTCTACACTTCAGTTTTGCATGTGACTTCCATCGGGGTTGAAAGTCTTATCAACCCCAGTAAACAATTAATTTTCATTTTAGATGGCTGATGCAATGGAGATGTTACTGCTGGCAGTGTTGTCTCCATCTGTGAAATGTGAATGGGGTCTGGAACAGTACAAATTGGCTTTTATTACAACTGTGAGTATATTAGTGACAAAACAAAAAGCAATAAGCAATAAAATAAAATACTTGAAATGAGATGAAGTACTCATCTTCCATTTTTCTTGGCTGTTGGATTCTTTTTTATACTAGCCGCACCTTATTTTTGCCTTGCTTAGGCTGCTAATTCAGTGGCTAATTAGGAAAAAAGGTAGACCATCTGGCAAAGCCATTATTTTTATTATGCAAACGTACCCTTGTTTTTCAAATATCCTCTGTAGGAAAGTGCTCGTTTGAAGTATTTGTCAGTTGAGTAGTCATGTACGCAAAAACATTTTGTGTGTTTTCATTATTTAAACAAAACTAATTCTTTAAAATAATAAGGGGACTATGTGGGAATCACATAAATGTCTGTCCTATCCAGCCTGGTGCAGACCATCCTGTCCTATTCTTTTGTGCTTTTCACTTACATTTATGAAACGTTTCTTAGGCCTAAAAAAATAAAAAATCTGTTTCTCAGGCCCTCCCGCATGGTCCTTTTGGCTGCCGCATGCTCTAACCAATTTAAACTTTAAAAAATTTAAAATTAAATGGTTTATGTCTGATATTTTACCCAAGTTAAAAAAACTGATGAATTTGTCCCTTGAGTGGAAGAAGGCTTTGCAATGCTTTAGCATTGCAAAGCCTTCTTGCACTTAAGGGATGAAATACACCACCACCCATGCCATTCTGTAGATTATGAGGCCTAAAACTTGAACCAAGAACATGAACTTTTGATGACAAAGAAGTAATTACTGAAATAAAAAATAAAATAGAAAACCGCTCGCACGCATGCAATTTAAAAAATAATGGCCTGAGAAACAGAAGATCTACTTTGAGTGGCCTAAACAAAATCTTATTAAACTACCCTTGCTGATGTTGTGGTATTTTAAAGAAATGTTAGGCTCCTGCGAAAATTCAAAAATCGATTCTTCATTCGATTCGGAAGTCAGTATTTGATTTGATTTGATTTGAAATTGGAATTCGAATATTTTTGAATATACATCGGCCATAACCATGAATGTTTACAGATTGTAATTGATCACATTATTTTATATTGCGTATTGTTCGGAGTGGAAACGAAACTGACGTATAGTGATAACAGTGTTTCTAGAGATGTACAACGGTTGTTGCTGAAGCTCTACAAACACTGTTACTGCTACAACTGTTCATTTCAACTTATTGTGCCTTATAACCATTGGCCATTTATAAATATTTTAGGTTTCAAACTTTGAAAAGTTATTCAGCTGTTCAACTTCAATAAATGATTTGTTCCACAACATGATTATTTTATATTGAGTATTGTTCTGTTCAATCACAGTTACTGGATACATCGTCAAAAGCAATGGTTTTCTAAAGAATATCGCTGATTATTTTATAAAAAGAAGTAGGGCAGGCTTTGATTTACATTTGGTGTTGAATTATTGCTTCGTTTGAGTCATTCCACATTTTTATTTAAAACAAAGGGCTTCACAACCGAATGGATCAATCCGGTTTGAAACAAAGTTTTTTCCAAGAAAAGATGTGATAAAAGTGAGGTATCAGTCCCTTCAGCCAGGTTTATTTAAAAATGTTTATTGCTGCAGTTTCGAAGCTACAAAGTCAACAATTCGAATAGTTTCAATCAGTAGCTGGTATATATTAGTTTATATCTCAATTTATAGTGTGAGAAGTGGTGAGGCAAAAAATGCACTCTACATAACTGTGTGTCTTTTAATAATCGAGGGTATTTTAAAAAAAAAAGCAAACAATTTTTCTTTTGACGATTTATCCATTAACTGTGATTCGATTTGAAATTTGATTCAAAATTCAATTTGTTTTCTCCAAATTGATTTGATATTTGATTCGATCAAAATTGGTAATTCGCAGGTCGCTAATACATGTTACAAATTACCTTTGAAAAATAATTTACCTCTCATCCAGTTAAATGGATCCAGTGAATGTGGTAATCATCTCCCCATGGTGATAGTTCTAGTTTATTTACCAATAGTGACTTGATGGTTGTATACAAATCTGAGATAGGAAATTATGTATAACTTCAGAGGAAGATTTGACATGGAGAGTGTGAAACAGGGCCAGGCTGTATGGCTACAGGGATCAAAATACTTTTTTTTATTTGCATCTGTCGTCCGTCGTCTGTCGTCTCGTCTGTAAACTTTTCACATTTTCATCTTCTTCTCTGTAACTGCTGAGCCGGTGTGAACCAAACTTGGCAGGAATGGTCTATGGGAGGTCCTCTACAAACGATCCTAATTTTGTTCCCGTCGGATGAAAAACATGGCTTCCGGAGGCATTCTTTGATTCTGGTTGGTGGATTTTCAAAAATCTTCTCCTCTGAAACTGTCAGACCAAATGTTTTGATACTTTACATAAATGATGACGGATCCCCTCTACAAACGATCCTCATTTAATGTTGATTGGGTCACAAACATGGCCGCAATTGCGTCTTATAGTTACTGTAGAAACCCTATGGGAAATCACATTTTCCTCTTCTTCTCCTCTGGAAAAAGTGAGGCGACGTGAAAACAAACCTGGCAGGGATAGTCTATGGGAGGTCCTCTACAAATGATGCTTATTTTGTTCCTGTGGGTTGAAAAACATGGCCGCCAGAGGCATTCTTTGATTCTGATTGGTAGATTTTCAAAACTCTTCTCCTATGAAACTGCCCGGCCAAATGTTTTGATATTTCACATAAATTATGACTGGGACCTCCTCTACCAACGATCCTCATTTAATGTTGATCGGGTTGCAAACATGGCCACAATTGTGGCTTATAGTTACTATAGTAACCCTATGGGAAATCACATTTTCATCTTCTTCTCCGGAACTACTGAGCCGACGTGAACCAAACCTGGCAGGGATGGTCTATGGGAGGTCCTCTAGAAACGATCCTCATTTTGTTCCTGTGGGTTGAAAAACATGGCCGCCAGAGGCATTCTTTGATTCTGATTGGTGGATTTTCAAAAATATTCTCCTCTGAAACTGCCAGGCCAAATGTTTTGATACTTCACATAAGTGATGACTGGGACCCCCTCTACCAACGATCCTCATTTAATGTTGATCGGGTTGTAAACATGGCCACAATTGCGGCTTATAGTTACTATAGAAACCCTATGGGAAATCACATTTTCATCTTCTTCTCTGGAACTATTGAGCCGACATGAACCAAACTTCGCAGGAATGGTCTATGAGAGGATGGAAATATGTGGCCATCAGAGGCTATATTCAAATGCTTAACCCAATGCCTCTCCTGTCTGCACGAAGATCGGTACTGTCAGCAAAATACTTATTTTTGAGAATCTGGTTAGGGTTGGTTCCAGTTTTCTCCACTGAGAACTGAAAAAAAAAATCCTCTTTTTGTTCCCATTGGTTGGAAAATATGGCCACCAGAGTAGACCTGCACGGTTTCTCAGTATTTAGTCATATCGCATAGTCGATATTAAAAAAAATGAATAGTCGGTTTATCGCCGTTCGTGGTATTAAAAAATATAGTCGGTATTTTGTTTTGCATAAATTCATTTTTGATGTTTGTTATAAATTTATTAAATGTTCATATATTATGAATGCAAAGAAACCTGTGTCTGTCACGTTGAAACTTTCACAAACATGCAAAGCTAACATTACATAACTTTTGCATTGAAACATTCAGAAACATGTAAAGCTAACATTACATCACCTTTGTATCAAACATATTAATTATGAGTGAAAAGCTGGAAGCGACTTCAAGCGAGAGACTAATTACATAACAGTTACTGCTGTTAGTAAACCATAAGCCGGATTTGAGAAATATAATGACCAACAATAAAAGCTCAGTTATACGCCACAGTTTATTAATGCACAGTTATGTAATTAATTGTTACTAAATAAATTTCTTGAGCCCTGTGTGTACTTAACGTCATAAATAAATTGCAGAAAGCAACAAGGATAACAAGGAAATTTCTCTCCCATTTTTCATTCACTGATTGAACTACGGTTGTTTGACGTCAGTGCAGGAAAAGTGAGAACGAAATTCCCTTGTTATTTTCTGCAGTTTATTTCAGCTCATACCGTACCCCATTCCTATCTTGTTCAGGGTGTATCAATTGGGATGACAAACGTTGGAGACGTGTGTCACGGTATGTTGTTAGCGGGGAGAGGACCATGCCGGTCCTCTCTCCGCAGGGTCACTCTAGTTTTTCACTCTCTTTTTCAGAGGAACAAAAACAGGGTGATGTTTCCGTGATGTCGTCCAGAAGTGTGCTTCCGTCGTCACATTCAAATGAAGAGTTAGCGGCAAAAGTGCTCATGCAGATACGTCAATTGCCTGGGAGTTCCCTAGTAGGATCGACGGCTTTGGCATCCGCTAGCTCGCCCGGTGTCGCGACCATTCACCGAATGGCTCAGCACCCGGGTTCATCCGTTGCGGTCCAGGAAGGAGATTTAGGTGTTGCGAGCACTATAAACATACCACGTGCACACCCAGTGATGATGGATCAGAGGATGGTACGGAAGAAGCCTGTTAGTCCGGTTCCTAGCTCGTCCAGGTTCATCCGAGCCGCGAGCGAGAGAGGCCCCCTCTCTCTTACATCAACATCTGCACCACAATGTTGTTGTATGTTCATTTGTTAGTCGGAGCATACGTCCACTCCTCCTGCTCGGGACGCTCCGTCGCATAGACAGTCAGACGCGGCTGTTCTATTGGCCTCCTCATCCTAATGTCAGCACACAGGACCGCACCTTGGCTATGTGACCACAGATTTCCAGGGGACGTTCGCATTTTATATAAATGCAGGAATGAACGTTCCTGGAGCTCTTGCTTCGCCGACCAGGGAATACATGTCGTCCAGGTCACTCCATCTGCTAACCAAGGACATGAGGCCTTTCCAGTTGGGATGTTTGCATATCATATAAATGCAGGAATGAACGTCCCTGGAGCTTCCAGTGGCTAATCACGCATGACCGCGTCTCCACAGGCCTCACTGAGGAGCATAACAGGGTGATGTTACCGTGATGTCTTCAGAAAGTGTGCTTCTGTCATCACAGTCAATGAAGAGCTAGTGGTAAAAGTGCTCATGCAGATACGTCAATTGCCTAAGAGGTCCCAAGTAGGATCGACTGCTTTGGCGTCCGCTAGCTTGCCCGGTGTAGCGACCATTCACCGAATGGCTCGGCACCCGGGTTCGACTGTTGCGGTCCAGAAAGAAGATTTGGGTGATGCGAGCACTATAAAATACAATGTGCACACCCAGTGATGACGGATATGAGGATGGTACGGAGGAAGCCTATTAGTACGGTTCCTAGCTCGTCCAGGTTCATCCGGGCTGCGAGTGAGAGAGGTCCCTCTCTCGTACAACAACATCTGGGTTCAGATGTTGTGGTACATTACGTTCCTCAGTCGGAGCATACATCCACCGCTCGGGACACGCCGTTATATAGACAGTCCGGAGTGACTGCTCTATCGGCTTCCTCATCCTCACGGCAGCACACACCACCACACCTTGGCTATGTGACCAGTGATATTCAACTAATCTCGCCGACCAGGGATTCCACGGCGACCAGGTCACTCCATCTGGTAGCCAAGGATAAGAGGCCTTCATACTCCAGACGTTCGCATAAAGATATATGCACGTGTCAACGTCCAAGGAGCTTCCAGCGGCTAAATCCTGTAAGACCGCAGCTCCACAGGCCTCCGTTATGGACGTGCTATCGCAGATAACACAATTATTGCAGCAACCGACAGAAACTCTGTCGGATCAGGAATTATCCGAGGAAGCTGGGTTGGTATGTTCCGCTGCAGGTTCACGCACGGACGACCAAGATTTACAAGTGGTCCGACAGGATGGCGAAAGGGATACGAAGAAGTTGTAATTTTCCCTTTCGGAACAACACATTTGCCGTAGAGTATATCCGGCATTATCATCTGACGTTGTTCCTCCGGACCAAAATGCTGCGTTTCCGAATAAGAGACTGATAGCGCCACTGGACACAGAATTCTTTAATCAGTTTAGGGACATCGTCCCTGAGTTTCCGACACAGTCCAGTAATGTCTCACAGACATTTGAACTATTGAATGACGCTATATAACTTGCTACCAAATCGGGCAGGTCCAGTTTCTTATCGGCAAATGCTCTTCATCTGCCTTTCATCAATTCATGGAATAAATTCGAAACGTCAGGACAGGGCATTCCGAGAGTTCTTCTGCGTCTAGAGGACCAGGCCAAAGACCTAGTACTGTCTATACCATCGTCTATGTCAATTCCAACCACGATGTTGGAAACGACAATATCATCTAACAGGGCTACCTTAGACGCATTATCGTACGCAGATCACCTTACCAGAGCATTATCATTACGTCTCAATGGAACAGAATTCTAGGATGTATCAACCTCCTTAAGAGTTCTTTCGAGGGCCTTAGCATTCTCCACGTATAACTCCGCCCTTTTAGTGGCAACCTGGAGTTGGTTAGACGTGACGCGGCCCTGGCTACATCCACGCGCGTGGATAGTAAGGTGAAAAACTCTCTCAGAGTCTCTCTGGTCTCCGGAGAGCTTCTCTTCGACAGCAAGCTTTTCGCAATCTATGATTAGATATCTAAGAAAGCTTCAGACTCTCTGCTATTCATATCCCCTTACATAGGTTGGATTCAGCGGAGAAGAGTAGGACAGGCACTTCTGGGACGAATACATCCAAGTGAAGTTTCTATAGAGGTTCCTTTGCTTCCTCTAGGTCTTACTCTAGAGACCGTCAGGGTAGCGACTCAGATAGGGGCCGTAATTCTGGCCGAGTCAACCGGTCAGACGCCCCTAGGTCGACGGGGTGAGGTGCAGGCCGTGGAGGACATGGTTTCTCCTTCCGCAAGCCTCGCAGGACCAGGATGTGATGGTGTAACCTCTATCGTGTTCCAGTGGGTGGAAGACTGTCAAGTTTTCTCAACCAATTGGGAGCCGGTTACGGATGTCCCTTGGGTTCGAGGGGTGATTTTGGAAGGACTAAACTGTTCTTCAAAAACCTCCGCTAAACTTGAAGTCCAAAATGGACTAAGCTTCTGTCAAGTCCGCAGAGAAGAGGCTTGCTTCCATCAGAAGTCCAGTCTCTTCTGGAGAAGATAGCGATAGAGATTGTAGAAATCCAGGAATCCCCAGGTTTCTACAACCATCTGTTTCTGGTTCCGAAACCAGACGACTCGTTCTGTCCACTCATAAATCTGAGCTGGATTAACAAGCTGATCGTGGCTCCAAGTTTCTATATGGAGACCATCCGATCGTTCAGAGCGAGTATTTGGGTGAACGACTATGCTACATGCATAGATGTCAAGATACGTACTTTCACGTCATGGTACATCAGGCGTTCAGAAAGTATCTTTGCTTCGCCGTCATAGGAGTCGTGTATCAGCTCCGAGCAATGTGTTTTGGTCTGAATCTAGCACCCTGGGTTTTCACTCGAATAATAACTCAGTAATGACTCATTTCTGAGCTCATTCGTCTGCGGTAACGTCGGTCTACCTGGACGACATTCTTCAGAGGTACGGCAATGAGTTAACGCTTTCGAATGATGTGCAGAATTTGCTTCTATTGCTCCGATGTCTCGGTTTCATAAGTAAACGAGGAGAAGTCAGACCTGGTGTTGTCCAAGTCCTTCATCCAACGCGGGATGAGCTTCGAGATGCATAACAATCTTGTTCGTCTGCCGTTAACCAGAGCGAATTTAATCAGTTGTTATGCTGGCTATTGTCTTCACTCAGACAAGGTTACAGCAAGAGATTTCATGAGAATGATAGGTTGTGTGGAACTGCCGCAGATTTTATTCCGATGGGGCGGCTACGCACTCGTCCTCTCCAATTTTCGAAGCCAAAATTGGAGGGTGAAGATTCATTCGCTTGATACGGACATCCTCTTGTCTAATTAAATGATCAAGAAATTCAGACTTGGGCAGTTATTCAGTGGTTAACTCAGGGAGTTCCACTGTAATTGTTGGATCCAAGTTTTTCAGTTTTGACGGATGCCAGTCAAACAGGTTGGGACACAACATTGAGCCCAACGGATTTAAAGTGCCAGGGTCTTTGGGATCCGCAGTTCCTAATCAAGCACATAAACATCAACAATGATGTCAATTTGGCTTGCGTTACGTCATTGAATGAACGTTATTCAGAATGCTCATGTGCAATTCTTTCCGCCAATTCGACGATATTAGCGTGTTTTCGGAACCAGGGAGGCACTCATTCCATTCTGTTATTCAAGTTAACGGAATGAATTCTTCTGTTTGTACTAGAACATGAATTCTCCTATCGGTCCGTCATATTCCGGGTCGTCTGAACGTATTAGCAGACTCCCTTTCACGGAGGGGCCGCTTGTTGCCATCAGAATGGACTTACAACAACGAGTATGTAATCAAGATTTGCTACCAATGAGAGCGGTCAATGATGGAGTTTTTTGCGACGCATCTCAACAATCAGTTGCAGACGTATGTGTCACCATGTTCTGATCCTCGAGCGTTTGCAGTAGACGCTCTATCGATCTAGGGAGACGGAATAATAGGATATGCATATCCTTCAGCGCCGTTGATTCAGCAGACATTGCTCAAGTTAAGTAATCTCAATGCAATATTCTGTTGGTAGCATCTTTATCTCCACAAAGACCGTGGATTAATCTACTCAGGAGTCTGTTGTGGGATATGCCGTGGAAGCTTCCTCCACATTTCGTTCCATTCTATGGCTAGATGGATTCAATTAACTATCCGCACTGCTTATGATAATATCTTCAACTCAGCAGTCTGCGCTTTAGATTTCAGCTCATGAAGTAAGAGTTCTTTCTACATCGTGTGCTTGCGCTAATAGTGTTGCTATTACAGATCTAATGAGTGCTGCATATTTGTCTTAGCCCTCCACTTTCACGAATTTGTATCTTAGAAATATTGAGTCCATTTCTGGAGATCTGCATTGTTTAGGTCCTTTATCTGTTGCTCAGAATGTCGTCCACTAAACAGTTGCAACTATACTTATGTAGGCTTTCGGTTCTGGCAGTGACTCTGTCCTGCTGCCCTCTTCGCTCTGGGGTATTTGACCCAGGGCAAGGGGAAGTGGGGGGGTGTTCCCTTAGGTCATCTGCTTTATAGTGTAAAGCATGGGAATACCTCCCTTGGAGTCAGTAATTCAGGTCGGTACCGGGATGGTTTTAAAGTGTAAAGCTAATGTTTACTCATCAATGTAATATTTTTAAAGTGTAGCTCTGTGTGAAGCATTTTTATATGTCACATCTCAATCAGGCGTTAATATACAATCCTTGGACACTTTTAATGAGTATAAAGTGACTCATTTCTCTGGACTTCCTTTATTTATTGGCTTTCCTTTAAAATATTAGTATAAAGGGTTATACTGGATGTTAATAGAGATCTTTGATGTTATTGTGCTCAATTACAGATTGGTGCTGTGTCTTTCTTTTTTGATACAAATAAGAAAGATACATGTAAAGCCTACCTCTCCTTTTCTCCTTGAGGGGATAATTCTGTTATATGTAATTGAGCCTGTTGGATTTTCCTTTATGTCCTAGGCCCTCCAACCTTTTTACTATTCAGCTAAGTCTGGGTCATTGGTACAGTATAAAAATGTTAAAAAATTTATAGTAATTTATATATTTTTTATACTTACCAATGACCCAGACGGGGATGGCCCTCCCATGAGTTGGGAACTCATACCTCCCTGCTGAGTACATAACGCTTACCAGGCACTGGTTGTAAGAATGACATTTGGCGCCAATTTCGAGACCTCCTTGACACTGCGCATGCGCAGAGGAGTAAAAGTATGGAGGACCATATAGGACATCTATTTTTCGGTTTTTGATGCAAATTTTGGGGATTGGGGGAGCAAAATTTGTGTTTGGCCCTAGATATTTTAGAGTTAGCACCAGCTAAGTCTGGGTCATTGGTAAGTATAAAAAATATATAAATTACTATAAATTTTTTAACCTTTTCTCATCTTTTTATTTCATCCTTAAATCCACCATTTCTCTCATGATTATGTGTCTGGCATCATTTAAACTGAGATTTTAAGCACAGATATCAGTGTGATGTTACTGATTGAAGGGCCAAACAAAGAATGAGAATTTGGCTCCAATTTCGGTACTTCCTGGACACTGCGCATGCGCAGTGGACAAAAAAATGGAGGACCACATAGGACATCTATTTTTTGGATTTTGATGCAAATTTTGGGGATTGGGGGAGCAAAATTTGTGTTTGGCCCTAGATATTTTAGAGTTAGCACCAGCTAAGTCTAGGTCATTGGTAAGTATAAAAAATATATAAATTACTATAAATTTTTTAACTTTTTCAAAAAAAGTGTGAGGATGGGGGACGTCCCCCTCCACCCTCCCCCCCCCCCCCCCCCTCATATGACTACAGGAAACTTAAGTAGAACAGGGTTCTATGGAAGCTAGTATTGAAGGAATAGTCTTGAATTTGACTAAGGGTCATTCAAGGCCTTGAAGTTCTGGAAAATATGCCAAGTGGCCCTAAAAAGCCCTGAATATTCACAAAATAAAAATGCTAATGAATCATGTGATCATAACTATACTTTTAGATGCCAAATATTTTATATGCCAGAGTCTGTGAAGGTATAGTCCTAACTAAGACCCTCTAATCATTCTTTTATATTCCAAAGTTTGAGAATGTAGAGTCCTAACTAAGACCCTCTAATCATTCTTTTATATTCCAGAGTTTGAGAATGTAGAGTCCTAACTAAGACCCTCTAATCATTCTTTTATATTCCAGAGTTCGAGAATGTATAGTCCTGAATAAGACTCTCTAATCATTCTTTTATATTCCAAAGTTTGAGAATGTATAGTCCTGACTAGGACCCACCTGTCAGTACCCCATGGGGGGTCCTAGTTAACCCTTTACCTATCATGAAAAGCAGATGACACTTGCAAAAAAATTCCTTCAATAACTAATTTTTTTCATAATCTATGTTTTTGAGACAAACAATTAAAAAATATTGAAAATTAATTGGCAATTTTTTAGAATAGCCCTGGCCGGTTTTGGCCGTTACGTTGGGTAAAGGGTTAATACAAGTGAAAGCTGACCTTGAAAATGGGTAATGACTGGGGGTCCTAGTTAATACAAGTGAAGGCTGACCTTGAAAATGGGTAATGACTGGGGGTCCTAGATAATACAGGTGAAAGCAGGCCTTGAAAATGGGTAATGACGGGGGGTGGGGGGGGGGGGGGGGGTGGGGGTCCTAGTTAATACAATTGAAAGCTGGCCTTGAAAATTGGTAATGATTGGGGGGCCTGGTTAATACAAGTGAAAGCTGGCCTTGAAAATGGGTAATGACTGGGGGTCCTAGTTAATACAGGTGAAGGCTGGCCTTGAAAACCTACAAATTTAGCTATTGATGGGCCTTGAAAAATGCCGAAATATGTCAAGATACGCCTTGAATAGCTGTGAATTTTATCAGTCCTTGCTTGTAGGAACCCTGTAGAATAGTTTTAAGTTAAGGATAACCTAGCATGTCTTCCCTATTGTGGTTAGGGTAGTGATAAAGCCTTCTTGAAATTGATAAATTTGTCCCTTGAATGCAACACAACTTTACAATGCTTTAGCATTGCAAAGCCTTCATGCACTCAAGGGACAAAGTACACCACCACTCTTGCTATTCTGTGAATTATGAGGCCTAAAAACATAAAATAAACCAAGAACATGAACTTTTGATGGCAAAGAAATAATTACAAAAATAAAATAAAAAAAATTCCCGCCTGCATGCAATTTTACAAAAAATGGCCTGACAAACAGAAGATCAACTTTGTGAAACATTTTGCATGTGCCATTTTAGCTCACCTTTCCGAAAGTCAGGATGAGCTATAGTGATCATTCACCGTCCATCATCCGTCGTCTGTGAACATCGTGTTTGCACCTGCCTCTCCTAAACCGCTGAACCAATTTTCGTTATTTGAGGTGATTGCTTGTTCTCGATGTTGGAGAGCTGACAGCTGCTCGTCGTTGCTTGGTGGTTCTCACCGGGTACTCCGGCTTTCTCCACCCATAAAACTGTCACCAACATGATATGACCCTGGCTGTTAAATGTGTCGTTAAACCCTAATACAAAGAAAATTGCTTGTTCTGACATCGCATTTTGTATTTTTAGCTCAACTTTGAGCTTTTGTCATGATACGGCTCGGGCTAGAGGCTGTATTTATGAACCGATCTTTACGAAACTTCTTGGGTACCTTTGTTATGACTGAGGGATGAGAACAAGTGTTTTTGGATGCTGTCCGTAATTCAAGATGGCTGCCAGCCACCATTTTGTACCGACGATGCAGAAATCTGTTTTTTGTACAGAACTTCCATATGTAAGCTCTGAGTTGAATAATTTTTTGTATGAATGTTTAGTACCATGGCATACATCAGATATAGTACAGGTTTTTTTCTCGTGCGTAAATTGTGCAAATTAGACTAATTTTGATGTTTTTTGGTGTTACTTTCAGCACTGTAAGTGCAAATGCCAATACGGCTCGGGCTAGAGGCTGTATTTATGAACCGATCTTTACAAAATTGCTTGGGTACCTTTGGTATCATCGTGGGACGAGAACGAGTGTTTTTGGGTGCGGTCCGAAATTCAAGATGGCCGATGGCAGCCATTTTGTACAAAATTAGGTGCAATCAGATTTTTGCTCAGAACTTCCATATGAAAGCGCTGATTTGAATAATTTTTTGTGTGAATGTTTAGTACCATGGGATACGTCACATATAATACAGGTTTTTTTCTCGTGCAGAAATTATGCAAATTAGGTGAACTTTGATTTTTTCAGTGCGACTTGCACACAGTAAGTGCACATGTCAATACGGCTCGGGCTAGAGTCTGTATTTATGAACTGATCTTCACGAAATGTCTTGGGTACCTTTGTTATCACCTAGGGACGAGAACGAGTGTTTCTGGGTGCGGTCTACAATTCGAGATGGCTGCCAGTGGCCATTTTGGACTGAAATTAGATCTAATCAGTTTTTTGTACACAACTTCTATACGGCTCAGACTAGAGGCCATATTTATGGACCAATCTTTATGAAACTTCTTGGGTACCTTTGTTATCACCGTGGGATGAGAGCGAGTGTTTTTGGGTGTGGTCCGAAATTCAAGATGGCCACCAGCAGCCATTTTGTACCAAAATTAGTGCAATCAGTCTTTTGTACAGAACTTCTGTATGAAAGTTCTGATTTGAATAAATTTTTGTGTGAATGTTTAGTAACATGGAATACATCACATATTGTAAGGGTTTTTTTTTCGTGCAGAAATTATGCAAATTAGATAAACTTTGATTTATTCAGTGCTACTTACACAATGTGAGCACACATGTCAATACGGCTCAGGGTAGAGGCTGTATTTATGAACCGATCTTCACCAAACTTCTTGGGTACCTTTGTTATCACCTTGGGATGAGAATGAGTGTTTCTGGGTGCGGTCCAAAATTTAAGATGGCTGCCAGTGGCCATTTTGTACCGAAATTAGGTCCAATCAGTTTTTTGTCACAAGTTCTATACAGCTCGTATTTATGAACTGATTCTCACAAAACTTCTTGGGTACCTTTGTTTTCACCTTGGGACAGGAACGAGTGTGTTTTGGGGTTCCTTTGTTATCATTGTGCTATGAGAACAAATATTTTGGGTTCAGTCAGACCCACTCTGGGACTCAAAGATTTTTTTCTAGTTTAGCATCTGACTGTCACCCACCTTTACAATACTTTACCTATACATTTGTTACAGGCAACAGTCAGTATTTATGTACAGACCGTTACAATACTTTATATGTACCTTTGTTATCAGGTCATTACCTAGATGTTTGTCATTGCTGTGTCACATACTATACATGTACATGTCTTTGTCTTGACAAGTTGAGCTACAGTGTCATTGACACTTTCATTTCAAATCAGCTTGCACAGCCTCATATGGAGGGGTGAGGGAAAATCCACCAAAATTCTTAAAAAATCTTCTCATGAATCAGTCGGTACAATGATTTGATATTTGGTATGGAGCTTTCTTTTAAGGTGTAGAATCAAGTTTGTTCAATCGAAGTTTGTGGATCGATATTTGCCTTTGAAATCGGAGGGAAAAGATTTTTGGCCCGCCCAAAATTTCTATTTTCTGCGTGACTTGACACCATCCCCCTCTTTTTACCCTTTACCCAACTCAGACGATATCAAAATTTATTATTTTAAATATCATTTTTCAAAATTTAAAAAAAAATTTCAACCAAACCTTATGTGACCCCTCATTGCAATGAGCTCCACGAGCTCGTTCCAAAGAGGGTTCACATGATATTGTTTTGTTGAAATGTTTTGGAAAATAATATTTTTTCAGTGGCTGCATTTGCATATTATGCGGGGCAGATGTGGCTGATTTGTTGGGTAAAGGGTTAAATTTTCCTACCTACTCAACTGAGAAACACAATTACACAAAATATTTCATGGCCAACATACTTAAACTTTTATACTTTATGGTATATGATAATTACTTCTATCTAAGCAGCTCAAATCTTTATTACACATCCATTCAACTTTAAACCCTTGTATTTAATGGAATAGCCGCTATGACATAAATGATTCTGTATTCAATGGGTGATGTACAAGCCTGAATTTTTTTCCCATCACTGTTCATACTAGTTCCTTTCCCATCAAATCATTAGTTATGCTTAGATAAGTTTCCAAATTTCATTATACAATTATCGACAGTCTGTCGCATCGAGTTAAAATGAAAACATCCAAAGCACAATGACGTCGGTTCACACAAAATTATTTAACTAAAAATGAGATAATATTTAAAAAAAACTCCAATCATTTCCAACCAGAACATTAACCCAGTCCTGTGGCTGTCTCGTTTTGTGGATCCATTATATCAAAATTGGTCAACTTTATTTCAGTAAATCTTCATACATCTTGACATGCTTCGAACTTCTTTTAAAAATGTTTCTCCCAGCTGTTTTGCAAGTCTGCACAACTTTGTACTTATATTTTTACTAACAGTAGTAGCCACCAAATGGTTAGGCATGAATGGGAACCAGCCGAAGAGAAACAGCAATACGAATTTCAGCAAACACTGGTTCCGAAAAGATTGTTTTGATTTTTTATCGATCCATTTGCTTCAGTCAAAACAAACAGACTCTTCACCTTTGGGTTTAAACATTAGAATTAAAATTTATTTATTTAAATGAATTTTAATGCATGGTTTGTGTAATAAACACAGAACGCGATGTGTGTTTGAATGGTGGGTGTTTTACATAACTCGGAATGGCGTAATCATATTTTGCGAGAGCCTATGGCTCTCACGAAATATGACTACGCCATTCCAACTCGTTATGTAAAACACTCACCGATCCAAACACACATCACGTTCTGTCTATTTATCACTTGTTGCATCACCAAATCTACATGTAAGTGGATGGAGACTGCAAACTTCCTTGTAATGGTCATATTATATTGATGTTACCGTTAGGTACATTGAGGAAAAGTTGGCATACAGCATGGCAATGGTTGTTGAAAGCATCATTAAACCCCAATAAATAAATAAACGTTTGATGTCATAGGCCTAAAGAAAGTTAAAATCTGTTTCTCAGGTCCTCCTGCATGGTCCTTTTGGCTGCCGCATGCCTCTTTTTATAAACAATGCAAACTTAGAAAAATAAAAATTGAATGGTTTGTGTCTAATATTTTTACCCAAGTTAATAAAATTAATAAATTTGTCCCTTGAGTGCAGCAAGGCTTAGCAATGCTTTAGCCGTAGGCTCTCGCGAAATATGATTACGCCATTCCAACGAGTTATGTAAAACACCCACCGATCCAAACACACATCACGTTCTGTCTATTTATCACTTGTTGCATCACCAAATCTACATGTAAGTGGATGGAGACTACAAACTTCCTTGTAATTGTCATATTATATTGATGTTACTGTTAGGTACATTGAGGAAAAGATGGCAGGAAGAATGAAGCCATTGAGGGGAACTTTCCCCTCTCAAGTTGAAATCCTCCTATTGTACACTATTCATCATTACAGGTGGTTTTCGCAGGAATGGGTACTATGGCACCTGTATGGGGATTTATTGGTGATAAGTTTGGAAGACAGAAGGTGAGTTGCGCAACTGTTTTTATTGTGAGATAATTGTGTGGATAATGCATCAAGAATTTGTAGATGTAACTAAATGAAATAAGTATAATATTGTAAAAATGATACTTTTTCACTTTTTTGTGGCTTGACACAATTTTTGGATAGAATTTTTGTGTAGATTTCATGTGTGATAGTGTGGTGGCGTGGTAGCACTGTGCTAAGACATACAGCATGTCAATGGTTGTTGAAAGCATCATTAAACCCCAATAAATAAATAAACGTTTGATTTCATAGGCCTAAAGAAAGTTAAAATCTGTTTCTCAGGTCCTCCTGCATGGTCCTTTTGGCTGCTGCATGCCTCTTTTTATAAACAATGCAAACTTAGAAAAATAAAAATTGAATGGTTTGTGTCTGATATTTTTACCCAAGTTAATAAAATTAATAAATTTGTCCCTTGAGTGCAGCAAGGCTTAGCAATGCTTTAGCATTGCAATGCCTTCTTGCACTCAGGGATGAAATACACCTTCACCTTTTCTATTCTGTAGATTAGGCCTAAAATATAAAACAAACCAAAAAACCCAAAACAAACCAAGAATATGAACTTTTGATGGCAAAGAAATAATTATAAAAATAAAAAATAGCATAAAAAAATGCCCGCCCACGAGCAATTTTACAAACATGGCATGAGAAATAGAAGATCTACTTTGTCGGGGTCTTGAAGAAATTTTATATCCAATATTATTAGATGATAATATTGATGGAAAGCGATAACACATTATTGTGATCACAAAAATGATATTTTTCTTAATCCGATCGCTATTGTGTCATGACACATTAGTATACCAGTTGGTTAAGATTTTATAAATAAAATATTAATGCAGTCAAGAGTGAATTAGGTAAAACAACTGAAATTACATCTTAGATGGGGCCCTGCAAAGCTTCGAAATTCAATTCGATTTGAAATAGTCCCCATGATTCGATTCAATTTGATTTCAATTGTGCCAATTTAACTGGTTGAGGGCTAGATTATTTTTGGTGGTCTGAATTTGTTATTCAAAATTTGTTGTATTACAAATTATTGGAGAGTGCCTATGGGCACTCATTTTTTGGAAAGCCCTGATAGTGGCTTCTAGTGGGGGCGTGGTGGCGTCGCGGTAACCGGTTCTCGTCAGATCACCGAAGTTACGCAACGTCTAGTGCGGTTAGTAGTTGGATGGATGACCATTTCAGCGACTGATTTGTGCTCCCACGCTGTGTCCTTGGGCAAGACACTTAACCCTGATTGCCTATATGGGGGCACGATGACGCTGTGTACTAAGGCGTACTGCACGTTGATTGTGCGCATGTCTTCAACCAATCTAACCCTGCCTGTGCCGCGGTGCAGAGTTCAGAGTTACGATGTAGGAGAGCTGACAGCTGCTCGTTGTTGCTCGGTGGTTCTTTCCGGGTACTCCGGCTTCCTCCACCTGTAAAACTGTCACCGACATGATATGACCCTGGCTGTTAATGTGTCGTTAAACCCTAATAAAAAAAAAAAAAAAAAAAAATAGTGGCTTCTAGCACTCAACCAGTTAACAATGTTCAAATCATCAAGATGTTCTCAAAATGCTACAAAGTGTCTCCTCTTGAACACTTCTTCTATGATCAGGTCTCCTGTTCAGGATGATGATACAAGAGGACTTAAGTTGCTTCCAGGGAGTGCAGTGGCTCTGTGGTAAACTGTTGGACTTCTGTGCTAGAAGTCCCGAGTTCGATCCCCATCCGGGACGACCCACATTGTGTCCTTGGGCAAGGCACTTTATCCCAGTTGCCTACATGGGGGTATGATGATGCCATGTACTAAGGCATACTGCACGTCGATGGTACACATGTCTTCAATCGCTGTAACCCTGCTTGAGCAGAGCTTGAACAGAGTAAGAATGTTGAGGAGCTGACAGTTGCTCGTTGATGCTCAGTGGTTCTCTCCCGGTACTCTGGCTTCCTCCACCCATAAAACTGTCATGGTCATGATTAGCCATTGTGCATAAGTATGTGACCATAAACACCAATCAATAAATAAATAAATAAGTTGCTTCTGCTTCTGAAATTACATTGATTCCATTCTGGAATATTCTGCTTTTTTGCTTGATTACCCCGAGACGCCATTAACATAATACTTGAGTAGAGACTGCCAATATTTGCAGTTGTAAGAAGGTGCAATTTCTTATCAATCTAACTTACAATTGTTTACGACATACGAAGTCCCTAACTCAGAAGTATTCTCTCTATTTTGTTCTTTCCCAATCAATTTGGGAAAGAAAGTGGTGCAAAAGCACCAAGAAAAAATAAGCCAAAACTGGGTCAAGCGCAAGTGGCACACAAGTGCAAGAGGCACACACCCAGCAGGGGATGCTCGTCTCCTAGTATTAATCCACAGCTTCTGGAACCAGTGTGCAGTTGTATAACCATTGTGTCATTCTTTTTTCTTCTGCCATCTTGTCAAGATGCGTTTCATTTTGCTCATCAACATTGATACCTTTTGACTCGATGTTAACGATGTTCCTGTTCTGAATTGTGGATTCATAGCTGTTTCTTCATGTATCCAGACATACAGGGCTGTGTTTTTTTTTACATATTCTCTTGATTATTCACTGTTTTTTTCATGATAAATCTTTACACCAATTTCGCGAGAATTTCTGCCAGTTCCCTTTTTGGCTGTTGGGGTACTTTTCTGTTCCCGCCGGGCCTTTATTTCCTGCCACCTCACTCTGGCAGCTGGGGGTGTCGTCTTGATTTATTTTTTCTTTGGGTTCACTTTCCCATCTACATTGCTCTCACCAGATATTCCTAGGACAATACATTGTGGGCGATTTTTGTTGTCTTAGCATGTTGAAGTTTCCCATTATTCATGCTCCACTTTATTTGGGTGTTCTGTTGAAAGACCCTGTGGGCTGTGTGGTCTTCCACCTTTTGGGTTTCAGTCCATCGTGTAGTTTGGACATGTGCTGTTTCTTCCCGTGCCTGTGGGAAGTGGAAGTGGACTCTGTCTGGAGAGACTTTCTACCTCCTCAGTTGGGGGTGGGGGGGGGGGGGGGGGGTGGGGGGCGGGATTGCAGTCTTTTTGTGGCGTGGTTACCACGATAGCTGCTAACTTTCTGGCGAAGAGATGCCTGGTTCAAGGACTTTTGTCCTCCAGTCGACATCTGAGGCTGTCACTAGGGTTGTGACTCCTCATTTGGAGGCGAGCTCGGTTGCTCTTTCCGCTTTTTCCGCCTTTGTCGACAGCTACTGATGCATCCGCTACTGCTGCTGCTCCATCGGTGATGTCATCGGTCTCCATTTCAGTGGCCTCGGCTTATCCCTGCAGGGGTCTGCAGGGATTTCTGCTTTTTTGGATGTGGGATATCGGCCTCAACCTTCTCTGGCTTCAACTCGGTGAAGTTGGAAGTGGTTGCTGGATGATCCCTCTGCTGTGATCTCTCAGCCATTGAGCCCAGCAGGTTTTGCTTGGATTCATATTCAGATTCAGATTCCCATGGTTGGGTCACCATGGACTCTGTTGCGCTTCCGTCCATGCACTCTGATCCTTTGGTCAGTTTTACGGGACCGGCACATTTTGTGCAGCCTGGAGCTTCTGTCCCTCAGAGGTCTGCACCGACTCTCGTGAGTTCCCGCAGTTCTGATCCTTGGGGTATTTCATGCCCTTTTAAGAATCTGTCTTCAGATGTTTCGGCTGCCACCCATCGCCCTGCATCAGGTGTTCTAGAGAATCGTGACCCTTCGCTGGTTAAGAGGGTCAGATGCAAAGCCACTTTGCCAGGCCGTTCCCACGTCGAACTGGCAGATACAGGTTGTGAGCTTAGGGAGGCCCCTCCTTGCACATGCAGGTTCTTTTGAGGAGCCTTCCCATTGCCTCCAGCGAGGCTTCTAGTGGCTTCCAGGTACCCTCTGTGGCACCATCTCCCGGGATTGGATTGCTGCTTTCTGATCCCCCTGGTGTTCCTACACCATGAGAGGCATCAGCTGGTATGCCCGACATGGGCTATGTGTTTTCCTACTCAGGCGATGGGTCAAACACATCTGACGTCGAGAGCCATCACTCCTCTGACTTGGGGATGGCTCTTGTCCTTGTGTTAAAGTTCCCTCCGGAACTCGAACTGTCAGACCAGCTGGAGGTTTCAGCCAGGCCGCGATCATCGGTCATGTGCCTTCAGCCTGTGGAGCAACCTGCTTCTGGGCGGCATTGGACACTAAGCTGAGTTCCAAGGCTATAAAGACTTCGTTCTTCACTAGGGCTGATACCTTTTTGCCAGACTTTGCCGGTCTTGGACTCCTCCTCCCTTGGGCTTTCCAAGGCCAAGTCGGCCGTTATTCCTATGGCGACTCTGGAGTCCTGTTGGACTTATCGAGCGCTGCTAGACATGCTTTCTCTCTTGGATCATATCGTCTCTGCCTTGGCTGTTTATCTGCCTCCAGAAAAATTTGACAACGTACATGCTCCTTTGCGTGTGATTTCTAAGGCACTCATGCATCTTACTCACACAGATGCCCATAACATGGCTAACTTGGAATTAGTTCGCTGGGTGCTGTGTTGGACACATGCCGTCCTCGAAGGGCAGCGCTTGTTCTTCGATCTGCTTCTTTGGTGGGTCCACGATTATTCTTTGGTTCTGTGGCGATAGTCTGGACTGATGTCCTGCATCATTCCAAAGATCAGTTGCTGCTTTGCCATCTTGATCAGCCTTCTTGTCAGAGGCCTGGCTGTTCTAAGCCTAACAAACGCCCTTCTGCCTCCTCTGTAAAGGCAAGGGCTGATCCTCCTACTGCCGCTTCTTCTTCTTACTCACATGGTAATTGTAAGCATCGGCAGACCAGAGGAAGGTCTCAGGATCCTTCACCTAGCAGTGGAGGTGGTTTCTCCTCTCACAGACCTCGCCGGGACTCGAAATGAAGGACCTCACCTCGATTCATGCCAGGTTGGAGGAAGGATATCAGAGTTTACAGACCGTTCAGCCACGAGCACATTCGATTCTTGGGTGTTAGATGTTGTTCGGTCTGGTCTGCAGATATCCTTTCGGAGGCACCCCACTCTGTCAAGAGTGCCTCGACGTTTCATGTCAGGAACCAACGTCAATGGTGCGCATGTCTTCAACCAATCTAACCCTGCCTGTGCTGCGGTGCAGAGTTACGATGTTGGGGAGCTGACAGCTGCTCGTTGTTGTTCGGTGGTTCTCTCCAGGTACTCTGGCTTCCTCCACCCGTAAAACTGTTATGGTCACGATTAGCCATTGTGCATAGGTATGTGACCTTAAACACCAATAAATAACTAAATAGCTGTACGATTCTCAAATTTTGGTTTCAATTGAATCCCAAATCAAATGTAGAGGATTTTGAATCAAATCAAATTTTGAATCTAATCACACAACTCTCTTAGATGTAAATATTGCACCTTCTTACAACTGTAAATATTATCAGTCTACACTCAAGTAGTGTATTCAGCAGTGACCAGCCTGTTTGTGCAAGTCAGTCAGTTTTGGCAAGTGAATCAACAAAGGCAGGGTATTCCAAAATGGGACCAAAGTCAGAATTTCGATAGAGCAGCTTCCTTAAAATCTTCTTTTATTAGGTCTCCTGTATTTCATGCCAGTTCTGTGTTATCCCCATTTACAACAACACTAAACCATGCGGAAAATGAAAATCTATTCCGCATATATGTGCGAAAACGGAAAACGTTGACAGACTATTTTTATAAAGAAGCAAAATTTTCTGCAAATCGTGCACTGTAATTACAGTAGGCGCATAGAACACGTTGGAACTGAGGGGACGAAATAGTGACACGGGTTCCCCTCATAAATTTGGTTGGCGATAAAATGTGTTCTTTTTGTTGATAGTTGTCAAATGAATTGCTGAGTGTCCTTCTAATACTCTTCTAGTACAGATCCACGGTTTCTTCTAGTGAATGCGCCACAAACGGATATCTACTGATTACAGAAACGAAAGTAGAACTTGGTAAAAAACCGCGTGCACCACGTGAGAGTTACAAGTTTTCTTGAGTTAAAATGGTGACTGAAGATCCGAGTCCCGTGTACGATAATCGAAATGACCCAAAATCAAAATTTTGTCCCTCTGTGGGACATACATATGTATTGCATGTATATATTTTTTAAAAGCACAATTTAAGCACGTGGAGATACATTTTGTATACGCTCTGATCGAACTGCTATTTAAAAACAAAAGTGTTGGCAAAAACAACGAATCACACAACTACACAAGATATGCATCGAGTTAATTAGAATTTATTAAAGTTAACCACCATTTCAAAACCAAAAAAATGTGCAGGAGACAGTTTCATCCATAAAAATGTTGAAATTTCTTACGGTTACGCTCTGTTCCACTGAAAAATTGGTTGCATTGAAATTCGCCCTGCAATTTGCATTGAAAGTTTTTAGACTATCACTTCATACTTGAACATGAGTTCACTGGTTCTCCACTTCCAAATTCCCAAAATTAGTTGAGAATGCATAAAGTAGAAAAAAAAACGAAACTGAAACCCGGGTCTTCACCCCCCCAAAAAACCAAAACCGAAACCGAAGTGAAAAAATCACAACCGCCAGTCTCTATCCCTAACTCGGAAAATATACTCTCTATTTTGATCTTTCCCAAGCGATTTGGGAAAGAAAATTGGTGCAAAAGCACCAAGAAAAAATAAGCCAAAACTGGGTCGAGTGCTACCGACGCACACCCGGTAGGGGACACTCTTCTAGTACAGATCCACGGTTTCCAGTACCAGTGCGCATACGTGCAACCAATGACTCATTCTTTTTTCTTCCCCCATCTTAGGAAGATGTGCGTTCATTTGCGTTAAGAAACAGTGATAATTCAACTCGTTGATAATGGTTACCTGTGACTAGAATTATGGATCTGATGATCATATAATAACAGGACTGTGTTTTATATATTCTCGTTATTAATTCAACCACATTCTGATTATATTTTTTATATTCTCCGTGTTCGCACTCGACTTTTGATGTACCGGGCGGGTCAGACATTATTGTTTGGTTGATAAATGTATGTTATCCTTTTGCATATTATTATTATTGGAGTTAGGTGTCAGTGGGGGGCTGTATGGGCAGAATTTCTCCTCTCCTTTGAGGGTAGGATTTCTGTTTTTTGGGTCCCTGTCGGCCGTCTGGGTTCAGTTGTGTTCCCACTGGTCCTTTAATTTCTGCCACCTTTCTCTCGTAGTTGGGGGTGTTCTACTTTCTAGATCTGTTGAGTTCACCTTTTCTTCTACTACTCTCACCTCTGTTATGCCCAGGACTGTTCCTTGTGGGCAATGCCTTTTGCCCAAGCATGTGGACGATTCCCATGCTTCTTGTTCCATTTGTGATGGGTGTTCTTCAGATCAACCCTGTGGGCTCTTTGGGTTTTGGTCATCCACCTTTTGGGCTTCTGTGAACTGTGTGGTGCATTCTCGTGACCATTCCTCCCACACCCACAGGAAAGGGGAATGCTGTCGTTCAGGGCCTCCCGACACGACCCCGTCTGGTGAGAGTTATACCCCCCTTTTGCACCACTTTTCTTCCCAAATTGCTTGGGAAAGATCAAAATTGAGAGTATATTTTCTGAGTTAGGGCCTTCCACTGTAGTGCAAGTCTGTAGTAAACAATTGTGGTTGGTATAATAAGAAAGGAAATTTACTATAAAATTGAAATTCTTCACACTTTCCAACTTGCCAGGACCAGAAATTACAATATTCATCAATTTTAGGCTAGCTAGTTATGAACATGATTTCCAGCATGCATGATGATCTGATCACTGAATTTTGGCATCAGCCATTTTGACTGATGATTTTAAACCTCAGTCAGACATTGTCCTTTTTGTACCTGACATTGTCCTTTTCTGACCACTTATTTTCTGGTATGAATTTTTGCATGTGTTATATAAAATTTTGACTGTTTTTATTTCCTATTTTAGACATTGTTTATGGTGTGTTGTTGGATAGCTTATTTTGGACTTCTTACCACTTTTAGTCCATCCTATTGGTGGATATTGATATTACGTGGTTTGGTTGGTGCTGGCATGGCAGGATCACCCCAAGGGTATAAATTTCAGTTTGTTTCCAACTACTTTATGTTACCGTATTTACTCTATGTATTGGGACACTCTATGATTTGGGACACACATTTTTTCCAGAAAACTATATTTTTTTTATGCTCCAAAGTTTGGGACATTCAGGAGATTTGTTTCCAGTTGGCCCGTCGCTAGTAGCAGACGACGCTCATAAAAAAAATTCTTGAGTAACTAAAAATTTTCATTTTTTGCTTCCAAAACATAGCTTATGATCCCTCATTGGAACGAGCGCAATAAGTTATGTTTTGGAAGCAAAAAATGAAATATAAAAAAAAATTGGACGGCGATTTTCGTATATAGTGATGGAAAACGAACCTCACACAACTTTATTCAGCATCAAATCAAGACCAGGCTGTGTTCTTTCCCCATTTTCTAAGAATTGGGACACCTGTGAAAATAATTATATTTAGCTGTCCCAATACATAGAGTAAATACGGTAATTGTGTTTTCAACTTTTCTATTGAAATGATAATTGGATTTTTATGCTTCCTGCTTTCTAAATCTGAACTAACATAATTAATTTTGAATGTTTGAATTTGAGCTTAACTTCATCATCACCAGCCGAAATATCAGGTAGAATGGGGTTCATTGTGGTGTAGTGCTGAAATTTTGTAACTGGTAGCCATTTCGTATTATTCAAATAATTACTGATTAATCGCTAAGTTTACATCAAAGTTAATTTGAAGAATGGTGTCAGCTGTTTTTCCACCGTAAACAAGTGACTATACTGTATACAGCAGATTAAGAATTTCATATTACGATACCCTTGCTCTCATTCGTTTTAACACTTGCTCTTTCTGGCATTACTTGGCATATTAACCCTTTACCTAACGAATCGCCCACATCCGCCTGCATAATATGCAAATTCAGCAGCTGAAAAAATATTATTTTTCCAAAAATTTCAACAAAACCATATCATGTGACCCCTCTTTGGAATGAGCTCGTTCCAATGAAGGGTCACATGATATGGTTTTGATGAAATTTTTTGAAACATTTTAAAAAATGATATTCAAAATACTAAATTTTGATATCTGAGTTGCGTAAAGGGTTAAGTGATTCTTATTCAAGCTTTGTGACATGTTAACTAGATAATACAAGTTGGACTGGTATAAGGCCATCCCCCCAAAAATATCAATGTTCTCAGGCAATTGTGCCTCAAATTTTTGATGAGGGTGGGAGGCTTTTTATTATTTTTGTGTCGCCGCCCCACGAAGTGGGGAGCGACATATAGGGATTACTTTTGTCGTCTTGCGTCGTCTGCGGCATCCGCGTCACACTTTCTCTTATCTGCCACTCCTCTTTAACCTATGAATGGATTTTGATGAAACTTTCAGTGATTCTTTATCACATAATGGCATTGTGCACCTCCTATTTTATTTTTTGATCCGCTGTATTTTTTCCAGAGTTATGCCCCTTTTCCAATTAGAATTCTGTCTGAAACGCCAGGCGACACACGTCTTTCATGGAAGACTCACATCTAAGTTTGTTCTGAAGTCTGAAAAAGATATCCTAAAAAATATATTCACATTTCAGGAAGATAAATCTTTCATAAACTCCAGACTGGTGTTATCTTATCGCATACATTGCAAAATGCTCCAATCAACTTGACTGTTGACGACATGCCAAAGACGCCCCATTGCAGGATTATGTGCAGTCCAGTGCTTATTTGAAACTATAAAAGGGGCATTTTCCTCCAAAGTTCTTTTATGTACCAACATACAAACCATAAATTAGAGAATGAAGAAATCTGAAGCAAAATATGGAGGAAAACGCAAACAGGAAGTTGAAATCCTACGGGGAAATATGTTCTGGTGCCGATGCTCAAAATTCTGATCCGAAAATACTGTGTAAAAAAATTTTTGACTGGAATGAATTTTTTTTTTTTTTTTTTTGAGTGGGTATTAAAACGTTTTTACGCGGCAGAAATTTATGATGAGGGTGGTGCCTGAAAATACAGACTTTTTTTTAATGGCCTAAATGTAAATTAATACAAATTTGCTGAAGTCCTAGTTGAATATTTTCGACCTGTACAAAGGCTGTATAAAATACTGAACACCTGTGCTAGTGTTCTCATTGCTTAATTTATTACCGTATTCAGTCAGATATTTATGTGATTTTACAGAATTAAATAAACTTAAGTATCAAAATGGTACAAAATTTACCTTGATATATCCAGCTTAATATGCACATTTGGGAATTTCCCCAAGTCATAAATTGACGGCAATTCAATCAGACAATGGGTATTTAAATTATTATGTGCGTCAGTGACTGTAACACATAGTTTGATTAGCTGAATTCCTGTACTACAACCAATTCCATCACCAATAATAGTAGGAAATGAAATTTTTTATAGTTGGATTGGGCAACGCAGGCTTCAGGAAACATTTATACTTACACTGCCTCATATTACATGCGTAGCTCCCCGACAGAATCTGCCTATTTATAGTGCAACAGACTTTTCTTGAAACACCATTTGCAGTGTAACTGGTCAAAAGTAGAAGCCACTTTGTTTTGACAGTGTCAGCACTCACACATTTGACAAGAGAAACAAAACAATACAGCTTTTGAATATGTAATCAGGACAGTCTGGTTGAATAACCGTGACCCCCTTAATGAAAACAAAACATCAATGGCTGCTGTCAGACAACTCAGTTTGCTGCATACTGATTAAACATACAATAAGTGGGCTTCAATTGTTAATTATTTACATTGATTTCATAAAAAATGCACAACACAAACAATATCAGGTATGTTTTCAAACACTTTTATTTGAATACTTTTCTTTCTTTACTACTCACCACCCTTCGAGGTTCGAAAGGTTTTGAATATATTTCGTTTGATCTTATCACGTTTCTTGGGAATGGGCTTACATGTAAATGCAGGTGCAACTGCAACCCCATAAAATTGTACCCAGTTGGGGACTGGACTTTCTGGTGAGAGTGTGCTTACTGGTGGGTCAGTAAAACATTAACCCTGTTTAAAGGAGTCTTCTGAAAGCAACCAACACTACACATGGCATGTTCTGACTCCAAATACATGCAAACAGTTAACCGGTAACAAATATCATAACTGATAACCATTACATGTACAGTCCCTGTAAAAGTAGTCTTCCAAATTACCCCAGTTGTTACATATGATTACATAATGCAGTCACTGTTAATCCGTTCAATTAAAATCTCTGTGTCTATTTATAGAGGAACTTTTTTATGAGTGGGGGGAGCTAATTAATGGCGTTTTTCAGCACTGGTCTGATAAAGCATAACACTTTTGAGAGGTTTATAACCTTTCTGACAACTTTTATTTATCAAATGTTATTAAATATCTTTTTGAAATTTATTCTGTATTTTGTTATAATTTATTGGGAATGCATATATATCAATATATTCAATTAATTGTAATTTGTAACAAAAACAAAAAATCACATTAAAATAATCTTGGCATATAAAGTTCAAATGGAGAAATATTCAAGTCTAATTACTCTTTAATATTCATTTTTTCATTTAACACTTTATGTGACATAACTGTAAAAATCGGCCATCACTATACACGAAATTCATCATTCCTATTTTTTTTTAGGTTTTTATCTTAATTTTTTGCTTCCAAAGCATATCTAGTCTGGGGGACTGGGCTAGTTTCAGTTAGGGGTCATAAACTATATTTTGAAACAAAATCATCATGTAAAAAGTACTGTCTGGATCAACGCTTTTTTGCCGATTTGGTCCGCGCTTTAAGTTTTGCGCTTTTCGATCCACGCTTTTCGGCCTTGCCAAGTCTGGCGCCCTTCGGCCTCAGGATGTTCGGATGGGTTAATGTAATAATATATAAAGAAAATAAATTCATTTTTTTTATTTATTTCAAGTTACCGACTAAAACTATTCAACACATATTTATATCATCAACACAAACAAGACTGACAACAAATCTGGACACAATTGATCGCCATCTATTTCATTTATGACCGCTTATGATCTGCCCATATTAATACTGTCAAAAATAATTTTAATGATTTTATTTATAATGTCCGGTTTCCATTTTTGAATGCACTCAAATTAAATTGCATTCTGGCAACAACATAATTATGCCGAAAAATAACTTTTAACTTTCTGTGGAACTAGATGTGGTGTCAATAGGCCTATCTCTGCAATAGGCGACATGTGATCCCCGACATGTGGTGGGGAGCGGGGCGTACATCTGCTATTTATGGGGGAGGGCAACTTTAAACTATAAGGGTGTCAAAGCCTGCTCTTACTGGACGTCGACTCGGCACATGTACATACGGCGATCTTAGGTGGAAAAGACAGCTATCCAGTATTAAGAAAACAACACTCAAACACATGGTCTCTCAGTGTGCTGCAAGACACGGGGCTGTTGAAATAGTTTTTTTTTCTCACTTTTTGCAACTATCTATTCATAACACCGCTGGATGTTTTCCAATAAATTGTCGCAAAAAAAAATCAAGCTTTGTTGTTGTGGTATAAAGTCTACAAAGAGTTAAATGGTGGGAAGTCGCCCCCAAATGAAGTTGCCCATGAGAGAAGTCGGCCAAAAATAAAGTCGGCAACTGATGTATGCCCTGAAGTCGTCCACGGATTAAATCGGTCCAGGGCTTTTTCGTAGTGCTAATATACATGTGCACGGTTAACTTAAATGACAGGCCGAATGTTAGAAATTGAATTTTTTCTTATTGTGTTGCAACTATTTGTTGGAAAACACCACACAAGCGCTGTCTTTTCCTATAAATAGATTCAAAATAATATCAATATTTGTCGTAGTGCTAATAAAATTGTTAAATGGTAGGTCGAATGTTAGAAACAAAATTTTCTTTACAAGTCGCAGTGCAAATATAAAAGTATATAGATATACATAATTGTAATTCAATTTAACCAGTTTCTGATGTTGGAAATCTCAAAAGAACAAACTTCATATGAATAATTTATGCTTTATCGTCACCAGTCAATGTTTCCATTGCGATCAGAGGCTGTTTCAGAAACAATCAGTAGCTATTGTCGGCTCTTGTTTTACATCTTTGGAAGGGTAATTAAAGGATTAGTTCAGATTAGGAAATGTTATTGCTACCAAATTTTATTGCTGCCGTGAGAACTCAATAATTGATCATGTTAAGTGTTGTGTTATATTCAGTTATATTACAACAGCCTGGGTCTACTTATCTCAGTGGTCCAAAGCAACAAACCTCAAGCTATACGCATCATTTTTTAACGAAATATAAAATATATGCATATGTTTCTTCTAATTTTTCTAAGTTCAGACGGGAAACTGAAAACTCTCCCAAACTTTGCCAATTTATAATTTTTAACTGATCTCAGATACATTCAGACACATCGCGTCCCATCTCGCCACATAAAGAAGGGTCTCTGCTAAAACACTCAACTGTGTTGGAGAGGAATTGACTGAGATTTCTCACCCCATGTGTTATTCAGTCATAATAGACGATTTCAGCATAGCGCCATCTTACATCTGGGAACCGATATGTAGGTGCACGCGCGGTTTGTTTACCAAATTTGGTTTCACATCTGAAATCATTCTGGAAATTATTTTGGTCTGTCAGGAAATTTTGTTCTGCCCCATACGACGAGGAGCAATACCTATATCGCACTTGCATATCCCACTTGATGCTGCGTAAGATTCCCCCCCACCCAAGTTCACCAGGATTTTTTTTAATAGGCCTACAGCAATGCTGAACATTTGGAGACAGAAACAGACATTAAATGTTTGTGGGGTTGGCCTACGCAGCTGCACTCTCTGATGGCAAGATGGTAGGCCTATAACAGTTGGCTTTTTCCCTCCATTGAATTTGTAATTAGCCCCCCCTCCCCCCCCCCCCTAAAACCAACCAACCAGTCTGATGATATCTATACCCGACTGGTCTTCCACTGCATTTTTTAACATTTTTTTTGGGGGGGGGGGGGGGGGGGGGGGCAGATTAACATTCTGCACCCGTCTTTTGGGTATTCTTTTTATATTTTTGCCCCACCAAGTTGAGTGGGAACATCGTCTTGTGAAACATGGATGCTTTGCTGCGTCACTGGGGTGAGTTCACAATGGACCGGCTCGTTCTCTGCACACCTTGAAATCCAACATTACCCATTGAACGCTTAATTTTTTATTGAGAAATGTTATATATCACCTTCGTATTAAAGGTGATGTCATCATTCGGAATTGCTGTGCGTCCCGCCCCCAGGTCCCACTGCTTAGTCTAGCCACAGACGTCTGAGACCTGATTAATATCACATCACCCCCAACGTCACACCTCCCTCTTATATATGCCCCTACACTCACTCTTCCAAAATAAATAACACACAGATCTGTGTATTATATATTTCGGGGGAGGGGGGGGGGTGCATATAAGGATGCGGTGTTTTGAGGTAGGGGTGATTTGAATCAGGCTTCCAGACATCTGATCTAATATCTCTGGCAATTTGGCCCGTTTAGTGGGTGACGAAACTATGTTGTTCTCAACCTGTTAAGTCGACGTCAGCTGTCCTTCATGTGAATACCTGGAAATGTAACCAAATTGTGTAAAGTTCTTTTTCATTGCCGGAATATGTCTACAACTGCAGAATAAAAAAGGTGTGTATTTGAATGACTCTTTTCGAAAGGTTCTTCAACCTGTTACAAACTGGATTTTTTTTATTATTTCCATTTTTGGAGTAACTTCGCTAATAATAGTCGGATTGTAAAAATTCAGGGACGAAATCGCACTGATTTTTACTCAATATATTCGAAACGAAACGCGTTTTTTAAAATTTCCCTATGATATTAAAAATAGTATTTGCCTGACTGGTTGGAAAAATGTGCTAATTGGTATCCAAAAATTTTCGGGATCAAAGAAACACCGACATCGACAAAAAGTAACGAGAAGGTCTTGACAAATATTCATGCGAGAGCAAAACTGCCCTCGAAAGTCATTTTGTACGATATTTCGAAATAAATTTTAACGATTTTATTTTTGTTTGTGTGGTTTGGGAGTGATGCGCTTTTTTCCCTACTTATCAACGGCCGTTTTGCAGAGAAATGATGTTTGGAGGTCCTATTTTGGGTCGGAAGCATAACCTTGTCAGAACACTGGGAAACACTTCGTGCTAATTATAACCGATAGCACGTCTTATTGAAGTCACATGGTTGGGTTTTGATACCCCACCTCATAGAGCCGTTAGTGGGGAGTCGATTGGCAGTGTTTTACAGGGAGCGTACACGTAATGACAGCAATAACCAAACCGTAACCTATTAATCGTTTCAGCAATACTGTGGTCCTTGAAAACCTTGTAAGTTCTTGTATTGAAAAAAGGGTATTTTTTACACAACAACCAATGGCCCAGATTAGCTGGTGCTAACTCAAAAATAATCCAGGGCCAAACACAAATTTTGCCCCCAATCCCCCAAATTTGCATGCAAAACCGAAAATTTTATTCCTATCTGATCCTCCATACTTTTGCGAACTGTGCATGTGCAGTATCCAGGAAGACACCGAAATTGGCTCAAACCATCTTTCTTTGTTTGGCCCTCCAGTCAGTAACAACAAACTGACATCTGTGCTTTCAAATCTCAGTTTTAATGATGCCAGACACAAATCAATGGTAGAATTGGTGGATCGAAGGACATAATTGGATGATGAAAGGGAACAACGGTGGTTGGAAATGTTCAGGGCTGTAACTTTATAATTTTTATCTAAATTATTTCATGTTTCCCAATTTTGGGACAGGGGCTTGACGTCATCACTCTTGCTAATGATTTTTCCACTGTTTGTTAAATGTTCCTTCCTTATCCTTCCTTGAAGCCCCCCAGTTAAAATCCCAAGCTTTTTGGCTTATTTTATTGAATTTTTAGCTCAACTTTGGCAAAGCCAAATTTGAGCTTATGCCATGGCCCATCGTCCGTTGTCCGTCGGTCCGTCTCGCCGTCTGTCCGTCTGTCCGTCAACAATTGGATACGGCTCGGGCTAGAGGCCGTATTTATGAACCGATCTTTATGAAACTTCTTGGGTACCTTTGTTATGACCGTGGGACGAGAGCGAGTGTTTTTGGGTGCGTTCCAAAATTCAAGATGGCTGCCAGCCTCCATTTTGTACCGACGATGCAGAAATCTGTTTTTTGTACAGAACTTCCATATGAAAGCTCTGATTTGAATAATGTTTTGTATGAATGTTTAGTACCATGGGATACATCACATATAATACGGGTTTTTTTCTCGTGCGTAAATTATGTAAATTAGACTAACTTTGATGTTTTTTGGTGTTACTTTCAGCACTGTAAGTGCAAATGCCAATACGGCTCGGGCTAGAGGCCGTATTTATGAACCGATCTTTACGAAACTCCTTGGGAACCTTTGTTATCACCTTGGGACGAGAACGAGTGTTTTTGGGTCCGGTCCGAAATTCAAGATGGCCGATGGCAGCCATTTTGTACAAAATTTGGTGCAATCAGATTTTTGCACAGAACTTCCATATGAAAGCGCTGATTTGAATAATTTTTTGTGTGAATGTTTAGTACCATGGGATACATCACATATAATACAGGTTTTTTTCTCGTGCAGAAATTATGCAAATTAGATGAACTTTGATTTTTTCAGTGCTACTTACACACAGTAAGTACACATGTCAATACGGCTCAGGCTAGAGTCTGTATTTATGAACCGATCTTCACGAAACGTCTTGGGTACCTTTGTTATCACCTTGGGACGAGAACGAGTGTTTCTGGGTGCAGTCCAAAATTCAAGATGGCTACCAGTGGCCATTTTGTACCGAAATTAGGTCTAATCAGTTTTTTGTACCCAACTTCTCTACGGCTCAGGCTAGAGGCCGTATTTATGAACCAATCTTTATGAAACTTCTTGGGTTCCTTTGTTATCACCGTGGGATGAGAACAAGTGTTTTTGGGTGTGGTCCGAAATTCAAGATGGCCACCAGCAGCTATTTTGTACCAAAATTAGTGCAATCAGTCTTTTGTACAGAACTTCTGTATGAAAGTTCTGATTTGAATAAATTTTTGTATGAATGTTTAGCAACATGGAATACATCACATATAGTACGGGGTTTTTTTTTCGTGCAGAAATTATGCAAATTAGATGAACTTTGATTTATTCAGTGCTACTTATACACTGTAAGTGCACATGTCAATACGGCTCGGGCTAGAGGCTGTATTTATGAACCGATCTTCACAAAACTTCTTGGGTACCTTTGTTATCACCTTGGGACGAGAACGAGTGTTTCTGGGTGCAGTCCAAAATTCAAGATGGCTGCCAGTGGCCATTTTGTACCGAAATTAAGTCCAATGAGTTTTTTGTCACAACTTCTACACAGCTCATATTTATGAACTGATCTTCACGAAACTCCTTGGGTACCTTTGTTTTCACCTTGGGACAGGAATGAGTGTGTTTTGGGGTGCCTTTGTTATCACTGTGCTATGAGAACAAATATTTTGGGGTTCAGTCAGACCCACTCTGGGACTCAAAGATTTTTTTCTATTTTAGCATCTGACTGTCACCCACCTTTACAATACTTTACCTATACATTTGTTACAGGCAACGGTCAGTATTTATGTACAGACCGTTACAATACTTTATATGTACCTTTGTTATCAGGTCATTACCTAGATGTTTGTCATTGCTGTGTCACATACTATACATGTAAATGTCTGTCTTGACAAGTTGAGCTACAGTGTCATTGACACTTTCATTTTTATAAATTTCTTGGGAGTTTGACGTGTTACACAGAATGTTCATTCTGTATATCCCCATGGTTACGTCCTTGCCCTAGGGGTGTTTAGGCGTTTTAGGTCATGCATCTTACATCCGATGTATCGTTTTTTCTTCTTCTGAAGATCTTGCCTTACATTGGATACTTCAAATTCTGTTACTGACTTCGGGCCTCTTTATTCAGTGCCTGGGGTCTTGTTTCCAGTTTTTCTTCTGACGTTGTTTACATTGGCAACATTGTATAAATATATGTAGTTTCCTATTTATTTCATGGTAAGATTGTTGTAAGATACATTTATAATATTCCGGTAGTGTAGCAAATTATTTTTTAGAATTTTGTCCACACTTAGGCTCTATCAGGATACCGTTGGGCTAGTCTTGTTCCTTTTTTTGTTCTTGTTAATTTTTCGATTTTTATTTTGAATGTATTTATTATGTATCTTTTTCATGTATTTATTGTGGATTTGGTGGGAGTACTGTCGACTTTGTTTTGATTCATTATGAAAGCTTATTGCTCAGAATGCAAGGCGAGGAAGTCTTCCTCGGATTTACGTGCTTGTTGCCTTGCTTGTAGTCAATGTACTCCCACCAATTCTTGTCCAACCTGTGTCAGATGGGATGACAAATGTTGGAGACGGGTGTCAAAGTACGTTGTTAGCGGCGAGAGGCCTGTGCCGGTCCTCTTGCCACAAAGTGAATCAAGTTTCTCAGTTTTTTTTTCAGAGGAACAAGAACATGGTGATGTTTACGTGACGCCTAGAGATAGTGTGCTACCGTCGTCGCGCTCATATGAGCAAACAGAGCTAGCTGCCAAGGTGCTCATGAATATTAGGCAGGGGATAAAGCCACTAGACAGTGGTTTTAGTCCCTTGTCGCCAACTAGCTCGACCGGTGAAGCGGTTACTCCGTCCGTGGGTACGCCGGGTGTGTCTGTTGCGGTCGATAGGAGTGGATTGGGTAGAGTGAGCACCTTAAAACATAAACATGTTCACCCAGAATGATGGAACAGACGAAGAAGCTGGCAAGTACCGTGGGAAGCTCGGTGAGATCTGATAGGATCGCGAGCGAGAGAGGTCCCTCTCTTTCCCAGCAGGATCTGGGGCCAGATGTTCTGATTAGAAACTTACGTGATTCCGAGCATATGTCCGCACCTTCCATCCGGGACGCTCCATATAGTTCGCAGCTGGCCTTGGCTGCAGTTACAGCTTCTACAACGTCATCTAAAAAGCACACACGACCGCACCTTAGCTACACGATTTCGGATATCCAGCCTGCATCACCGAGAAGGGACCATTCATTGTCTGTGAAGTCGGACCATCCGGTAGCTAAGGAGATGTGGCTTTGTTTATCAGGACATCCGGAGAAAAGAGTCATCTCGGACACACCATCCCAGGAGCAGCAGGCGGCCAAGAAACAGAAGACCGCTGCTCCTCAGACCTCTGTTACGGACTTGCTGTCGCAGATTGCGCAGCTCATCGCATCATCCCAGTAAGTGCAAGAGCAGCCTACAGCAGTCTCAGAACCTGAGCTGTCGGACGGTGCTGGGTCGGTCCAGTCATCTGCATGTTCAGATGCCGTAGACCGAGACTCTCAACTGTTTCAATCGGATGGTGAAAGGGATATGGGAGAAGATTACCCTTCCCTTTCGGAACAGCACATGGTTGCGATGGATTTAATCCATCAACACTACCCTGAATTTGTTCTGTCGAATCAGAATGCTGCGACTACTAGAAAGAAACCACTGGCGTCGTTGGATGCAGACTTTAGCCGGACAAAGGAGGAGGTCCTGTCTTTTCTGGTTCAGTCTAGACAGGTGTCACAGGCAGACCTGTTAACCTCTGAAGGTGACTGTCAGTGAGATTTTGATGAGCTCTCAGTGAGATTTGGATGCTTGTCAGTGAGATTTTTCCACGTGGCCAATACATCAGTATTTTCCTTGTTATGCCTCCCACGGTCCCACCCGGACACCCCCCCACCCCAACCCAAATGCATTATATATTTCATTTTAATAATTTATTTTAACACTTTTAATGGTATTTGTCAGTAAAAGCATACAAATATGGATATCACTGGTCCAAGCCCCCGCCCCCAGGGACAATGACACCCTCCCCCCCCCCCCCTGACACACACACACATTTTATGTGAGTGGATGCTATCTAGCCTTTGTCTGTACCAACCAACCCCCCCTCCCCCCTGCCCCCCCCCCCCCCCCCCCCTCCCTCCTCAGTCCGGCCATTTTTCCTTGCTCATGCAAGCCCATCCCGGTGCTTCAAAACATGGAGGCTGAAATATCTTGGGCCTAAACGCCCCAGGACCAAAACGTTCAAGAACCAAAACAAGCATTCCTTCTTCGTTCATGCCATTTATTCATGTAAATTCTATGTTCAGTCTGTATGTTTTTAGTGAGGAAATATTCATTCTTATTGTCTTTTGACAGGTTTTATTGTAAATAAAAATTACTCAATGCTAACAATACATATCGTTTTGTTTAAAAAAAAAACACCTGTTGTTGCCGGTACAATGAAGTTGTGTGTGATTGTGGTAATTTCGTTTTCGTTTTTTTATTAAAAAAAATATTTGAACTGTGTTTTGTATTACTCACATTAGAGAAGGTGCCCTCAGTATTCATAACTCCCATTGTGAAAAAAAATACAAACAAAATAATCCTGTTGGTTAAAAATGAAGACAAAATACTCTGCTGGAGCCTGGACATGATTGTGCTGAATCTGTTTGTATATAAGTAAGGGGAGGTAACTTAATTCTTGTGAAATCTCACAACAGATTTTTTTCAGTTTTCAACAAACTTTCAATTATATTTTTTTTTTACACAAAACGGATAAATGTGGTATGAACCATAACAATAGTATGTATAAAAGGTCAGCTGAAGTTAATTATACTTGAGAGATTATGTTTTTATTTAATTTATATTTTGAGTTTATATAATTTTGATTTCTTTCACGTAACCATGACAGTATGAGAATATATTTGGCATACAATGCAACTTGTTTAATTTCCAAAATAGAATGAGACAACTATTTTTGAAAAGTGTCAAATCAGGAGAAAATAGGATGTGACCGTGAGAGCGTGAGTTGGTGCCTCAAACCGGGAGACTCACGGTGAAACCGGGAAAGTTAACAGGTCTGGTCACAGGCCTTCGGCCATTTAGACGACGTCATATTCAAACTCTCCAGTGGGAAGAAGAAAGGCAGTTTCTTGACATCATCTTCCATAAATTTACCGTTTCTTGGACCATGTTCATTTAAAACGGACGGGGAAGATGTACAGAGAGTTCCTCTGCGTTTGGATGAACAGGCCGAGGATCTAGAGCTATCCCTGTCTGGTTCATTCACAATTCACCCGGACACAATTGAGACGACAATTTCGTCAAATAGAGCGAATTTGCACGCTATGTCTTACGCAGATCACCTTTCAAGAGCTGTGGCGCAATGCCTCAACGGGAAGGAATTTGAAGACGTTCTTTCCAGGGCAATTATGTTTACCACGTATAACTCCGCCTTAACTGTGGCAAATTTGGAGTTAATCATACGTGATGTTGCCCTTGCATCATCATCTTTAATAGATGACAAGGTGAAAAACTCTCTCCGAGTCGCTCCTGTCTCCGGACACACAATATTTGATGACAAGCTTTCATTGGTTTATGACCAACCTACAAAGAAAGCATCTAATACTCTGCATCTAAAGTCAGCATCTAAGCGACCCGCTACAGCAGAAAAGAGTAAAGGAGGATGTCCCAGACAGAAATCGTCTAAAGGGGACTCCTCGCGAGGATATAGGAAACCCTACTATAATTATGCTAGAGATTGCCAATACAGCGACTCGGGAAAGGGGCGTAGGTCTGATTGAGACTACTAGTCAGATGCCCATAAGCCGACGGGTCGAGGCTCTTCATGCGGGGGACATGGTTTCTCCTCCCGTACGCCTCGCAGGTCCTACAGGTGATGGTCAGGACCTCTATTGCGTGCCAGTTGGCGGAAGGTTATCAAGATTTGCAACAAACTGGATAACAATTACGGAAGACCACTGGGTGAGAAGTGTAGTCTCGGACAGCCTACGGCTAACATTCCAAGCGAAACCACCACTAACAAGGTGTCTGCGGTGGACAAATCTTCCGTCAAATCCTTGCAAAAAAGAGTCTCTCCTAGCGGAGGTACAGGCTCTCTTATCAAAGGAAGCAATAGAGGTCATCGAGAATCAAAATTCTCTAGGATTTTACAGTCACCTGTTCCTCGTAATGAAGCCAGACAGCTCATTCCAACTGGTAATAGACTTGAGCTGGATAAACAAGCTTATCGTAGCTCCAAAGTAATATATGGAGACCATTCGGTCAGTAAGGGCGAGCATTCGAGTGAACGACTATGCGGCAAACATAGATCTAAAGGATGCGTACTTTCATGTCCTGGTACATCTGGCATACAGAAAGTACCTGCGGTTTGCCGTGCAAGGGACAGTGCTTCGGTCGGAACCTGGCGCCTTGGGCTTTCACTCGAATAATGAACTCGGTAATGTCTGACTTTTGAGCTCATTCGTCTGCGGTAACGTCGGCTTACTTGGACGACATTCTTAGGCTTTCACTCGAATATTGAACTTGGTAATGTCTCACTTCTGAACTCATTCATCTGCGGTAACGTCGGCTTACTTGGACGACATTCTTCAGAGATACGACAACAAAACTATTCTTCAGAACGATGTTCAGAGTCTACTTCTTTTGCTCCGATGTCTCGGCTTCATCGTAAACGAGAAGAAGTCGGATCTAGCTCCGTCCAAGCCGTTCATTCACTTGGGAATGAGCTTCGAGACTTACAACTATCTGGTTCATCTGCTGTTACCCAGAGCGAAATTAGTCAGTTGTTATGCTCGCTTTTGTCTACACTCAGATGCATTAACAGCGGTGGAATTCATGCGACGGATGGGGTTGTGCGGAGCGGCTGCGAATCTTATTCCGATGGGTCGCTTGCGCACACGTCCCCTCCAGATATTCTTTACTCAGAACTGGAGTGTGAAGACGCATTTGCTCGAGACCAGTATTGTTTTAACAGACCTGGTAAAACAAAGGGTCCAGATTTGGGCAGATATTCAGTGGTTAACTCAGGGAGCTCTGCTGCAGCTGCCGGATCCGGCTTTCACGATTATGACAGATGTGAGTCAAATGGGTTGGGGCGCAACCCTGAGCCCGACAGACTCAAAGTGTCAGGGTCTTTGGGACCCTCGGTTCCTACAGAAACACATAAACATCAAAGAGATGATGTCAATATGGCTAGCGCTACAACATTGGCTTCACATTATAGCAGACGCTCATGTTCAGATATTGTTGGACAACTCGACAGTAGTAGCGTATATCAGGAACCAGGGGGGGGGGGGGCACTCATTCGATTCCGTTATGGGAGCTAACAGAAAACAATTCTTCTGTATGTCGTGAATGTTCAACTATCGGTCTGTCATATACCGGGTTGTCAGAACGTTTTAGCAGACTCACTCTCTCGGAAAGGTCACCTGTTGCCATTGGAGTTGACTCTCAACAAGCAGGTATTCAGACAGATTTGCTACAAGTGGGATCAACCCATGATAGATTTGTTCACAACACACCTGAGCAATCAGTTGCAGACGTACGTGTTGCCATGTCCACACCATCGAGCTTATGCAGTAGACGCTCGGTCAATCTCATGGGAAGGAATGATAGGATTTGCGTATCCTCCAACTCCATTGATTCAGCAGATTCTGTTAAAGATCAAACAGTCTGATTGCAAAATTCTGCTAGTAGGATTTCTGTCGTCACAGAAACCGTGGATAAATCTTCTCAAGTGTCTATTATGGGACGTTCCCCGGAAGCTTCCTCTGCAAGAGGACCTTCTTTGTCAGGGGAAGTCACGCGCACTGCATCACAACCTGGAAGGTCTCAACCTTCACGTATTTCCGTTGTGCGGTCCTTCTGGCACGGCAGCCAATTTACAGGACGAGCAGTGGATGCAATTTCTAACAGCAGGAGGTCCTCCTCTTCGTTGAATTACGCAGTGAAGTGGAAGGTTTTCTTCCGTTGGTGTAAGGATCAGTCGATAGACGTCTATGATCCGTCCATACTGGATATTGCCAACTTTCTGGTCTACCTGTTTGATGTTCTCAAACTGCAGCCCGTCACTATTAAAGGCTATAGGTCTATGTTATCAGACACTTACGCTCATCATGATAACTTGGCAATTGGATCTAATGCTTCATTATCCAAACTGGTTAGAAATTTCTCTATAAATAGACCTCGAACCCTCAGATTAATTCCTAAATGGAATTTGGCTTGGGTTCTGTTGAAGCTTAAGGAAGCTCCATTTGAGCCATTGGACATTGTAGAGCTCAAACTCTTGACCTATAAAACAGCATTTCTATTAGCCTTTGCATCTGCTAGAAGAGTTAGTGAACTCCATGAGGGCGTGGTGGCATTGCAGTAACCGGTTCTCGTAAGATCACTGAAGTTAAGCAATGTCAAGCCGGGTTAGTCCTTGGATGGGTGACCGTCTGAACGATCGATTCGAACTCTTGCATTGCGTCCTTGGGCAGGGCACTTAACCCCCGTTGTCCACATGGGGGCACGATGACCTCGTGTGCTAAGGCGTACTGCACGTCGATGGTGTGCATGTCTTCAATCAATCTAACCCTGCCTGTGCTGCAGTGTGGAGTTACGATGTTGGGGAGCTGGCAGCTGCTCGTCGTTGCTTGGTGGTTCTCTCCGGGTACTCCGGCTTCCTCCACCTGTAAAACTGCCACGGTCATGATTAGCCATTGTGCATAAGTATGTGACCTTAAAAACACCAATAAATAGTGAACTCCATGCTTTATCTGTTGACGAATCTCAGTACCGTAGTGTTGGTAATACCATTACTTTAACTACAGAAGTTTTTGGCCAAGAACCAGGCTCCAGATAATTGGCCTGAGCCTGTTACCATAAAGGCTCTGCCATCTACAGACAACCGTAGACCTCTGCTGTGTCCAGTCAGAGCTATGCACACATATAAACGCCGATCAGATTTTATAAGAAAAGGAAGAAAATGCTTCTTTCTTTCACTAATTCTTAACAGAGGAAATATTTCTGTTCATTCTATTGCTAGATGGATTCAGTTGGCAATACGCATTGCCTATGAAAGTCTGTCTTCGGATCATCTGCTAGAAGAGTTAGTGAACTCCATGCTTTATCTGTTGACGAACCTCACTATCGTAGTGTTGGTAATACCATTACTTTAACTACAGAAGTGGGATTTTGGGCTAAGAACCAGGCTCCAGATAAACAGCCTGAGCCTATTACCATAAAGGCTCTGCCGTCTACAGACAACCGTAGACCTCTGCTGTGTCCAGTCAGAGCTATGCGCACATATAAACGCCGATCAGAGTTTATAAGAAAAGGAAGAAAACACTTTCCTAACAGAGGAGATATTTCTGTTCATTCTATTGCTAGATGGATTCAGTTGGCAATATGCATTGCCTATGAAAGTCTGTCTTCGGATCAGCGTTCGGTAAATAAAATATCAGCGCATGAAGTTAGAACGTTGTCCACTTCTTGGGCTTATTCTAACAGTATAGCCATTGCTGATCTCATGAAAGCTGCATACTGGACACAGCCTTCTACATTTACCAAGTTTTACCATAGAAATTTAGAGTCCATCTCCGGTGACCTTAGATGTTTAGGTCCTCTATCTGTTGCTCAGAGTGTCGTCCACTAAATGATTACATCTATAGTTATTTAGGCAACCCGTTCCAGCAGTGACGCTGCCCTCTTCATTCTGTGGTCATGTACCTCAGAACAAGGGGAAGGGGGGGGGGGGATAGTTTTTTCCCTTATGATCATCTGGCTTTATAGTGAAAAGCAAGGGAAGACCTCCTCCGGTGTCAGTAGTCCCGAGTCGGTGCTGGGATGGTTTTAATGTGTAGCTCGGTGTGAAGCAAATAATATGTCTCATTTATGTATGATTTTTAAAGTGCAGCTCACTGTCAAGAATTTGTATATGTTGCGTATCAAATGGATGTTAATATACAATCCTCTGACACTTTTAAATGAGTATAAAGAGTCTCATTCTCTGGACTATCTTTATATTAGCATTTTGCTAGTCATAATTGGGAATTGATTAGCAATTTAGTCAATTTGATTAGCATTTTTGCATTGAGTTTGAAAATATGAAAAAATTGCTGAAAGTACTCTGGTCCATCAAAAAGAACCAATGCAAATTGCAATGTATGTGACTGACGTTCAAAAAATCTGTCACATATATTGCAATTTGCACTGGTTCTTTTTGAGAATTGAGAATAATGTTACGAATAATTCAGTCATATTTTAAAATGTATTTCTTAGATTAGTGTACTCCATGTTTTCATTGCATTACTTGGCGTCTGCTTTGAATTGTGTGGGGCCCAGTAGGGAACTGTAATTTCTTCCTTTACAGCCAGGATGAGGAAAGATGAAAATCATTAGATGAAAATCACTGTTTGGTTCAGGTAATATAAGTAAGTAGCTGGACGATAAACCGGTATTTTGATATGGTTCGATATAATTTTTGTAGCTGGTAAAATATCGCTTGTCTTGAAAAATTACCGGTATATCAAAACTTTTGATATCAGGAACAGAGGGGTCGATATTCATATGCTTGGACTTTCATTCACAAGTTTTTTTTGCCTGCGAAGGTTAACAGAAATATAATGGAAATATAATTAATAAAACTACATTATTTGCAAACAGGTTCTTTATTTATTGACGGGTAAGTATTGTTTTCCTCATCAAAATGACAGTGATATGTCCAACAAATTAATAAATTAATGACTTTTTAAAGTGTTTTAGTCTTTATGAAATTTTGCATCGCTGCAATTGGCAATTGTGAAAACTTGGCATTCTACATCTTGGGGACTGTATGTGTTTGTGGTTGGGGGTGGTGGGTGGGGGGGGGGGGGGGCTTTGGGGGGTGTAAAATAATATGTATTCCGGTAATTGTCTTTTTAAATAATAGCAATGCTGAATAAAATAAACATGTACGCTGCACAATTTGTGCTGCTTTCCACATTGGGGTGGGGTGGGAGAGGATGGGGGGGGGGGGGGGGGAATAAAACGATTTGTAAAATACAAATCATTTCATTTTTTAATTCCCCTCCCCCCTCCCCCTGTGTGGAAAGCAGAACGAAACATGCAGCATATAGCTTTATTTTTTTTAGTGCCAACCCCCACCCTTCCGATTGCTATTATTTAGAAAGATGGGTGGGACCCAAAAGGGGCCGTTGGTTGTGAAAGTTGTTCGGTTGCTTGACTGCTGAAGCAGATATGTGCTCTTTCCCTCCAGGAATTGCCAGATGCAGACTATACTTGCCAATGATGGCCTGAGAATCAGAAACAAAGCAAGTGGCAGATTATACTTGCCTGAAGACCCTACCCCATCAGCCTCGGGGAGAGGTAGCACCTTTGTCGAGAGGATCCCTTCTCGCACTGGTCCTCACCCGAGGGAAGATAACTTCAACCAGAACATAAACAAGAATGCCAAAGCCTTCTACAAACTTTCCTCCTCTGCCGTCTCCTGCCATTGTCATGACCTGCGTAAAACTTCAATCCAAAATGTCAGAGAAGGGTCAAAAGGGGCTTGAAGGATGGAGGAAGCTGGAGTACCCGGAGAGAACCATCGAGCATCGATGTGCAACTGTCAGCTCCTCAACATTCTAACTCTATTCAAGCTCCGCTCAGGCAGGGTTACAGCAGCTGAAGACATGTGCACCATCGACATGCAGTATGCCTTAGTACACGGCATCATCATGCCCCCATGTAGGCAACCTGGATAAAGTGCCTTGCCCAAGGACATGACGCGGGTCGTCCCGGATGGGGATCAAACTCGGGGCCTCTAGCATAGAAGTCCAACAGTCTACCACTGAGCCACCGCACTCCCATATTTCTTCATATATCTCACTTTCATCAAATATCCCCTACTTTTTTGAATAGTATATTTTGACTTGAACTTACAAGGAAATGTATAAATGTATGTATTGAAGAGTTTGAACAACGTTTTCAATGTTAATGTGATGAAAATTCAGTAAATAAAGGGTTTTTTTTTTGGGGGGGGGGGGGGGGGTGGGGGGGGGGGGGAGAGGATATCCATGGTGGGGGTGAGTCGGGAGATCTCACACTACACCAGTACAGAATGTTTCTGAATCCACTTTTTATTTTTAACATACTGATACCCACATTTGGCAGTTACATGTGTTTGTTATTGTTGATACAGTTAAAACTAGAAGTCCTGTCATGAACTGTGCGCTTATCTAGGCTTAATTGCGCGTAGGAATTGCGTGCAATTGCCATATCGAATGGCACCCAAAGCATGACAGGTTCTCCTTGTTACCCATAGCAAACACAAGCAATGTTCTTGCCAATGGACCTCCAGGTTACCCGGAGGTCCATTGGCTGAAACTTTGCTTTTGCACAAGTTGATAGCCTTACCATCGTCATAACGTGTAGATTAAGGCGTAAATCGACGTGCTATTTGTGCGCATTTCAGGACAGGACTTCTAGTTTTCGATGTTTTAACTGTAATTTATAAACATTCTTTAGTTTGTTGTTGTTTCCTAACAACTGACAAGTCTATTTAATTTTTAATGGAAAACATGCTCACTGTTTACTTTTTAACAGAAAACATGCTCAATTGATTGAGGCCTGGCATTTTCAGTAGAGCGATTTATTCGCTCACCTACTGCTCATCTTAAATTGAAACTAACCCTCCTGACCTTAAAAATATTGATTACAATAACAGCCTACATAACAGCCTTTTCCTAAAACCCTCATCTTTTCAGATCTCTGCTATGTTAGTGGTCTCTGCGAGATGGCCGCACTGCCCCTCCAAGCCTGCAAATAAGCAATCTGTCATTTGCCTAATGAGGTCCCCAGAGGGTGAATTTGCTGACCCTAAACCACGTGATGGGTTAAAATCTGCCAATTTATCCTCTGGGTGCCTCTTTCTCTTTTTTTTTTTATTTGATTGATTGATTCTTTATTCAGCAGTATACTGGCAACGAACATATATACATAAGTACTACATAGTAGTTGTGTAATAACGTGTATACTACAGGGAGACATGGCCAGAATGGTAGTCTACCTGTAGTCTCCCGTAAAGTTGTATCCAGCAACAGTACAACCTGGTTAGGCTTGAGACCTTGATTTAGACTGAGATTGCCAGAGGGTAAATTTGGTGATGCTGCCCTGCTGTGCAGGTTAGCATCACCAAATTCACCTTCTGGGGACCTCATTCTGCAGATGACAGTCTGCTTATTTTCAGGCTTGTGCCCCTCCCACACCTATGGGCCTTGCCGAGACCCAGAGGTGTTGAGAGGGAAGTGCAGAGGTTTCACAGAGACTACATTGTTATCAGAAAAAATAAAATGTACTAAACCCACCAGAGAGAATTCATTAATAGTAAAACATTATTTTGCCAATTTTAGCTTTTGTACACTTGAGGAGAGCTAATCGGTTCCTTAGGTCACGTGGGAATGCAATTTTTAGCCCTCCTGCATTCGAATGCCAGGCCTGTGAATTGAAACAGTGTTACGGTACGGTGACGTACATGGATACAATCGCTATTTATTTATAACCAGAAATATATGTTCATTTTGAAATTGTATTGTCTGTAGAGAATGATAGGTTGAGAACCACCCTGGGAAATGTCTGGTCACTTATTGAACATCCCTACGTTTCTTTTGTTCTATCTGAATGTCATTATACTTGTTTATTACTTTCCAAAGTGTGATTTACTGGGATTTCCAGGTTTGATTATAAACGATAACTTCACAAGTGAATTATGCAATCAACAATTGTGTCATGTATCTGTGCGCGCAAACGAAGACGCTTTGCCGTGGATGTAATGGGGACTGTTTTTTGTTTTTTTAACCCTTTACCTAATATGAAAAGCAGACGACAGACAAAAATAATTCTTGAATAGCTATTATTTTCATTATTGTCTCAAAAATAAAGGTTATGACCCCTCAATGGAACGAGCTCGATGAGCTCGTTCCAGTGAAGGGTCATAACCTATGTTTTAGAGACAAAAAAGTGCCGATTTTTTTATTTAGAATAGCACTGACCGGTTTTGGCCGTTACGTTAGGTAAAGGGTTAAATAATATAATTATCTTTAATAATGAAAAGGAATAAGCAGAGTAATCGCTTGACTGGACTGGTTAATTGAAATAATTCATTCGAGTCGAGGGACTATATTGTAAACCACTCGTGCATTCGCACACTTGTGTTTGTACAATGTCCCTCACCTCTCATGAATTATTTCACGTAACCAGTCCAGTCAAGCAATTACTCTCTATATGCTTGTTTGTAATTTATAAAATTCTTTAGTCTGTTAGATATGTTGTTTCCCAACCATTGAAAATTCTATTTAATTTACATTTCTATTTAATTTTGAACATAAAACATGCTCAATGGATTTCTTTTGTTCTATGTGAATGTTGTTATATAATATTGATATCTGTTCGATAATGAATTAATGTAAGGACATCGACAAATACCAATAACACCAATAATACCTCCTCACTATCTTGTACTTTCTTTTTGCAGATTTACACTTTTATCAGAATATCTTCCATCCAGATATCGAGCTAAATTGTTGGTTGTTGCTCAGGTGGGCTATTCTTTTGTATTTTACATTATTGATTATAATCTGTCTGTAAAATTGAATAGAATTTTCACATCTGAGAGGCTTCGGTGATTATTTTAGATGTCAACAGTCGCCGAATATGGGTCCCTTTCCCAATGACATTTGGGTATGATTTTTCCCATTCCCAACCTCAAATTTCCCAATCTCAACCCTCACACTAACAAAATTTTATTCACAATTGGTGACCTCGACCGGGTGTTGTCGTAAGTCCTAGAAAAAACCCAACAATAATCATCAACTAAAGAAGAGCAGAAAGCTTCGGAATTCAAGGGTAAATGACAGTTTCTTTCTTAACCCTTTACCCAACGAATCGCCTGCATCCGCCCACGTAATATGAAAATTCAGCAGTTGAAAAAATAATATATTTTTATACTGTACCAATGACCCAGACTTAGCTGGTGCTAACTCCAACAAAACCAGGGCCAAACACAAATTTTGCCCCCCAATCCCCAAAATTTGCATCCAAAACAAAAAGAAATCATGTCCTAAAGGACCTCCATAGTACGCCTCTACTGCGCATGCGCAGTGACGCAGTCGTCCCGAAATTGGCGCCAATTATCATTCTCTGTTTGGCCCTTCATCAGTCAACATCTCACTGATCTTTGTGCTTGTAAATCTCAGTTTAAAGGATGCCAGACACGTAATTTTTGGAGAAAATGTGATTCTAAGGAGGATAGAAGGAGGAGAGGAAAAAGAAGTGGCAAAAAATAATCAGAGCTGTACTTAAAATTTTTTGATGAAATTATGTTAAGTTGCCTATTTTCGAGGCATGGGCCTCTTGTTGTCATTCTTGCTAATTGTTGCACTGCTTATTCAGTGTTTCCTCTCCCCTAGCCTTCTAAAGTCCCCCCTGGCAATTCTCCCATGCTTTTGGCATATTTTTGAGAAGTTTCATTTCTAAAATTTCCTGGGAGAGTTGCTTGGTTACAGAATGTTTTCTGTTATTTTCCCCATAATTACGTTTTCACCCATGGGTGTATAACGTTTGTGTTCTGCATCTTCCATCTGATGTTCTACAGATTCTCCCCTGGGAGTCTCTGTTTTGCATCAGATAGAGTGTAATTGATGACTGATTCCGGGCCAGTTTTTATCAGTGCCTGGAGTCATGTTTTCTAGTGTGTTTACACTGTTTGTTTTCATTGGCAACAGCCTTTTTTGAGGGGGGCTGTTTGCCTTTGTGGTAGTTTATCTCATTATAAGATACATTTATATTATCAGAAAGTGTCTCATTAATTATTTTATATAAATTTAAAATTTTTGACCACACTTTGCCATCGGATCCATCGGGGCTCAACGTTACTTTTCAGCAACTTGGGCTTCTCTGAAAAAATATTTTTTCAAAATTATTTTGTTTTGCAATTGTTTTTTCATTTATTAATGGATCATGTTATTATGTATCTTTGTGTCAGGGGTTTTTGCGAGTAACTAGGACTTATTGTTGTTCTTTCACAATGAAGGGACATTGTTCAAATTGTAATAGGAAGAAATCTTCCTCTGACTTTCATGATCATTGTATTAATTGTAGTCAGTGTTCTCGCTTTAATCCCTGTCCTATATGTGAACATTGGGATGAGAAACATTGGAAACGTGTGTCACGATATGTTGTTTCTGGAGAAAGAGCGATGCCGGCTCTTTCTCCACAAGGTCACTCTACTCTCTCAGTTTCTATTTCAGAGGAACCAGAACAGGGTGATGTTTCCATGTTATCTTCTTCAAGTGTGCGTCCGTCGTCACAAATGAATTCAGAGCTAGCGGCAAAAGTGCTCATGGAGATTAGACAAATGTCGTCCGCTAGCTCGCCCGGTGTAGCGTCCATTCACCGAATGGTTCGTCCGATGCGGTCCAAGAGGAAATTTTGGGTGATGCGAGCACTATAAACATAATAGATGCACACCCAGTGACGGCGGATAGTAAGCGAGAACGGAGGAAGCCTTTTAGTCCGGTTCCTAGCTCGTCCAGGTCCAGCCGGGCCGCGAGCGAGAGAGGTCCCTCTCTCGTACAACAACATCTGGGACCAGATGTTGTGGTACAAAATGTGTCTTTAGCGGAGCATACGTCCGTCGCTCGGGACGCTCCGTTGTATAAGCAGTCCGCAGAGACTGTTACGGCTTCCTCTTCTCGTCAGCGCACACGACCGCACCTTGGCTGCGTGACCGCCGATATTTTACCAGCTTCGCCGATGAAGGATTCTTCGGCGACCAGGTCACACCATCCGGCAGCCAGGGATTCGAGACCGATGGACTCCGGACGTTCGCATAGGAAAAGTATGCGGGAGCCATCTGATGCGGAGCTGCCCTCGGCGAAGCAGCGAAAGACCGCGCCTCCGCAGGTCTCGACGTCGGACATTCTTGTGCAGATAGCACAGCTTATCGCAGCATCCCAGCAGCCGACAGAAACGGTGTCGGATCGAGAATTATCCGACGGCGCTGGGTCGGTACGCTCCGCCGAAGCATCGGGGGCGGACGACCGGGAACATCGGGAGGTCCGACCGGATGGTGAAAGGGATACGGATGAATTGGAGCTATCCCTTTCGGAACAACATAAAGCTGCCGTGGACTTCATCCGGCACTTTCTCCCTCAAGTTGTTCCGTCGGGCCAGACTGCTGCGCTTCCGGACAAGAGAATTATAGCGTCATTGGACTCTGAATTTTTTGAGTGGTTCAGGGACATCGCTCCCGAGTTTCCGTCGCAGTCCAATAATGTTGCTAGAACATTTGAATTATTGAACGACGCTATATTTAAACTTGCTTCCAGGACGGGGAAAGCAGGTTTCTTGTCCGCTAATACTCTTAACCTGCCTTTCATTAATGCAAGGAATAAATTCGATACGGCAGGACAGGGTATACCGAGAGTTCCTCTGCGTATGGACGACGAGGCGGAAGACTTAGAGCTATCATTACCGTCGTCAGCTTCTATTCCAACCGCGGTGTTGGAAACAGCTATTGCGTCTAACAGAGCCAATTTAGATGCCTTATCTTACGCAGATCACCTTACTAAGGCGTTATCACTGCGCCTTCAAGGGGAAGAGTTTCAGGATATACAATCCTCTTTAAGACTTCTTTCAAGGGCAGTAGCTTATTCCACGTGTAACTCCGCCCTTTCAGTGGCAAATCTGGAGTTGGTTAGACGTGACGCAGCCCTAGCTACATCCACACTAGTGGATTCTAAGGTGAAGAACTCTCTTAGAGTCGCTTCGGTCTCAGGAGAACTTCTCTTTGACGGCAAGCTTTCCGCTATTTATGATAAAATTAAAAAGAAAGCTAATGATTCTCTGTTGTTCAGATCGGCTCCTAAAAAGTCGGATACAGCAGACACGAATAAGACAGGCACTTCTGGGTCTAATGCGCCCAAGAGAGGTTCCTATAGAGGTTCCGGTGCGTCCTCTTGGTCTTATTCGAGAGACCGTCAGGATAGCGACTCTCGTTCGGGACGTCCTTCAGGCCGGGACAATCGGTCGGATGCCCCGAGGTCGACGAGGCGAGGTGCGGGTCGTGGAAGACGTGGTTTCTCCTACCGCAGGCCTCGCAGGTCCAGGAGGTGATGGCTTAAACCTCTATCGCGTTCCGGTTGGCGGAAGGTTGTCGAGTTTTTCACAAGAGTGGGCGTCGATTACGGACGACCCTTGGGTGAGAGGAGTGACTTCGGAAGGTCTAAAGATATCCTTCAAACGAAAGCCTCCATTAACTCGAAGTCCAAAGTGGACTCATCTTCCGTCAAATCCACAGAAAAGAGACGCTCTGTTATCAGAGGTGCAGTCTCTTTTAATGAAGAACGCGGTAGAGGTCGTAGAAAACCAGGAATCTCTGGGATTCTACAGCCATCTGTTTCTGGTTCCGAAACCAGACGGCTCGTTCCGTCCAGTCATAGATTTGAGCTGGATAAACAAGCTGATCGTCGCTCCGAAGTTTTATATGGAGACGATTCGATCGGTCAGAGCGAGTATTCGGGTGAACGATTATGCAACGAGCATAGATCTCAAAGATGCGTACTTTCACGTCATGGTACATCCGACATTCCGAAAGTATCTACGCTTCGCAGTCCTAGGAGTGGTGTATCAGTTCCGGGCCATGTGCTTCGGATTGAATCTAGCACCCTGGGCTTTCACTCGGGTAATGAACTCGGTAATGATCTACTTCCGAGCTCATTCGTCTGCGGTAACGTCGGCCTACCTGGACGACATTCTTCAGAGGTACGGCAACGAGTTAACGCTTCAGAACGATGTTCAGAATCTTCTTCTATTGCTCCGACGTCTCGGTTTTATAGTAAACGAGGAGAAGTCGGATCTGGTGCCGTCCAAGTCATTCACTCATCTGGGAATGAGCTTCGAGACGCACAACAATCTCGTTCGTCTGCCGTTAACCAGGGCGAAATTAGTCAGTTGTTACGCTCGCTATTGTCTGCACGCAGACAAAGTCACGGCGAGAGAATTTATGAGACTGATAGGTCTGTGTGGAGCCGCCGCGGATCTCATTCCGATGGGGCGGCTACGCACACGTCCTCTTCAAATTTTCCTGACTCAGAATTGGAGTGTGAAAATTCATTCGCTCGATGTAGACGTTCTCTTGTCAGATCAAGTGAAACAAGAGATTCAGACTTGGGCAAACATTCAGTGGTTAACTCGAGGAGTTCTGCTGCAGTTGCCGGATCCGACTTTTACCGTTATGACGGATGCCAGTCAAACAGGTTGGGGTGCATCATTAATCCCAACGGATTCGAGATGCCAGGGTCTTTGGGATCCGCAATTCCTGTGCAAGCACATAAACATCAAGGAAATGATGTCAATTTGGCTTGCGTTACGTCACTGGATGGACATTATTCACGATGCTCATGTCCAAATCCTATCCGACAATACGACAGTAGTGGCGTATATACGGAATCAGGGAGGCACTCATTCAGTTCCGTTGTTCAATCTAACGGAAAGAATCCTTCTGTTTGCGTTAGAACATCACGTTCTTCTTTCGGTCCGTCACATACCGGGTCGTCTGAATGTGCTAACAGACTCCCTTTCACGAAAGGGTCGCTTGTTGCCGTCGGAGTGGACTCTCAACAAACAAGTATTCAATCAGATTTGCTACCAATGGGAACGGCCAATGATAGACTTATTTGCGACACATCTCAACAATCAGTTGCAGACGTATGTGTCTCCGTGTCCGGATCCAAGAGCATTTGCAGTAGACGCTCTGTCGATCCCTTGGGACGGAATGATAGGATATGCGTATCCTCCAGCGCCGTTAATTCAACAAGTATTGCTAAAGATAAAACAATCTCAATGCAAGATTCTGTTGGTAGCATCTCTGTCGCCACAGAGACCGTGGATAAATCTACTCAGGTGTCTGTTGTGGGACCTACCGCAGAAGCTTCCTCCACGAGAGGATCTTCTTTCGCAGGGGAAATCGCGCCAACTCCATCACAACCCGCAAGGTCTCAACCTTCACGTTTTTCCGTTGTGCGGTCCTTCTTGCATGGCAAGCACTTTACAGGACGAGCAGTGGACGCGATTTCTAACTGTAGGAGGACCTCCTCTTCGCTAAACTATGCGGCTAAGTGGAAGGTTTTTCGTCGTTGGTGTAGGGATCATTCTGTAGATATATTTGATCCCTCTATATCAGACATTGCAAACTTTCTAGTATACTTGTTTGTCGAAATCAAACTGCAGCCTGTTACTATAAAGGGTTATAGATCTATGTTATCTGATACCTATGCACATCATGATAGTTTACAAATTGGATCTAATGTCTCTTTATCGAAGTTGGTTAGAAACTTTTCGATAAATAGACCCAGAACTCTTAGATTAATTCCTAAGTGGAATTTAGCTTGGGTTCTCCTTAAATTGAAGGAAAAGCCATTTGAACCTCTTGGGACAGTAGATTTCAAATTCTTATCTTATAAGACAGCTTTTCTCTTAGCTTTCTCTTCTGCCAGAAGAGTCAGTGAGCTTCATGCACTATCGGTGGATGATTCTCATTATCGTAGTGTTGGGAACACTATCACCTTCACTACTAATGTGGGTTTTTTAGCTAAGAATCAGGCTCCTAATAAATATCCGGAACCTATTGTTATTAAGGCTCTTCCGTCTTCAGACGGGCGTAGGCCTTTACTCTGTCCTGTTAGAGCACTACGTATCTATAAACAGAGATCTCAGTTTATCAGAAAGGGACGGAAACGTTTCTTTCTGTCTTTGATGCCTAATAGAAAGGACATTTCAGTCCATTCTATTGCTAGATGGATTCAGTTAACTATCCGTACTGCTTATGAAGATTTATCTTCTTCTCAGCAGTCTGTGCTTAAGATTTCTGCTCATGAAGTAAGAGCTCTTTCTACTTCCTGGGCTTATGCTAATAGTGTTGCTATTACAGATTTAATGAAGGCTGCTTATTGGTCTCAGCCATCCACATTTACGAATTTTTATCTCAGAAATATTGAGTCCATTTCTGGAGACCTGCATTGTTTAGGTCTGTTATCTGTTGCTCAGAATGTCGTCCACTAAACAGTTGCAACTATAGTTATGCAGGCTTTCTGTTCCGGCAGTGACTCCGTCCGGCTGCCCTCTTCGCTCTGGGCTATTTGACCCAGGGCAAGGGGAAGGGGGGGGGGGGGGCGGGTGTTCCCTTAGGTCACCTGCTTTATAGTGAAAAGCAAGGGAATGCCTCCTCCAAGTCAGTATTTCTGAGTCGCTTCCGGGATGGTTTTAAAGTGTAATATTAATGTTTAATTTCATTCATGTCTTATTTTTAAAGTGTAGCTCGGTGTGAAGCATTTGTATATGTCAAGTGTCAAACGGGCTTTAATATACAATACTCGGACACTTTTAAATGATTATAAAGAGTCTCAATTCTCTGGACTACTTTATTTATTGGCTTGCTTTAAAAATAATTAGTATAAGGGTTATACTGGATGTTAATAGAGAACATGAATGTTATTGTGCTCAATTATTAAGGGTAGTGTATCTTTCTAATTTAATATTAAATAAGAAAGATACATGTAAAGCCTAATACTCCTTTTCTCCTTAAGGGGTTACCTCTTTACTATATAGTTGAGCTTATTGGATTTTCCTCTATGTCCTAGGCCCTCCAGCCTGTTTACTATTCAGCTAAGTCTGGGTCATTGGTACAGTATAAAAATGTTAAAAAATTTATAGTAATTTATATATTTTTTATACTTACCAATGACCCAGACGGGGATGGCCCTCCCTGGAGTTGGGAACTCTTGCCTCCCCGCTGAGTACATAGCGCTGACCAGGCACTGCCAGTAAGAATGATAATTGGCGCCAATTTCGGGACGACTGCGTCACTGCGCATGCGCAGTAGAGGCGTACTATGGAGGTCCTTTAGGACATGATTTCTTTTTGTTTTGGATGCAAATTTTGGGGATTGGGGAGGCAAAATTTGTGTTTGGCCCTGGTTTTGTTGGAGTTAGCACCAGCTAAGTCTGGGTCATTGGTAAGTATAAAAAATATATAAATTACTATAAATTTTTTAACTTTTCAAAAAATTTCAACAAAATCATATCATGTGACCCCTCGTTGGAACGAGCTCGATGAGCTCGTTCCAACGAGGGGTCACTTGATATGGTTTTGTTGAAAGTTTTTGAAAAATTAAAAAAAATGATATTTAAAATAATAAATTTTGATATCGTCTGCGTTGGGTAAAGGGCTAAGACTGAGATTGACTTTGATCACTTTTTATTGCTATGAAACAGGTGCTGAACTGCTTGTGTTTTGATACATTTACTAATTACATTCTAAGAACCTTGTCAGTTGTTTCTTGGCGATTCATAGACAGCTAAAAATTGCCTAGAAGCAACTGCAATGCCACAGTATATAAACTGCCAAAGTGTATCAAAAATGATGTTGGTGGCTCAGTGGTTACGGCATTGGACTTCAAACGAAGGTCTACAGTTTGATCACTGCCAGGTTCTAACTGTGTTGTGTCCTTGGGCAAGACACAATTGCCCACATGGGAGCACAGTGGTGCAGTGTACTAAGTTGTGCTATACGTCGATGGTGTACTAGTCTCTTCAACCAATGCTAACCCTGCTTGTGCAGAGTTGGTACATTGTGGGGTTACCCGGAGGTCCATTGGCTGAAACATTGCTTGTGCACAGGAGATATGTACATAATTTGATAGCCTTACTATGGTCATAATGCGTAGATTAACGCGCAGATCAACGTGCTATTTGCGCGCATTTCATGACAGTACTTTTAGTTTTAACTGTATACAGCATCCTTAGGGTGGTCAAATCTAAGTTTCTTCAAATCAAGTCTCTTGATTAATATTTGGGCTCCCTACTGGAATCCAAATTTTAACTTACTCCAATATGAGGAATAATCTTTAAAAATCTGCTTCTTGAGATGCACTCAGAATTGTTTGATATTGGTATATGGCACCCTTGTGGGTTCAGATTCAATTTGTTCAAATAAAGTTCATGGGTTGATATTTGTGTTCTTTGTGAGGAGCAAATTTTAACATGGTGCAAAATTGGTAATATTCTCAAAATCTTCTTCTCCAGAACCACCAGTCAGAATCTTTTGATATTTGGTATACTACTTAAATCCTTCTTTAAACAACTTTGGTCAGGTGAGTGCCTCAGGCCTCATGGGGGGCCTCTTGTTTTATTTATGTCACATGTTCACTAGATTTACAGATTAATTACCTGTTATAGAAGGGAATGATTCATGCAGAGTAGATTTTGTAGTCTGGAACCCTAAGATCGAAGGTCACAGGACTATTACTATAAATAAAGCTTTGTCAATAATTTATTTCTGGTCAGTTACCAATAATGTCTGTTCTGTATAGTGCAGATCAACTAGATTGGGAACCCTATCGATTCTCACTTTCACAGCTGAACCAACATTGCAAACAATATTCCACATGGAAAGAGAAGGGAAGAATCAGTTTTGGTGTTATTAAACACTAGGTCTGTTTCGATTAAAAGAACTTGATCATATATGGGTTTTCTGGCCATAACCTTGGTTTTTAGCTCACCGAAGGGAGCTTAACTTATCACTTGCCGTCCGTCATCTGTCGTCCGTCGGGAACTTTGCATTATCAACTACTCCTCCCAAACTACTGGATCAAATTGAACCAAATTTGGTGTGCATGTTCCCCATCATATGTAAATTCAAACTTGTACAAATAAACTTGCCGTGACCACAGGGGGCACCACAAGGGGCATAACTCTGATAGCACCCATGAATTTCTTTCCAAAATTCAAAAAAATCTTCTTCAGATCCACCAGGCAGAATTCTTTCCTATTTGGGATACATCATCCCGGGGGGGGGGGGGGGGGGGGGGCCGAATCAAGTTTGTTTGGCCCCCTGGGTTCATATTTGGGCCCGAATTTTAACTTAATGCATTTCAGGCAAATTTCTTAAAAAATCTTCTTCTCCAGATCCAGCAGGCAGAATTTTTTTATAATTGGTATGCAACATTGTGGGGTAGATCTGATTCAAGTTTGTACAAATCGGCCCCCCTGGGTTCATATTTGGGCTCAGTATAGGAGCCTGAATTCAAACTTAGTGCATTTCAGGCAAATTTCTTCAAAAACCTTCTTCTCAAGATCCAGCAGGCAGAATCTTTTGATATTTGGTATACAGCATTGTGAGGTGGATCTGATTCAAGTTTGTTCAAATCTGCCCCCTGGATTCACATTTGGGCTCAGTATAGAAGCCCGAATTTGAATTTAGTGCATTTCAGACAAATTTCTTAAAAAATCTTCTTCTCCAGATCCAGCAGGCAGAATCTTTTGATATTTGGTATGCAACATTGTGGTGTGGATCTGATTCAAATTTATTCAAATCGGCCCCCTGGATTCATATTTGGGCTCACTATAGAAGCTCGAATTCGAACTTAATGCATTTCAGGCAAATTTCTTAAAAAATCTTCTTCTCCAGATCCTGCGGGCAGAATCTTTTGATATTTGGTATGCAACATTGTGGGGTAGATCTGATTCAAGTTTGTTCAAATCGGCACCTGGATTCATATTTGGGCTCACTATAGAAGCTCGAATTCGAACTTAGTGCATTTCAGGCAAATTTCTTAAAAAAATCTTCTTCTCCAGATCCAGCGGGCAGAATCTTTTGATATTTGATATGCAACATTGTGGGGTAGATCTGATTCAAGTTTGTTCAAATCGGCACCTGGATTCATATTTGGGCTCACTATAGGAGCCCAAATTTGAACTTAGTGCATTTCAGGCAAATTTCTTTAAAAAATATCTTCTCAAGATCCAGCAGGCAGAATCTTTTGATATTGGGTATGCAGCATGCTTAGGGGGTGAGATTCAAGTTTGTTCAAGCCAAGTCCCTGGGTTCTTATATGGGCTCACTGTGGTAGACCGAATTATAACTTTGTTCAAAATGAGGAATTTTCTTTAAAAATCTTCTTCTTCAGATCCAGCAGTTGGAATGTTTTGATATTTGGTATGTTGCATCCTTCGGGGGGTGAGATTCAAGTTTGTTCAAGCCATGTCCCTAGGTCCATATTTGGGCTCACTATGGGAGCCCGAATGATAACTTAGTTCAAAATGAGGAATTTTCTTTAAAAATCTTCTTGAGATCTAGCAGTCAGAATGTTTTGATATTTGGTATGCAGCATCCTTAGGGGGTGAGATTCAATTTTGCTCAAGCCATGTCCCTAGGTCCATATTTGGGCTCACTGTGGGAGCCCGAATGATTTCTTAGTTCAAAATGAGGAATTTTCTTTAAAAATCTTCTTCTTCAGATCTAGCAGTCAGAATGTTTTAATATTTGGTATGCAGCATCCTTAGGTGGGTGAGATTCAAGTTTGTTCAAGCCATGTCCTTAGGTGCATATTTTGGCTCACTGTGGGAGCTTGAATTGTAACTTAGTTCGAAATGAGGAATTTTCTTAAAAAATCTTCTTTTTCAGATCCAGCAGTCGGAATGTTTTGATATGTGGTGTGTAGCATCCTTAGGGAGGTGAGATTCAAGTTTGTTAAAGCCAAGTCCCTGGGTCCATATTTGGGCTCCCTGTGGGAGCCTGAATTATGACTTAGTCAATATGAGGAATTTTTCTTTAAAAATCATCTTCTTCAGATTCAGCAGTCGAAATGTTTTGATATTTGGCATGCAGCATCCTTAGGGTGGGGGGGGGGGGAGTGGGGGGGGGGGGCAGATTCAAGTTTGTTCAAATCGGCCCCCTGGATTCATATTTGGGCTCACTATAGAAGCCTGAATTTGAACTTAGTGCATTTTAGGCAAATTTCTTTAAAAATCTTCTTCTCCAGATCCAGCAGGCAGAATCTTTTGATATTTGGTATGCAACATTGTGGGGTGGATCTGATTAAGGTTTTTGTACAAATCGGTCCCCTGGGTTCATATTTGCGCTCAGTATAGAAGCCAGAATTTGAACTTAGTGCATTTCAGGCAAATTTCTTAAAAAATCTTCTTCTCCAGATCCAGCAGGCAGAATCTTTTGATATTTGGTATGCAACATTGTGGGGGGGATCTGATTCAAGTTTGTACAAATTGGCCCCCTGGGTTCATATTTGGGCTCAGTATAGAAGCCCGAATTTTAACTTAATGCATTTCAGGCAAATTTCTTAAAAAATCTTCTTCTCCAGATCCAGCAGGCAGAATTTTTTTATAATTGGTATGCAACATTGTGGGGTAGATCTGATTCTAGTTTGTACAAATCGGCCCCCCTGGGTTCATATTTGGGCTCAGTATAGGAGCCTGAATTCAAACTTAGTGCATTTCAGGCAAATTTCTTCAAAAACCTTCTTCTCAAGATCCAGCAGGCAGAATCTTTTGATATTTGGTATACAACATTGTGAGGTGGATCTGATTCAAGTTTGTTCAAATCTGCCCCCTGGATTCACATTTGGGCTCAGTATAGAAGCCCGAATTTGAATTTAGTGCATTTCAGACAAATTTCTTAAAAAATCTTCTTCTCCAGATCCAGCAGGCAGAATCTTTTGATATTTGGTATGCAACATTGTGGGGTGGATCTGATTCAAATTTATTCAAATCGGCCCCCTGGATTCATATTTGGGCTCACTATAGAAGCTCGAATTCGAACTTAATGCATTTCAGGCAAATTTCTTAAAAAATCTTCTTCTCCAGATCCTGCGGGCAGAATCTTTTGATATTTGGTATGCAACATTGTGGGGTAGATCTGATTCAAGTTTGTTCAAATCGGCACCTGGATTCATATTTGGGCTCACTATAGAAGCTCGAATTCGAACTTAGTGCATTTCAGGCAAATTTCTTAAAAAAATCTTCTTCTCCAGATCCAGCGGGCAGAATCTTTTGATATTTGATATGCAACATTGTGGGGTAGATCTGATTCAAGTTTGTTCAAATCGGCACCTGGATTCATATTTGGGCTCACTATAGGAGCCCAAATTTGAACTTAGTGCATTTCAGGCAAATTTCTTTAAAAAATATTCTTCTCAAGATCCAGCAGGCAGAATCTTTTGATATTGGGTATGCAGCATGCTTAGGGGGTGAGATTTAAGTTTGTTCAAGCCAAGTCCCTGGGTTCTTATTTGGGCTCACTGTGGTAGCCCGAATTATAACTTTGTTCAAAATGAGGAATTTTCTTTAAAAATCTTCTTCTTCAGATCCAGCAGTTGGAATGTTTTGATATTTGGTATGTTGCATCCTTCGGGGGGTGAGATTTAAGTTTGTTCAAGCCATGTCCCTAGGTCCATATTTGGGCTCACTATGGGAGCCCGAATGATAACTTAGTTCAAAATGAGGAATTTTCTTTAAAAATCTTCTTGAGATCTAGCAGTCAGAATGTTTTGATATTTGGTATGCAGCATCCTTAGGGGGTGAGATTCAATTTTGCTCAAGCCATGTCCCTAGGTCCATATTTGGGCTCACTGTGGGAGCCTGAATGATTTCTTAGTTCAAAATGAGGAATTTTCTTTAAAAATCTTCTTCTTCAGATCTAGCAGTCAGAATGTTTTAATATTTGGTATGCAGCATCCTTAGGTGGGTGAGATTCAAGTTTGTTCAAGCCATGTCCTTAGGTGCATATTTTGGCTCACTGTGGGAGCTTGAATTGTAACTTAGTTCGAAATGAGGAATTTTCTTAAAAAATCTTCTTCTTCAGATCCAGCAGTCGGAATGTTTTGATATGTGGTGTGTAGCATCCTTAGGGAGGTGAGATTCAAGTTTGTTAAAGCCAAGTCCCTGGGTCCATATTTGGGCTCCCTGTGGGAGCCTGAATTATGACTTAGTCAATATGAGGAATTTTTCTTTAAAAATCATCTTCTTCAGATTCAGCAGTCGAAATGTTTTGATATTTGGCATGCAGCATCCTTGGGGGGGGGGGGGGGGGGAGATTCAAGTTTGTTAAAGCCAAGTCCCTGGGTTCATATTTGGGCTCACTGTGGGAGCCCAAATGATAACATAGTTCAAAATGAGGAATTTTCTTTAAAAATCTTCTTCTTCAGATCCAGCAGATGAATGCTTTTGATATTTGGTATGCAGCATCCTTAGGGGGTAAGATTCAAGTTTGTTCAAGCAATGTCCCTAGTTCCATAAAATTTGTCTCTCATGACTTCATTCCTTTGTAGTGTTGATGAACCATTTCTAACTGAATGTGACCCCAAATACTTCTTTGAACCACTTTGGCCGGTGAGCGATTAAGGCTCCTTGGGACCTCTTGTATATGATAAATGTTCACAGGTTATGCAGATTAGGTACCCCATGAGAGTGGAAGAAGCATATCATTATAGTCCCACGCTCGAAGAGATTAATGGGTATACTGGATTACATGCATCTGTCAGTCCTCCCATCTATCTATCTATCCATGTGTCTGTCTATCCATCAGTCCCTGCAGATCCATTTCCCAGCAGTGAGTGGCGAGATTCCAATGTAATCTGGTATGTGGTGGGTGAGGAAGTATGCACTGGGCCATGTCCCAGCTCATGTTTTTAGCTTAACGTGACAAAATCAGGATAAGCTATTGCTGTCATGCGTGTGGAAGTCTGTGAGTCTGTAAGCCATTTCACATTTAGCCTGACTGTTTACAGTCAGAGCTGTAGTCATGACTCTCCTCCGTCCATCTGTCTGTCCATCTATTTGTCCGTCTGTTAACATTTAGAGTTTTGGTTAAAGTTTGTGGTTAACCCTTTACCCAATGCAGACGATATCAAAATTTATTATTTGAAAAATCATTTTTAGCTCAACTTTGGCGATAGCTCGTCGTCCGTCTGTCTGTCCGTCCGTAGTGCCGTATTTATGAACCGATCTTTACGAAACTTCTTGGGTACCTTTGTTATCACCGTGGGACTAGAACTAGTGTATTTTTATACTGTACCAATGACCCAGACTTAGCTGGTGCTAACTCTAACAAAACCAGGGCCAAACACAAATTTTGCCCCCCAATCCCCAAAATTTGCATCCAAAACAAAAAGAAATCATGTCCTAAAGGACCTCCATACTACGCCTCTACTGCGCATGCGCAGTGACGCAGTCGTCCCAAAATTGGCGCCAATTATCATTCTCTGTTTGGCCCTTCATCAGTCAACATCTCACTGATCTTTGTGCTTGTAAATCTCAGTTTAAAGGATGCCAGACACGTAATTTTTGGAGAAAATGTGATTCTAAGGAGGATAGAAGGAGGAGAGGAAAAAGAAGTGGCAAAAAATAATCAGGGCTGTACTTAAAATTTTTTGATGAAATTATGTTAAGTTGCCTATTTTCGAGGCATGGGCCTCTTGTTGTCATTCTTGCTAATTGTTGCACTGCTTATTCAGTGTTTCCTCTCCCCTAGCCTTCTAAAGTCCCCCCTGGCAATTCTCCCATGCTTTTGGCATATTTTTGAGAAATTTCATTTCTAAAATTTCCTGGGAGAGTTGCTTGGTTACAGAATGTTTTCTGTTATTTTCCCCATAGTTACGTTTTCACCCATGGGTGTATAACGTTTGTGTTCTGCATCTTCCATCTGATGTTCTACAGATTCTCCCCTGGGAGTCTCTGTTTTGCATCAGATAGAGTGTAATTGATGACTGATTCCGGGCCAGTTTTTATCAGTGCCTGGAGTCATGTTTTCTAGTGTGTTTACACTGTTTGTTTTCATTGGCAACAGCCTTTTTTGAGGGGGGCTGTTTGCCTTTGTGGTAGTTTATCTCATTATAAGATACATTTATATTATCCGAAAGTGTCTCATTAATTATTTTATATAAATTTAAAATTTTTGACCACACTTTGCCATCGGATCCATCGGGGCTCAACGTTACTTTTCAGCAACTTGGGCTTCTCTGAAAAAATATTTTTTCAAAATTATTTTGTTTTGCAATTGTTTTTTCATTTATTAATGGATCATGTTATTATGTATCTTTGTGTCAGGGGTTTTTGCGAGTAACTAGGACTTATTGTTGTTCTTTCACAATGAAGGGACGTTGTTCAAATTGTAATAGGAAGAAATCTTCCTCTGACTTTCATGATCATTGTATTAATTGTAGTCAGTGTTCTCGCATTAATCCCTGTCCTATATGTGAACATTGGGATGAGAAACATTGGAAACGTGTGTCACGATATGTTGTTTCTGGAGAAAGAGCGATGCCGGCTCTTTCTCCGCAAGGTCACTCTACTCTCTCAGTTTCTATTTCAGAGGAACCAGAACAGGGTGATGTTTCCATGTTATCTTCTTCAAGTGTGCGTCCGTCGTCACAAATGAATTCAGAGCTAGCGGCAAAAGTGCTCATGGAGATTAGACAAATGTCGTCCGCTAGCTCGCCCGGTGTAGCGTCCATTCACCGAATGGTTCGGCAGCCGGGTTCGTCCGAAGCGGTCCAAGAGGAAATTTTGGGTGATGCGAGCACTATAAACATAATAGATGCACACCCAGTGACGGCGGATAGTAAGCGAGAACGGAGGAAGCCTTTTAGTCCGGTTCATAGCTCGTCCAGGTCCGGGCCGCGAGCGAGAGAGGTCCCTCTCTCGTACAACAACATCTGGGACCAGATGTTGTGGTACAAAATGTGTCTTTAGCGGAGCATACGTCCGTCGCTCGGGACGCTCCGTTGTATAAGCAGTCCGCAGAGACTGTTAAGGCTTCCTCTTCTCGTCAGCGCACACGACCGCACCTTGGCTGTGTGACCGCCGATATATTACCAGCTTCGCCGATGAAGGATTCTTCGGCGACCAGGTCACACCATCCGGCAGCCAGGGATTCGAGACCGATGGACTCCGGACGTTCGCATAGGAAAAGTATGCGGGAGCCATCTGATGCGGAGCTGCCCTCGGCGAAGCAGCGAAAGACTGCGCCTCCGCAGGTCTCGACGCCGGACATTCTTGTGCAGATAGCACAGCTTATCGCAGCATCCCAGCAGCCGACAGAAACGGTGTCGGATCGAGAATTATCCGACGGCGCTGGGTCGGTACGCTCCGCCGAAGCATCGGGGGCGGACGACCGGGAACATCGTGAGGTCCGACCGGATGGTGAAAGGGATACGGATGACTTGGAGCTATCCCTTTCGGAACAACATAAAGCTGCCGTGGACTTCATCCGGCACTTTCTCCCTCAAGTTGTTCCGTCGGGCCAGACTGCTGCGCTTCCGGACAAGAGAATTATAGCGTCATTGGACTCTGAATTTTTTGAGCGGTTCAGGGACATCGCTCCCGAGTTTCCGTCGCAGTCCAATAATGTTGCTAGAACATTTGAATTATTGAACGACGCTATATTTAAACTTGCTTCCAGGACGGGGAAAGCAGGTTTCTTGTCCGCTAATACTCTCAACCTGCCTTTCATTAATGCAAGGAATAAATTCGATACGGCAGGACAGGGTATACCGAGAGTTCCTCTGCGTATGGACGACGAGGTGGAAGACTTAGAGCTATCATTACCGTCGTCAGCTTCTATTCCAACCGCGGTGTTGGAAACAGCTATTGCGTCTAACAGAGCCAATTTAGATGCCTTATCTTACGCAGATCACCTTACTAAGGCGTTATCACTGCGCCTTCAAGGGGAAGAGTTTCAGGATATACAATCCTCTTTAAGACTTCTTTCAAGGGCAGTAGCTTATTCCACGTGTAACTCCGTCCTTTCAGTGGCAAATCTGGAGTTGGTTAGACGTGACGCAGCCCTAGCTACATCCACACTGGTGGATTCTAAGGTGAAGAACTCTCTTAGAGTCGCTTCGGTCTCAGGAGAACTTCTCTTTGACGGCAAGCTTTCCGCTATTTATGATAAAATTAAAAAGAAAGCTAATGATTCTCTGTTGTTCAGATCGGCTCCTAAGAAGTCGGATACAGCAGACACGAATAAGACAGGCACTTCTGGGTCTAATGCGCCCAAGAGAGGTTCCTATAGAGGTTCCGGTGCGTCCTCTTGGTCTTATTCGAGAGACCGTCAGGATAGCGACTCTCGTTCGGGACGTCCTTCAGGCCGGGACAATCGGTCGGACGCCCCGAGGTCGACGAGGCGAGGTGCGGGTCGTGGAAGACGTGGTTTCTCCTACCGCAGGCCTCGCAGGTCCAGGAGGTGATGGCTTAAACCTCTATCGCGTTCCGGTTGGCGGAAGGTTGTCGAGTTTTTCACAAGAGTGGGCGTCGATTACGGACGACCCTTGGGTGAGAGGAGTGACTTCGGAAGGTCTAAAGATATCCTTCAAACGAAAGCCTCCATTAACTCGAAGTCCAAAGTGGACTCATCTTCCGTCAAATCCACAGAAAAGAGACGCTCTGTTATCAGAGGTGCAGTCTCTTTTAATGAAGAACGCGGTAGAGGTCGTAGAAAACCAGGAATCTCTGGGATTCTACAGCCATCTGTTTCTGGTTCCGAAACCAGACGGCTCGTTCCGTCCAGTCATAGATTTGAGCTGGATAAACTCGCTCCGAAGTTTTATATGGAGACGATTCGATCGGTCAGAGCGAGTATTCGGGTGAACGATTATGCAACGAGCATAGATCTCAAAGATGCGTACTTTCACGTCATGGTACATCCGACATTCCGAAAGTATCTACGCTTTGCAGTCCTGGGAGTGGTGTATCAATTCCGGGCGATGTGCTTCGGATTGAATCTAGCACCCTGGGCTTTCACTCGGGTAATGAACTCGGTAATGATCTACTTCCGAGCTCATTCGTCTGCGGTAACGTCGGCCTACCTGGACGACATTCTTCAGAGGTACGGCAACGAGTTAACGCTTCAGAACGATGTTCAGAATCTTCTTCTATTGCTCCGACGTCTCGGTTTTATAGTAAACGAGGAGAAGTCGGATCTGGTGCCGTCCAAGCTTCGAGACGCACAACAATCTCGTTCGTCTGCCGTTAACCAGGGCGAAATTAGTCAGTTGTTACGCTCGCTATTGTCGGCACGCAGACAAAGTCACGGCGAGAGAATTTATGAGACTGATAGGTCTGTGCGGAGCCGCCGCGGATCTCATTCCGATGGGGCGGCTACGCACACGTCCTCTTCAAATTTTCCTGACTCAGAATTGGAGTGTGAAAATTCATTCGCTCGATGTAGACGTTCTCTTGTCAGATCAAGTGAAACAAGAGATTCAGACTTGGGCAAACATTCAGTGGTTAACTCAAGGAGTTCCGCTGCAGTTGCCGGATCCGAGTTTTACCGTTATGACGGATGCCAGTCAAACAGGTTGGGGTGCATCATTAATCCCAACGGATTCGAGATGCCAGGGTCTTTGGGATCCGCAATTTCTGTGCAAGCACATAAACATCAAGGAAATGATGTCAATTTGGCTTGCGTTACGTCACTGGATGGACATTATTCACGATGCTCATGTCCAAATCCTATCCGACAATACGACAGTAGTGGCGTATATACGGAATCAGGGAGGCACTCATTCAGTTCCGTTGTTCAATCTAACGGAAAGAATCCTTCTGTTTGCGTTAGAACATCACGTTCTTCTTTCGGTCCGTCACATACCGGGTCGTCTGAATGTGCTAGCAGACTCCCTTTCACGAAAGGGTCGCTTGTTGCCGTCGGAGTGGACTCTCAACAAACAAGTATTCAATCAGATTTGCTACCAATGGGAACGGCCAATGATAGACTTATTTGCAACACATCTCAACAATCAGTTGCAGACGTATGTGTCTCCGTGTCCGGATCCAAGAGCATTTGCAGTAGACGCTCTGTCGATCCCTTGGGACGGAATGATAGGATATGCGTATCCTCCAGCGCCGTTAATTCAACAAGTATTGCTAAAGATAAAACAATCTCAGTTCAAGATTCTGTTGGTAGCATCTCTGTCGCCACAGAGACCGTGGATAAATCTACTCAGGTGTCTGTTGTGGGACCTACCGCGGAAGCTTCCTCCACGAGAGGATCTTCTTTCGCAGGGGAAATCGTGCCAACTCCATCACATCCCGCAAGGTCTCAACCTTCACGTTTTTCCGTTGTGCGGTCCTTCTTGCATGGCAAGCACTTTACAGGACGAGCAGTGGACGCGATTTCTAACTGTAGGAGGACCTCCTCTTCGCTAAACTATGCGGCTAAGTGGAAGGTTTTTCGTCATTGGTGTAGGGATCATTCTGTAGATATATTTGATCCCTCTATACCAGACATTGCAAACTTTCTAGTATACTTGTTTGACGAAATCAAACTGCAGCCTGTTACTATAAAGGGTTATAGATCTATGTTATCTGATACCTATGCACATCATGATAGTTTACAAATTGGATCTAATGTCTCTTTATCGAAGTTGGTTAGAAACTTTTCGATAAATAGACCCAGAACTCTTAGATTAATTCCTAAGTGGAATTTAGCTTGGGTTCTCCTTAAATTGAAGGAAAAGCCATTTGAACCTCTTGGGACAGTAGATTTCAAATTCTTATCTTATAAGACAGCTTTTCTCTTAGCTTTCTCTTCTGCCAGAAGAGTCAGTGAGCTTCATGCACTATCGGTGGATGATTCTCATTATCGTAGTGTTGGGAACACTATCACCTTCACTACTAATGTGGGTTTTTTAGCTAAGAATCAGGCTCCTAATAAATATCCGGAACCTATTGTTATTAAGGCTCTTCCGTCTTCAGACGGGCGTAGGCCTTTACTCTGTCCTGTTAGAGCACTACGTATCTATAAACAGAGATCTCAGTTTATCAGAAAGGGACGGAAACGTTTCTTTCTGTCTTTGATGCCTAATAGAAAGGACATTTCAGTCCATTCTATTGCTAGATGGATTCAGTTAACTATCCGTACTGCTTATGAAGATTTATCTTCTTCTCAGCAGTCTGTGCTTAAGATTTCTGCTCATGAAGTAAGAGCTCTTTCTACTTCCTGGGCTTATGCTAATAGTGTTGCTATTACAGATTTAATGAAGGCTGCTTATTGGTCTCAGCCATCCACATTTACGAATTTTTATCTCAGAAATATTGAGTCCATTTCTGGAGACCTGCATTGTTTAGGTCTGTTATCTGTTGCTCAGAATGTCGTCCACTAAACAGTTGCAACTATAGTTATGCAGGCTTTCTGTTCCGGCAGTGACTCCGTCCGGCTGCCCTCTTCGCTCTGGGCTATTTGACCCAGGGCAAGGGGAAGGGGGGGGGCGGGTGTTCCCTTAGGTCACCTGCTTTATAGTGAAAAACAAGGGAATGCCTCCTCCAAGTCAGTATTTCTGAGTCGCTTCCGGGATGGTTTTAAAGTGTAATATTAATGTTTAAATTCTTTCATGTCTTATTTTTAAAGTGTAGCTCGGTGTGAAGCATTTGTATATGTCAAGTGTCAAACGGGCTTTAATATACAATACTCGGACACTTTTAAATGATTATAAAGAGTCTCAATTCTCTGGACTACTTTATTTATTGGCTTGCTTTAAAAATAATTAGTATAAGGGTTATACTGGATGTTAATAGAGAACATGAATGTTATTGTGCTCAATTATTAAGGGTAGTGTATCTTTCTAATTTAATATTAAATAAGAAAGATAGATGTAAAGCCTAATACTCCTTTTCCCCTTAAGGGGTTACCTCTTTACTATATAGTTGAGCTTATTGGATTTTCCTCTATGTCCTAGGCCCTCCAGCCTGTTTACTATTCAGCTAAGTCTGGGTCATTGGTACAGTATAAAAATGTTAAAAAATTTATAGTAATTTATATATTTTTTATACTTACCAATGACCCAGACGGGGATGGCCCTCCCTGGAGTTGGGAACTCTTGCCTCCCCGCTGAGTACATAGCGCTGACCAGGCACTGCCAGTAAGAATGATAATTGGCGCCAATTTCGGGACGACTGCGTCACTGCGCATGCGCAGTAGAGGCGTAGTATGGAGGTCCTTTAGGACATGATTTCTTTTTGTTTTGGATGCAAATTTTGGGGATTGGGGGGCAAAATTTGTGTTTGGCCCTGGTTTTGTTAGAGTTAGCACCAGCTAAGTCTGGGTCATTGGTAAGTATAAAAAATATATAAATTACTATAAATTTTTTAACTTTTGGATCCCTTCCAAAATTCAAGACGGCCGCTGGCGGCCATTTTTTACCGAAATTAGGTGCAACTAGTTTTTTGAACAGAACTTCTATATGAAAGATCTGATATGGATAAATTTTTGTATGAATATTTAGTAACATGGAATACATCACATATATTACGTTTTTTTTTCTCGTGCATATATTATGCAAATTACTCTTTTTCTCTTATTCATTATTGTTGACTTGGTCATAACAAATACTGATTCCTGTCATATTCATTATTGTTGACCTGGTCACAGCAAATACTAATTCCTGTAATAGTCAAAGTTGAGCTACAGTGTCATTGACACTTTCATTTAACATTTTTCAAAAAATTTCAACAAAACCATATCATATGACCCCTCATTGGAACGAGCTCGACGGGATGGCTCTGTATAATGTCTAGATGAGAACATCCTATTTTGGCCGTGTTCGGACAGCCATGATTGCCACAGGGGCATGTGACATAGATTCCATTAGCACAGTCTACAGGTTTTTGTTTCCAAAGTTACACCTTCAATTCTTCAAAAACATCAATTGAATGTCGCTGTTTCTCATTTGGGAAAATGTCTACTGTCTTCTGAAGCTTTCTACAGTGATTTTAATTAATATTGGCATCATTTTAACCCCTTTTAAACATGTTTTCAGATGTAATTTCTTTGTATTTGAAATTATGCTTTTAAAAACCGCATACTTCATTACTTTCATTCTTGTATAGTCAATACAACTTAGTGATTGCATTTGTATCAATGATTTTGTTTATCGGTTTTAGGAAATATTTAACCATTTTTTTGCACTCAGTTTTACTTAGTATTAAAAAATGCATTTTATATCAACTTACATTGACTGCAGTTATATTTCCAAATCAACAGAGCTGTGCAGCTGATGATCTAACTACATATCTTGTTGACATTTTCAGAAAACACATAATTTTATACTTTCTTTCAGAACATTTTTCTTTTCACTTTTTACCAAAATTATTTTTCTGTAGTATTATAATAGAAAATTTTAGAAAGAGAATGTTTTATGTACTGCATCTTTAACCCTTTACCTGGCACAAGTTGAAACCAGTAGTACAAATTATTTTTCTGAAACATCAGATTTTTTCATTTTTTACTTCTTACCATTGCTTATTAGTCCTTATTGGAACAAGCTCATCAAGCTTATTCCATTAATAGGTTATGTTTTGAGATAGAAAAATAAAAAAATAAAATTTGAATAGCAATTTTTGTATATCACGAGTGCCGATACGACGGATATGACGAGTGCAGATACGGCAGATTCGTTGGGTAAACGGTTAACAAAAAAGAGCACAGACTATTTTGTGTCCAAGCATTGTCATTGCTGGGACAGTCAGGCTCTGTGTATGATATCACTCTAGTCTTTAGTACAGGCTACATACTCCCTGTAGTTCTTGTCCGATCATCACTAAATTTCATGTTCAGGTCGAGGTCATGTCCAGATGAGAACAGCCCATTTTGGTTCCAAATGGTCAGCCGTGATGGTTATGTGGTTTTGAAACCTGAAAACCTTTAGAACAGTCTACAGGTCATATTTATGTAGGGACTTCATTGTAACTTGTCGGGATGGCTCCATATAATGCCTAGATGAGAATGTCCTATTTTGGCCGGGTTCGGACAGCCATGATGGCCACAGGGGCACGTGACATAGATTCCATTAGCACAGTCTACAGGTTGCATTTATGAAGGGGTTTCATTGTAAATTGGTAGGATGACTCGGTATAATGTCAAGATGTGAATGTCCTATTTTGTTTGTGATCCATCAACTGTGATAGCTGCACAGGCATGTGACCTAGATTTGTTTAACACAGTCTACAGTTCATATTTATGAAGCGATTGCATTGTAACTTGGTAGGGTGACTTCATATAATGTCTAGATGAGACTGTCATATGTTGGTTATGATCAGTCAACTATTACCGTCGTTTGGGCATATGACCTAGATTCCTTTAGCACTGTCTACAGGTCGTATTTATGAAGGAATTTCATTGTAAGTTGGTAGGATGTCTTGGTATAATATTTAGATGAGACTGTCTTATTTTAGTTGCAATCGGTCAACTGAGACTGCTGGACAGGCACGTGACCTAGATTCCTTTAGTAAAGTCTACAAGTCATATTTATGAAGAGATATCATTGTAACTTGGTAGAATGACTTATTTTGGAATGATTTTACTGTAACTTGGTAACTTTGGTTGACATACTTTTCTTTAGTAAGTCTGCATCTCTGATTATTCTTGTTAAAAACATAGCATGTACCGGTAGGGTACAGAACTTAACATATTCTCAATTATCACAATTCTTGTCTTATTTCATAATCCTTTCATAAACATTGAACATTATCCTTTTCGTAAAACACTACACTGAGTGAAGTTAAGCTGCAGTGTCATTGACACTTTCATTTCTGTCTGTAGTCATAAATTTGAAAGTCATGGGACAATATCAGATGGTTATAATTTGATTTTCCCCAACTTTATTTACTTTTAACAGAGCTTAACCATACCTTGAGGGTTTTTACCCACATGGAAGAAGAACCATGTTGATTTTCAGTTTTGACCTCTATAGGTCAAGGGGGTTTGGTGTTCTTGCAGTAACCGGTTCTCGTCAGATCACCGAAGCTAAGCAACGTCAAGCCCGGTTAGTCCTTGGATGGGTGACCGTCTGAGCGATCAATTCGGACTCCTGCATTGTGTCCTTGGGCAAGGCATTTCACCCCGATTGTCCACATGGGGGGCATGATGACGCCGTGTACTAAGGCGTACTGCATGTCGATGGTACTCGTGTCTTCAACCAATCTAACCCTGCCTGTGCTGCAGTGCGGAGTTACGATGTTTGGGAACTGGCAGCTGCTCGTCGTTGATCGATTCGGACTCCTGCATTGTGTCCTTGGGCAAGGCATTTCACCCTGATTGTCCACATGGGGGCACAATGACGCCGTGTACTAAGGTGTACAGCACGTCGATGGTATGCATGTCTTCAACCAATCTAACCCTGCCTGTGCTGCAGTGCTGAGTTACGATGTTGGGGAGCTGGCAGCTGCTCGTCGTTGCTCGGTGGTTCTCTCCGGGTGCTCCGGCTTCCTCCACCCGTAAAACTGTCACGGTCATGATTAGCCATTGTGCATAATATAAGTATATGACCTTAAACACCAATAAATAAATAATAAATCTATAGGTCAAGCCCAAGTTAACAAAAGATAAAGGCTATTAACCCTCTGCACTCTGATGAGGAAATGGCAAAGTTTTCCACAGCAATTATTTCCCATAATGCAGTTTGATATTTAACCAGATATACCTTGTTTGACAGAGCTCAGTGAGCTCTGTCAAACTAGATATAATTGGTTAAATTCATAGTTAAACAAAAGAAAAGTAGTAGAGTGATTGGAGAAAATTCTGTTGCACTACCGGTGTGCATATAGAATATACCTATAGTAGCTTGGTGTACCAAATGTTCACCACTAGTGGTGAAGTGGTGTTAACTGCGCACCTTCAGCACGGTTAACACCACTTCACCACGAGTGGTGAACATTTGGTACACCAAGCTACTTTGGGTATATTTTATTTATACCATGATCGTCAGATTAATAATGTCAGCTTATATGTTAAATAGATCAATATTCACACCTGTGAGTCTGTTTTTGTTTACATGAGCACCGATGGGAGGTACTTCCACTGGCAATTTTATCGCCGAAACGAAATAGAAAAACAAAACTGCAATTACGGGTCCGATTTCATTTTAATAACATACTATTTTGTGTTGTGGATGCTTTATTAACATGGGACAATGTGTGTTTGTTAATTTTTAAGACCTTATGAGGTGAACTTACTTAAAAACGTAATAAATAATTGCGGGTTTCATCTCATTCTTCACTAGGCGACGAGTGATAAATTTAGACAAGTTTGCATTCAAGGCGAGGTCACCAAAGGTCAACTAGGATGTAGTTCTACTGTAGGTGTAAAATTTAACCACTGAAATCCTTTTGCTGGCATGTTCACCACGGTTGGTGTGTAAAGCTAAAATTTATGTCATAGGCTTTTTGTATTTACTAGAATAGGTAACAATGGTGTAAATAGACAGAACGCGATGTGTGTTTGAATCAGTGGGTGTTTTATATAACGAGTTGGAATGGCGTAGTCATATTTTGTGAGAGCCGTAGAAATATGATTACGCCATTCCAACGAGTTATGTAAAACACCCACTGATTCTGTGTTTATTACTCAACCCATGCATTAAAATTCAGAGTCTGTTTGTTTTGACTGAAGCTGTACTGATCAAATGGATCGATAAAAAATCAAAACAACCTTTTCGGAACCACTGTTTGTTGAAATTTGTATCGCTGTTTCTCTTCGGCTGGTGCCCATTCTTGCCTAACCATTTGGTGGCTATTACTGTTAGTAAAAATATAAGTACAAAGTTGTGCGGATTTGCAAAACAGCTGGGAGAAACATTTTTAAAAGAAGTTCGAAGCAGGTCAAGATGTATGAAGATTTACTGAAATAAAGTTGACCAATTTAGATATAACAGATCCACAAAATGAGACGGCCATGGGACTGGGTTAATGTTCTGGTTGGAAATGATTGTTTTGTTTTTTTTTAAATATTATCTCATTTTTGGTTAACAAATTTTTTGTGAACTGACTTTATTTTGCTTTAGACGTTTTCATTTTTACACTATGCGACAGACGGTCGATAATTGTATAACGAAATTTGGAAACTTTTCAAAGTGTAACTAATGACTCGATGGGAAAGGAACGAGTAGAATGGTGCTGCGAAAAAAGTTTCAGCTTTTACATTACCCATTGAATATAGAATCATTTATGTCATAGCGGCCATTCCGTTAAATACATGGGTTTAAAGTTGAATGGATGTGTAATAAAGGGGTTAACCAGTAGAGTGCTGGGATCTCATATTTGTGTTTTAGTCTGAAATACAACTCAAGGGCTCATATTCTGCAAATGTGCTTCATATTATCTTTGAAGTAACATTATATATTCTGTATGGGGAGCACAGACGAAACGAGACCGGTTCTCGTTAGAGCACCGAAGTTAAGCAACGTTGAGTCCAGTTAATCCTTGGATGGGGGACCATTCGACAATTGATTCGGGTGCTTCCCGTAGTAGTAGTGGCTGGTGTGCGGTTGGCGAAGTTTGAGTGTGTGATTCTACGATGTTGCATCACATGTCAGCTGTGGACGTTGGGAATGTTCCAGTACTATGTAATCCCCACCATACCTAGGTGTACAATAGGGACCTGTTGAGGTGCTTGCCTTGTGTGCCCATCTGTGGAGCACCAGCGGATGCTCCATTGAGTTGAGCTGAGAATGTCATAGAATGAACAAAGGGTGTGAACACCTGTGATTCGGGGTAATATGTAAATTAAAGAGCACTATGCTGGATTCTAGTTGTTAACATTGCATTGCATTATGTAGTTGCTATGCTATAATTTATGGCCAAGTGTAACAGGGCCAAGACCTTTGAACAATGATAACTAAAAATAACATGGCATTCTACCAGTTAAGGTTCCCTGTACACACCTGAAATAGCCTAAAGATTAGGGCTGCAACGAGTCATTGCGATTTCAATGCATCGCGATACATTTGTACACGATACGCATATCGTATCGTTTCATGTGTATCTCGATACAAATGATACACTTCCAGAAGGTTGGCATGATGTAGTCAGAAGTTGCATTTTCAGGCCCAACAAGTCTATTTTGTGCTTTTCCAACTTATAATTTCACCACAGGACTCTGAAATTCTATCAGTATAGCTATAATTCACTTTCAACGTGATATTTACGTTCCCAACGTAATCACCTGAAGATTACGTTGGGAACGTAAATATCACATTGAAAGTGAATTATAGCTATACTGATAGAATTTCAGACTCCTGTGATTCCACTTGTTCATTTGTATTTCAGCTAAATATCAACTCTGTCTAAATTATAAGCATGGTTTGAGGCTACAGACCTCTCAAAATCTGAGTTGAACCCAGACTCCCAGAGGTCCATTGGCTGAAACTTGCATGTCTTTCTCAAGCACTAAAAAAGAAATTGGATGTTACTGGTCAAATGAAAGTTGGACTCTGTGCAGTTTGTGGGCCTTTTATTACTGATAATTCACTCTCAATGTACTGCATGTAATGTATCGTGAAAAAATCGTATCATGAAAAAAAATCGCTATACATATTGTATCATGAGTGAGACGTATCATTGCAGCCCTACTAAAGATGTACTAGTTATTTTCTAACTAAAACTAAACTCCATTCTACAGATCGTTTTTTTTAATTTAATTTTTTTTAGGTGTTTTGGGCAGTAGGATGTTTATTTGAAGTTGTATTAGCTGCTGTTGTTGTTCCTACACTTGGCTGGAGATGGCTGCTGGCATTATCATCTGTTCTGGCCATAATTTTTGTTCCATCATTAATTGTAAGTAATTGTTTATGAAAAAATAAACAAAACATTAGATTTTTAAAAAATTCTAATTAAAAACTTTTATCTTACAATCAACATTTATTTTGTCTGTATTAACTCCGCAACTGTCATATATCTGACCCCCTGATATTGATGTTTGTATCAGGATGTCGGATACAAGCACGTTCCTTTCATGTGAGTTCCATTTTTTTCTTTTTGTTCATCCGTATGAATAAATAGTTCATTATATATTCATCTACATTCTTGACTTATCCCCACTATATTGTAAGATAAAATGATTATTACCATTACAGTAAAACCTGTCATGAGAGACCACTGTCTTGAGAGACCACCTGTCTTGAGACACCACATCTGCCAGGCACCGATTGGTTTTACTCTATAATGGACCTGCTATGGGAGACCACCTGTCTTGAGAGACTACCTGTCTTGAGAGACCACTGTGACCTGGTACCAACTTTTATTTTTATGCCATAATGGACCTGTCTTGAGAGACCGCCCCTTTGAAGACTGAAACCATGACAAAAACTTTTTACCTGTTTTGGAATTGGAAAATACATTGTGGTTATACTAACATAATTAAAAGTATTAAAAGCTCTTAATTGGGTTTCAATTGCTATTCATTTACATAACTCATTAAAGACTGAGATGTTTTTATAAGACCCCTGTGAAAAGATTAGGATTATTGTTGAATAAACAATTCCTCACATACCTGAAATGTGACAGACAGGATTATAAAAATAAATTTGTGTTGAAAATCTTCAATGAAGATTTTCAACACTAATTTATTTTTATAATTTTTATAACAGTCCATTTCAATTTGTTACAAAAACTTCATAAAAAAGAACAACAACAAAGTAATTACAAAAATTCATTCTTCTCCATTTCTGAATTTTGTGGTTGGTTATTCACTGACTTGAGAAAATGGGAAACCTGTTATGAGAGACCACCTGTCTTGAGAGACCACCTTTGTGTGACCCAAAGGACGGTCTCTCAAGACAGGTTCTACTGTATGTGGATGTACGACTCATCGTGATCTGCCCTAAGAACCCGGAGCTCGACTCGGATACATATTTTGTACATCCACATAATGGTAATAATCTCTATGGAATTAGCTGAAAAGTATCTACCCCTAATGTAGCGAACCTATCTGGCCAGTGCTAGTCATAGAAAATAGCCATTCAGAAAAACGGGAGTGGTGGCTCAGGGGTTACAGCATTGGACTTCAAACTAAAAGATTCTGTTCCCATCAGGGGTGAGTGTGTTGTGTCCCAGGGCAAGGCACTTAATCCCAGTTACCCTTCTGGGGACACAGTGGTGCTGTGTACTAAGGCTTCCTGCATGTCGATGGGACACCTGTCAACCAATGCTAACCCTGCTTGTGTGGAGTGCTTGGTGGTTCTCTCTGGGTATGCTGGCTTTGCCACCCATAAAACTGTCTAATACAAGTTTACCCTGGCTGTTGTTAAAAGTGTTAATAAACCCCAATAGATAAATAAATATTGGAATGAACTCATTGAGTGCCTTCAAATGAGGAGTCATGAGCTAGTTTTTTTAGCTCACCTGAGCGAAGCTCAAGGGGAGCTTAACTAATCACTTTCTGTCCGTCGTCCGTCGTCCTGCGTCCGTCGTCCGTCGTCCGTCGTCGTCCGTCCAGCGTTAACTTTACATTATCGACTTCTCCTCCTAAACCACTAGCCCAATTTTATTCAAATGTTGGCTAAATGTTTATTACCTAATGCCAATTCAGATTTGTTCAAATGAAGTTGCCCCTCCTCCTGGGTGGTGCCACACCCCCAAGGGGCACCAAAATCTTTGTAAATCTTCTTCTCATGAACCAGCAGTAGCAGAGACTTGATATTTGGTGTGCAGCTTCCTTTTGAGGTGTAGACTCAGATTTGTTCAAGAGAAGTTTGTGGGGCTATACTTGACGTTGTTATGAGAGGGGCAAAATTTTTTGCCCCGCCCAAAATTTCTATTTTCCAAACCGAGAGGCTGATTTGAACCAAATTTTATGTGAGGGCTTATTGGGTCATGAGTACTTGATTTATGCAAAAAAAAATTTTCCCGCAGCCCCGTGGGAACCGCAGGAGCTAAAAATAGAAAAAATTTAAAACGCCCATATCTCCAAAACTGCACGGCACTGAGAATTTTTATTTGGTGTGCAGCTTCCTTAGGACCAACAGAAAGGATTGGTAAAAAAAAATTGCCATCGGTTTTATCATAGGGTACAGTTTCGGGACTTTGAAAAAGTGCTGAGTCAGCACTTTTTAACACTGTAGGCAATGGGAAAAACATTAAAAAATCTTCTTCTCCAGATCCAGCAGGCAGAATCTTTTGATATTTGGTATGCAACATTGTAGGGTGGATCTGATTCAAGTTTGTTCAAATCGGCCCCCTGGGTTCATATTTGGGCTCAGTATAGGAGCCCGATTTCGAACTTAGTGCATTTCAGTCAAATTTCTTAAAAAATCTTCTTCTCCAGATCCAGCAGGCAGAATCTTTTGATATTTGGTATGCAACATTGTGGGGTGGATCTGATTCAAGTTTGTTCAAATCGGCCCCCTGGGTTTATATTTGGGTTCAGTATAGGAGCCCAAATTTGAACTTACTGCATTTCAGGCAAATTTCTTTGAACATCTTCTTCTCCAGATCCAGCAGGCAGAATCTTTTGATATTTGGTATGCAACATTGTAGGGTAGATCTGATTCAAGTTTGTTCAAATCGGCTCCCTAGATTCATATTTGGGCTCACTATAGGAGTTCGAATTCGAATTTAGTGCATTTCAGGCAAATTTCTTCAAAAATCTTCTTCTCCAGATCCAGCAGGCAGAATCTTTTGATATTTGGTATGCAATGTTGCGGGGTAGATCTGATTCAAGTTTGTTCAAATCGGCCCCCTGGATACATATTTGGGCTTACTATAGAAGCCCGAATTCGAACTTAGTGCATTTCAGGCAAATTTCTTAAAAAATCTTCTTCTCCAGATCCAGCAGGCAGAATCTTTTCATATTTGGTAAGCAACATTGTGGGGTGGATCTGATTCAAGATTGTTCAAATCGTCCCCTGGGTTAATATTTGGGCTCAGTATAGGAGCCCGATTTCGAACTTAGTGCATTTCAGGCAAATTTCTTAAAAAATCTTCTTCTCCAGATCCAGCAGGCAGAATCTTTTGATATTTGGTATGCAACATTGTAGGGTGGATCTGATTCAAGTTTGTTCAAATCGGCCCCCTGGGTTCATATTTGGGCTCAGTATAGGAGCCCGATTTCGAACTTAGTGCATTTAGGCAAATTTCTTAAAAAATCTTCTTCTCCAGATCCAGAAGGCAGAATCTTTTGATATTTGGTATGCAACATTGTGGGGTGGATCTGATTCAAGTTTGTTCAAATCGGCTTCCTAGATTCATATTTGGGCTCACTATAGAAGCTCGAATTTGAACTTAGTGCATTTCATGCAAATTTCTTAAAAAATCTTCTTCTCCAGATCCAGCAGGCAGAATCTTTTCATATTTGGTAAGCAACATTGTGGGGTGGATCTGATTCAAGTTTGTTCAAATCGGCCCCCTGGGTTTATATTTGGGCTCAGTATAGGAGCCCAAATTTGAACTTAGTGCATTTCAAGCAAATTTATTAAAAAATCTTCTTCTCCAGATCCAGCAGGCAGAATCTTTTGATATTTGGTATGCAACATTGTGGGGTGGATCTGATTCAAGTTTGTTCAAATCGGCTTCCTAGATTCATATTTGGGCTCACTATAGAAGCTCGAATTCGAACTTAGTGCATTTCAGGCAAATTTCTTAAAAAATCATCTTCTCCAGATCCAGCAAGCAGAATCTTTTGATATTTGGTATGCAACATTGCGGGGTGGATCTGATTCAAGTTTGTTCAAATCAGCCCCCTGGATTCATATTTGGGCTCACTATAGAAGCTCGAATTCAAACTTAGTGCATTTCGGGCAAATTTCTTCAAAAATCTTCTTCTCCAGATCCAGCAGGCAGAATCTTTTGATATTTGGTATGCAACATTGCGGGGTGGATCTGATTCAAGTTTGTTCAAATCGGCCCCCTGGATTCATATTTGGGCTTAATATAGAAGCCCGAATTCGCACTTAGTGCATTTCGGGCAAATTTATTAAAAAATCTTCTTCTCCAGATCCAGCAGGCAGAATCTTTTGATATTTGGTATGCAACATTGTGGGGTGGATCTGATTCAAGTTTGTTCAAATCGGCTTCCTAGTTTCATATTTGGGCTCACTATAGAAGCTCGAATTCGAACCTAGTGCATTTCAGGCAAATTTCTTAAAAAATCTTCTTCTCCAGATCCAGCTTCAGAATCTTTTCATATTTGGTAAGCAACATTGTGGGGTGGATCTGATTCAAGTTTGTTCAAATCGGCCCCCTGGGTTTATATTTGGGCTCCGTATAGGAGCCCAAATTTTAACTTAGTGCGTTTCAGGCATATTTCTTAAAAAATCTTCTTCTCCAGATCCAGCAGGCAGAATCTTTTGATATTTGGTATGCAACATTGTAGGGTGGATCTGATTGTGATTCATGAACGTATTTATTTGTAAAGTTGATAGAATCTTAGACAAAATTTGCAGAAAAGATCTACTATAGAAGGGGTGGTATCCAGGGTGAACCGTTTACCCAAATCTAGCAGTACTAATGCATTATTCACACAAATCTTCGTTCAAATTTTATGACCCCTCATTGGAACACACGCATTCAGCTCATTCCAACAAAGGTCATATGCCATGTTTTCGAGACAAAGGAATAAAAATTTTAGTTATTCATGAAATTTTTAGGCAACTGTTGTCTGTTATTCACATTGCTTCATGAAATTTCAGTACTTTTAGAAGTTACCTCAGTAATCAAGGGTTAATTCCCCTTAATTAAATGTCGCCTCTAAAAAACAACCACTTTGCATATCTTATCTTTTTACCAGCATAACTGCCAAAACTTGTCAGCATTCTTCGCAAAAATCGCTATTCAAATTTTAATTTTTGTCTCTTAAACATACATGTACTTATCGCTTGTAAATACCCCATTGGAATGAGCTTTTTGAGCTCATTCCAATGAGAGGTCGCACACCATGCTTTTTGAGTCAAAAAAGCAATTTTTTTAGTTATTCCAGAATTTCGTACGTAAAACACAGCTTTATGACTTCACATTAAAATGAGCTCTCTAAGCTTGTTCCAATCAACATTCACGCACTATGTCTTTCACACAAAAAATAAAATTTTCCATTTATTCAGGAATTTTGTTTGCAAGAACACTCTTACCCCCCCCCCCCCCCCCCACAAACACACACACACAAACACACACACACACACACACACAGACACACACATCTAAAAGTTCGTCAGCAAAAAAACAGTTACTTCAATTTTTAAATGCATTATAGGAACAACTTGCCTAATCAAATTTAAATACTTTTGCATCATTCTGTATCTAGAACAAACCATTTACCATATCTTTACGCAAAATTCTCCAGCATCATTCACAAAAAAACACCATTATTTATATATTCACATTTCTGTCTCAAAAATATACCTGATCTTCCCATACCCCTATTGGAATAAGCTGTTTGAGCTTGTTCCAATGATGATAAAAAAAAATAAAATTTGTGAAAATTTTTGTTTTCTTGCATGCAAATATATACATGTAGCACATGGAAGATATCCACAGTTGGGGAGAGATGTCCAAGGCTATCTCTTCACATTCCTTGTTTGTGCTTCATGCTAAACCAGTTTGTCTGCAGAGATAAATTTGCTTTATTAAAAATCATTGGAGATTGGCCACACACCAATGATTTTAAATAAAACTAATTTTAGGTAACAAATGTTGAACTTCAAACAAAATCTATCACTCAACCAGTTAATGTTGATGAGGCATGACATGGTGAAGGTGACCTAAAATACTTCTTAGAGTCACTTTGTCAGGTGAGCGATTAAGGCCACGTGGGGCCTCTTGTTTCAGCAGGATTCATTCAGTGACTCAAGGGAAAGGCACGCGATTGGTCTCGTGCACCGTCGCTCACACAAAAATTGTCCAAGGCGTGCAAATAATCGCTTGCCTCTATTCTCGGGTGTGTTTTCATCCTTTTGAGTTGCGTCAACAGAAACATTCAATTAAGTTTTTGTGTTGGGAAATTTTTAAGAATCACTCACAATTTGAAGCGTTTAAAGTACAATTCCAAACAATTTCCTTTCTGTCGTTATGAACATGACACACAATAGTTCGCTTATACACCCACACACGACATGCTAATAGTAAGAGGTTTGTACATTGACAACTCTCACAGAGCTTACTCCCGCCACAAAACGAACATTGCAAACCAAGTCATTCCTAAAACCTCGGCGAATCCAAAATGTTTCACAAAACCAATACCATGGTTTGATAATGAATGTAAACAGGCTTTAAAGGATCGCAAGAAAACTGAACGGGAATTTAACAATTCACCAACCAGACATAATTTAGATAAACTACGCATTAATCGGGCAAAAACAAGACTACTTTTAAAACAAAAAAAGAAAGATCTTGGGGAAACTTATGTCTCTGAGATTAACCAAAACACCCCATCACTATAATTTGGAAAATGATTAAAAAGATTAAAGGAAAAGAAACAAAATCGACTGTGGCCATTCTGAGATCTGACAAAATGTTTCAATACTTCCGTATTTTCTTTATCAAAGACATGCGGAATGTTGCCCCGTTCCTTATTTTCTTTTATAAATGTGAGCTTCATGCCCTCTAGGTTGATCCGGCCTTTTTTCAGGAGCTCTGCCAACAGTGTTACTTTTACCACTGATCGCTCTTTTCTGGTCAAGAATCAGATGCCAGAAGCTACTCCACCTCCTATCTATACCAGAGCTCTTCCTTCTGCTGAGGGTAATCGCCTTTTGTTCTGTCTGGTTCTTGCAAGATTATTTCTGTCCCTTATCCCTGGGCGACAGGAGATCTCTCTTCAGTCCATATTTTTATACTGTACCAATGACCCAGACATAGCTGGTGCTAACTCTTAAAATATAGGGCCAAACACAAATTTTGCCCCCCAATCCCCAAAATTTGCATCTAAAACCAAAGAAAACATGTCCTGAATGGCCCTCCACACTTCACCTCTACTGCGCATGCGCAGTGTCAAGGACATTCCGAAATTGGCGCCATTAATCATTCTCAGTTTGGCCCTTCATCAGTTAACATCTGACTGATCTTTGTGCTTGTAAATCTAAGTTTAAATAATGCCAGACACATAAATATTAGTGAAATGGTGATTCTAAGGAGGATATAGAAGGAGGAGAGGAATAATGTGTGACAGAATATTATCAGGGCTGTAACTTAAAATTTTTTAATGAAATTATGTTAAGTTACCTATTTTCGAGGCAGCAGCCATTTTGTTGTCATTCTTGTTATTTAGTTACACTGATTTTTCAGTGTTTTCCCCTCTCCCTTTCCTTTAAGTCCCCTCTTGCTATTCTCCCATGCTTTTGGCATAGTTTCTGTAATTATTATTACTAAAATTTATTGGGAGTTTTAGCTGAATAACAGAATGAATTCTGTTCTTTTCCCCATGTTTACGTCTTCACCTATGGGTGGTTAGGCGTTGTGTTCTGCATCTACCATCTGATGTTCTGCAGTTTCTTCCCTGGAAGTCTCTGTTTTGCATCAGATAGTGTATTTTTGGTAACTGATTTCAGGCTTGGGTGCCTGGAGTCTTATTTTAGTGTTTTTACACTCATTGTTTACGTTTACAACAGCCCTCTGTGTGAGGGGGGGATTTCTTGAAAATAATATCTTGATGTTAATTTAATCATAACTAGATACATTGTTATTGTTCGTAAGTGTTGCATAAATTGTTTAAAATATTTTTAAATTTTTTGTCCATACTTAGGCTTGGGATCCATTGGGGCTCAATGTTACTTTTCAGAAACTTGGGCTGTTCTGAAAAAATATTTTTTCAAAATATTTTGATTTTAATTATTTTTTCTATGTTAATGGATCATATTATTATTATGTATTTTGATTGCCAGGGGTTAGTGCGAGTACCAGGACTTGTTTTCTTTTCACATTGAAAGGATTTTGATCAATTGTAATAAGAGGAAGTCTTCCTCTGACTTTTATAATCATTCTATATGTAGTCAGTGTACTCGCATTAACTCCTGTTCTGTATCTGATGATTTCGATGACAACATGGGAAGCGTATGTCACGGTATGTTAGTGGGGAATTGGACACTCCGGTCCTTTCCCCGCAGGGTCACTCTACTTTATCAATTTCTATTTCAGACGATCAAGATTAGGGTGATGTATCTGTGATGTCTTCCAACAGTGTGCCTCCGTCGTCACAATTAATGAAGGGCTAGCGGAAAAGTGCTCATATAAATACGCCAGTTGCCTAAGAGGACCCTAGTAGGTTTGACAGCCTTTGACGTCCGCTAGCTCGCCCGGTGTAGCGTCCATTCATCGTATGGTTCGGCAGCCGGGTTCGTCCGTTGCGGTCTAGAAGGAGTTTTGGGGTGATGCGAGCACTATAAATCATCCAAATGCACACCCAGTGACGGCGGATTAGAGGGAGAACGGAGGAAGCCTTTTAGTCCGGTTCATTGCTCGTTCTGGTCCATCCGGACGGCGAGCGAGAGAGGCCCCTCTCTCATACAACAACATCTGGCCCCAGATGTTGTGGTACAAAATGTTTCGCATTCGGAGCATACGTCCGCCGCTCGGGACGTTCCGACATATAGTCAGTCCGGAGAGACTGTCAATAAGGCTTCCTCATTCTCATGGTAGCGCACACGACCGCTCTTGGCTATGTTACCTCGGATATCCAGTCAGCTTCGCCAGTCAGAGAATCATCGGCGACCAGGTCACACCATCCGGTAGCCAGGGACACGAGGCCTGCAGACTCCGGACGTTAGCATAGGAAAGTGTGCGGGAGTCAACGTACACGGAGCTTCCGGCGGCAATGCATCGTAAGACCGCTACTGCACAGGCCTCGGGGACGGACATGCTATCCTAAATAGCACAGCTTATCGCAGCATCCCAGCAACAACTGAATCTGTCGCATAATGTTTTATCCGACGATGCTGGGTCGGGACGCTCCGCGGAAGCAGGTACGGACGTCCGAAAATTTTCATCCGGTCCGACGGGATACCGAAAGGGATGCGGAGGATTTCGAGCTTTCCCTTTCGGAACAACATATGCTGTTGTGTATATCATCTGACTTGATCTTCTACAGGTTCTTTCGTCGGACCAGAATGCTGCGATGCCGGATAAGAAACTGATAGCGTCGGTGGACTTAGAATTTTTGGTTCGGTTCAGGGACATCGTCCCTCAGTTCCGACATAGTCCAATAATGTCACACAAACTTTCGAATTATTGAACGACGCTATATATTTATTATTATATGCTTGCTATTACCAAGTATTTCTGGTTTCTTGTTCGCAAAGTTACGGAGATGTCTTTCAAAAGTGTGCCTCTGTCGTCATAGTTAATGAAGAGCTAGCGGCAATAAGTGCTCATGGAATATGTCTATCTCCTAAGAGGTCCCTTGTAGGATCGACGGAGTGACATTCGCTAGCTCACCCGGTGTAGCGTGCATTCATTGAATGGTTCGGCTGCCAGGTTCATCCGTTGCGGTCTAGGAAGGAGATTTGGGTGATGCGAGCACTATAATTACTTTAGTACTCACCCAGTGACGGCGGATTGAGGACAGATCGGAGGAAGCCTGTTAGTCCGGTTCCTGGCTTGCCCAGGTCCGTCCGGGCTGTGAGCGAGAGAGGTCCCTCTCTCATCCAACAACATAGGGGACCGCATGTTGTGGTTCAGATTTTTTACATTCGGAGCATATGTCCGTCGCTCGGGATGCTCCGTTATATTGACAGTTCGAGGGACTGTCGATAATGCTTCCTCATCCTCACAGCAGTGCACACGACCGCACATTGGCTACGTGACCTCGAGTATCCGATCAGTTTCGTCATTCAGTGATTCCACGGCGAACAGGTCACGCCATCCGATAGCCAAGGGACACGAGGCCTATACACTCCATTCGCTCGCATATTTGTAGTATGCACGGGGTAATGATCACGGAGCTTCCAGCGGCAATGCATCGTAGGACCGCTTCTCCACAGGCCTCAGTGACGGACGTGCTATCCGAGTTAGCACAGTTTTTTCGCAGCATCCCAGCAATCGACAGTTTCTTGGTCGAATCAGGAATTATCCGACGGCGCTGGGTCGGTGCGGTCCGCGGTTGCATCAGGTACGGACGACCGAACGCTTTATAGGGTCCGACAGGATGGCGAAAGGGATTCGAAAGATTTCGAGTTTTCCCTTTCGTAGCATCGGAAGCTGCCATACATATCTTCCGGCATTATCTTCCAGTGATTGTTATTTCGGACTACATTGCTGCGATGTTGGATAAGAGACTTATAGCGTCATTGGACACGGAATTTTGGATCGGTTCAGGGACATTGTCCCTGACTTACCGACACAGTCCAATAATCTCATTAGAACATGTGTATTATTATCGACGCTATATATATATATAAGCCTGCTACCAAGCATGATAGTTTAGTTTCTTGTCCGCAATGCTCATTTCTGCCTTTTATCATTTATACGAATTATTTATTTTGGCAGAACAGGGCATACCGAGAGTTCATATGCGTCTAGACGGCGTGGTTAAAGACTGGAAATAATCTTTTTCGCTGTCTATGTCTTTTCCAACCACAATGATGGAAACGACAATGATGTCTAATAGACTTAACTTTGACGCTTTATCATTCGTAATCCACCTTACTGAGGCGTTATCATTACGTCTTCAAGAGAAAGAATTCCGGGATATGATCCTCAATGTGATTTCTTTTGAGGGCAGTAGATTGTTCACGTATAACTCCGCCCTTCAGTGGCTGCTTGGAGTTGGTTAGACGTGACGCAGCCCTAGCTACATCCACGCGCGTGGATAGTAAGGTGAAGAACTCTCTCAGAGTCGCTTCGTTCTCGGAGAAGCTTCTCTTCGACGGCAACTTTTCAGCAATCCATGAATTGCTCGATTTACACGTTCTCTTGTCTATCTAGTGTAGCAAGAGATTCAGACTGGGGCAAACATTCGGTGGTTGACTCAGAGAGTGCCACTGCAGTTGCTGGATCTGAGTTTTATAATTATGACGGTTGCCAGTCAAACAGGTTGGGATATAATATTGATCCCAACGGATTCGAAGTGCCAGGGTCTTTGGGTTCCGCAGTCTCTAAGCAAGCACTTATCTTCCACGGAATAATGTTTTTTTAGGCTTGCTTTATGTCATTGGATGAACATTATTCAGAAACGCATGTCCAAATCCTGTCCGTTAATTCGACAGTAGTGGCGTATCTCCGGAACCAGGGAGGCACTCATTCGTTTCCGTTAGTCAATTTAATGGAAAGAATCCTTCTGTTTGTTATAGAACACCAAGTTCTGCTTCGGTCCGTCATATTCTGGGTCGTCTGATTGTATTACCGGACTCCCGTTCACTTATGGGTCGCTTGTTGCCGTCAGAATGGACTCTCAACAAACAAGTATTCAATCAGATTTGCTATCAATGGGAGCGCCCAATGATAATTTATTTACGACACAACTTGCTAATCAATTGCAGACGTATGTGTTTGCTTGTCCGGATCTCTGAGCTTATGTTGTTAACGCTCTATTGATCTAATAGGACGAAATGATAGGATATGCGTATCCTCCTGCGCTGTTGTTTCAGCAAGTATTGCTAAGATAAACAACCACAATACATTTCTGTTGATAGCATCTCTGTCTTCACAGAGACCGTGGGTAAATTTACTTTGATGTCTACTGTGGGACTTAACGCGAAATCTTCCTCCATCAGAGGATCTTTTTTCGCTGGGTAAAATCGTGTCATCTTTATCACAACCTGCAAGGTCTCAACCTTCACGTATTCCGTTGTGTGGTCCTTATTGCATTGTAAGCATTGTACTGGACAAGCTTTGGACGCGATTTCTTACTATAGGAGAACCTCTTCTTCGCTATACTATGCGGCTAAAGTGGAGGCTCTTCCGTCGTTGGTGTTGGGATCACTATGTTGATATTGTGGATCCCTCCATACTAGTCATTGCAACTTTTTAGTATACTTGTTTGACAAGATCTACTGCAGCCTGTTATTATTAAGGTTATAGGTTTATGTTACCTCATATCTATGCTCTCTATGATAGTTTACAATTGAGTCTTATGTCTCTTTATCTAAGTCAGTTAGTAACTTTTCGATAAATAGACTTAGAATCATTAGATTAAATTCCTATACGGAATTTAACTTCGGTTCTTATTTAGCTAAGTAATCATTTGAGCCTCTGGAAACAGTAGTTTTCAAATTCTGACCTTTTAAACAGTAATTCTGTTGGCTTCTCTTTTACTGAAGAGTCAGTGAGTTTCTTGCACTATCGGTGGGCGATTCTCACTTTCGTAGTATCGGAAACACTATTTCCTTTACTATTAATGTTCGATTTTGGCATAAGAGTCAGGCTCCTAATTAATATCCGGAACCTATTGTTATTAAGGTCCTTCCGTCTTCGTACGGGCATAGGCCTTTACTCTGTCCGGTTACAGTTTATGTATTTATAAACAGATATCTGTTTATTACTACGGGCGTAAGCTTCTTCTGTCTTTGATGCCTAATAGAAGGACGTTACGCTCCATTCTATTGCTAATGGATTCAATTAACTATCGATACTGCTTATGGTATATCATTGACTCAGCAGTTGTGTTTGAGATTTTGGCTCATGAAGTAAGAGTTCTTCTACATCTTGAGCTTACATTAATAGTGTCGCTATTATAGATTTTTGAAGGCTGCTTATTGCGCTCAGCCATCCACATTCATGAATTTTTATCTCAGAAATATCGAGTCCATTTCTGGAGGCCTCTATTGTTAGGTCTATTATCTACTGCTCAGATTGTCATTCATTTAACAGTTGCTACTATAGCTAGGTAGGCTGTCTGTTTCGGCAGTGACTCCGTTCTGCTGCCCTCTTCGCTCTGGGATATTTGACCCAGGGCAAGAAAAAGGGGGGGGGGGGGGAGGGTGTTCCCTTGGGTCACCTGTTTTACTATGAAAACAAGGGGATACCTCCTCTGGAGTTAGTAATTCTGAGCTGTTATTGGGATGGTTGTTTAGTGAGAAGTTTATGTTTTAAACATTCATTCAGGTCTTAGTTTTTAAAGTATAGCTTTTGAATATAGCACGTGTCAACGGACATTATTATACATTCCTCAGACACTTTTAAGGAGTATAAGAGTCTCTATTCTCTAGACTCACTTTATTTATTGGCTTACTTTAAAAATTATTAGTATAAGGATTATACTAGATATTAATAGAGTACATGGATGTATGATGCTCAATTTTGGAAGGTGTTGTATCTTTCTAATTTATCATAAATAAGAAAGATACATGTAAGGCCTAATACTTCTTTTTCCCTAGAGGGGATGACTCTATTTTATATAATTGAGCGTATTCCATCTTGCTCTATGTCCTTGGCCCTCCAGCCTTTTTACTATTCAGCTATGTCTGGGTCATTGGTACAGTATAAAAATGTTAAAAAATTTATAGTAATTTATATATTTTTTATACTTACCAATGACCAGACGGGGATGGCCCTCCCAGGAGTTGAGAACTCTTACCTCCCCGCTGAGTACATAGCGCTTACCAGGCACTGGTTATGAGAATGATTAATGGTGCCAATTTCGGAACGTCCTTGACACTGCGCATGCGCAGTAGAGGTGAAGTGTGGAGGGCCATTCAGGACATGTTTTCTTTGGTTTTAGATGCAAATTTTGGGGATTGGGGGGCAAAATTTGTGTTTGGCCCTATATTTTAAGAGTTAGCACCAGCTATGTCTGGGTCATTGGTAAGTATAAAAAATATATAAATTACTATAAATTTTTTAACTTTCGATGGATTTGTCTTGCTATTCGCATGTCATACACTCGTCTAGCAACAGATGATTGATTTACCAATCGCATTCCTGCCCACGAGGTGCATGTATTGTCTACCTCCTGGGCTTATGCTAACTCTGTCAAGTTATCGGAAATTATGCAGGCAACCTACTGAAGAAATGCTTCTACTTTCTCCACCATCTATCTGTGTCGGTTGCAGGAGCAGTCGCAGAACCTTTTTTCTTTAGCCCTCTTTTTTCTTCTCAGGCTGATATCAACCCTAGCCATTGGGGTTCTTGCAAGGTCAGTTCCAGACTTGTTCTTCGGTATTGTCACACAGGCCATATGCCTCATCTCTCATTGTCATTCACTGATGGTTGTGATGCTATGGTTTTCTAGGCCTTGGGAACTCTTCTTCTGTCCACGGTTCCAGCGCTGTCTGGGGGGGGGGGGGGGGGGGGGGGGGGGTTATGTGATTCCCTCCTCTTCCTCTTGTCTATTCAGCGCCTGTTGTAGTAAATTTCCTTTTTTATTATACCTACTGCAATTGTTTACATGGAGGCTTTCCTGTCTTCTTATTCGGGTAAGAATCCTTCCTCCCCGCTGATCACATTACTCCAATGTTGGCAGATTCAAATAGAATGACTCGTTGTTTATACGTCTGCGCACTGGTTCCAGAAGCCGTGGCTTAATACAAGGAGAAGAGTGTCCCTTACTGGTTGTACGTCGGTTGCACTTGACCCAGTTTTGGCTTATTTTTAGTCGAGTTTTGACAAAGTCAAACTCAACTAATAGTTTGATGAAGTTGGAGGCGGGCGGGGCGGGCGGGCGGGTGGGTGGATGGGTGGGCGCAAACAATTGGTTTCCGGGCAATAACTTTAGTTCTATTTGTCACACTTTCACCAAATTTACTCCACCGGGAAGACACCTATTGATTTTGGGGTCTGAAGCCTCAAGGTCAAGGTCACTGTTACTATAAATATAATTTTTTCCAACAAATTGGTTTCCGGGCAATAACTTGTTCTATTTGTCATACCTTCACCAAATTTTCATCAGAGGTTACTCCATAGGAAAGGAAGACACCTATTGATTTTGGGGTCTGATGCCCCGAGGTCAAGGTCACTGTTACTATAAATAATTTTTTCAACAAATTGGTTTCCGGGCAATAACTTTAGTTCTATTTGTCGTACCTTCACCAAATTTACATCAGAGGTTACACTATAGGAAGGGAAGACACCTATTTATTTTGGGGTCTGATGTCCGAAGGTCAAGGTCACTGTTACTATAAATAGAATATTTTTATACTGTACCAATGACCCAGACATAGCTGGTGCTAACTCTTAAAATATAGGGCCAAACACAAATTTTGCCCCCCAATCCCCAAAATTTGCATCTAAAACTAAAGAAAACATGTCCTGAGAGGCCCTCCACACTTCGCCCCTACTGCGCATGCGCAGTGTCAAGGACGTTCCGAAATTGGCGCCATTTATCATTTCTAAGTTTGGCCCTTCATCAGTTAACATCTGACTGATCTTTGTGCTTTTAAATCTCAGTTTAAATGATGCCAGACACATAAATATTAGTGAAATGGTGATTCTAAGGAGGATAGAAAAGGAGGAGAGGAAAAGAATGTGTGACAGAATATTATCAGGGCTGTAACTTAAAATTTTTTAATGAAATTATGTTAAGTTACCTATTTTCAAGGCAGCAGCCATTTTGTTGTCATTCTGATTATTTAGTTACACTGTTTTTTCAAGTGTTTTTCCTCTCTCCCTGTCCTTTAAGTTCCCCCTTGCTATTCTCCCATGCTTTTGGCATAATTTCTGTAATTATTATTACTAAAATTTCTTGGGAGTTTAGCTGAATAACAGAATGAATTCTGTTCTTTCCCCATGTTTACGTCTTCACCTACGGGTGGTTAGGCGTTGTGTTCTGCATCTACCATCTGATGTTCTGCAGTTTCTTCCCTGGAAGTCTCTGTTTTGCATCAGATGGTGTTTTTTTTTTTTTTTTTTGGTAACTGATTTCGGGCCTGGGTGCCTGGAGTCTTATTTTAGTGTTTTTACACTCATTGTTTACATTTACAACAGCCCTCTGTGTGAGGGGGGATTTCTAAATAATAATATCTTTATGTTATTTCAATCATAACTAGATACATTATTATTGTTCGTAAGTGTTGAATAAATTGTTTAAAATATTTTTAAAATTTTTGTCCACACTTAGGCTTGGGATCCATTGGGGCTCAACGTTACTTTTCAGAAACTTGGGCTGTTCTGAAAAAATATTTTTTCAAAATATTTTGATTTCAATTATTTTTTCTATATTAATGGATCATATTATTATTATGTATTTTGATTGCCAGGGGTTAGTGCGAGTACCAGGACTTGTTTTCTTTTCACATTGAAAGGATATTGATCAATTGTTTTAAGAGGAAGTCTTCCTCTGACCTTATTATCATTCTATATGTGGTCAGTGTACTCGCATTAACTCCGGTTCTGTATCGTATGATTTCGATGACATTATGGGAAGCGTATGTCACGGTATGTTGTTGGGGATTTGGACACTCCGGTCCTTTCCCCGCAGGGTCACTCTACTTTATCAATTTCTATTTCAGACGATCAAGATTAGGGTGATGTATCTGTGATGTCTTCCAACAGTGTGCCTCCGTCGTCACAATTAATGAAGGGCTAGCGGAAAAGTGCTCATGTAATACGCCAATTGCCTAAGAGGACCCTAGTAGGTTCGACGGCCTTTGACGTCCGCTAGCTCGCCCGGTGTAGCGTCCATTCACCGAATGGTTCGGCAGCCGGGTTCGTCTGTTGCGGTCTAGAAGGAATTTTGGGGTGATGCGAGCACTATAAAATTAACTTAATGCACACCCAGTGACGGCGGATCGGAGGGAGAACGGAGGAAGCCTTTTAGTCCGGTTCATAGCTCGTTCCGGTCCATCTGGACGGCAAGCGAGAGAGGCCCCTCTCTCGTTCAACAACATCTGGCCCCAGATGTTGTGGTACAAATGTGTCGTTAGCGGAGCATACGTCCGTCGCTCGGGACGCTCCGTTGTATAGGCAGTCTGCTGTGACTGCTAAGGCTTCCTCTTCTCGTCAGCGCACACGACCGCACCTTGGCTGCGTGACCGCCGATATATTACCAGCTTCGCCGATCAAGGATTCTTCGGCGACCAGGTCACACCATCCGGCAGCCAGGGATTCGAGACCGATGGACTCCGGACGTTCGCATAGGAAAAGTATGCGGGAGCCATCTGATGCGGAGCTGCCCTCGGCAAAGCAGCGATAGACTGCGCCTCCGCAGGTCTCGACGCCGGACATTCTTGTGCACATAGCACAGCTTATCGCAGCATCCCAGCAGCCGACAGAAACGGTGTCGGATCGAGAATTATCCGACAGCGCTGGGTCGGTAGCCGGGGACTCGAGGCCTGCAGACTCCGGACGTTCGCATAGGAAGTATGCGGGAGTCAACGTACACGGAGCTTCCAGCGGCAATGCATCGTAAGTCCGCTACTGCACAGGCCTCGGGAACGGACGTGCTTTCCTTAATAGCACAGTTTATCGCAGCATCCCAGCATCAACTGAATCTGTCGCATATATTTTATCCGACGATGCTGGGTCGGGACGCTCCGCGGAAGCGGGTACGGACGTCCGAAAGTTTCATCCGGTCCGACGGGATACCGAAAGGGATTCGGTGGATTTCAAGCTTTCCCTTTCGGAACAACATATGCTGCGATGCCGGATAAGAAACTGATAGCGTCGGTGGACTTAGAAATTTTTGGTTCGGTTCAGGGACATCGTCCCTCAGTTCCGACATAGTCCAATAATGTCACACAAACTTTCGAATTATTGAACGACGCTATATATATTATTATTTTATGCTTGCTATCCAAGCATTTCTGGTTTCTTGTTCGAAGAGTTATGGAGATGTCTTTCAAAAGTGTGCCTCTGTCGTCATAGTTAATGAAGAGTTAGCGGCAATAAGTGCTCATGGAATATGTCTATCGCTTACGGAGTGACATTCGCTAGCTCACCCGGTGTAGTGTACATTCATCGAATGGTTCGGCTGCCGGGTTCGTCCGTTGCGGTCTAGGAAGGAGATTTGGGTGATGCGAGCACTTTAATTACTTTAGTACTCACCCAGTGACGGCAGATTGAGGACAGATCGGAGGAAGCCAACAACATAGGGGACCGCATGTTGTGGTTCAGATATTTTACATTCGGAGCATATGTCCGTTGCTCGGGACGCTCCGTTATATTGACAGTCCGAGAGACTGTCTTTAATGCTTCCTCATCCTCACAGCAGGGCACACGACCGCACATTGGCTACGTGACCTCGAGTATCCGATCAGTTTCGGCATTCAGTGATTCCACAGCGAATAGGTCGCGCCATCCGGTAGCCAAGGGACACGAGGCCTATACACTCCGTTCGCTCGCATATTGGAAGTATGCACGGGGTAACGATCTCGGAGCTTCCTGCGGCAATGCATCGTAAGACCGCTGCTCCTCAGGCCTCAGTGACGGACGTGCTATCCGAGTTAGCACAGTTGTTTCGCAGCATCCCAGCAATTGACGGTTTCTCGGTCGAATCAGGAATTATCCGACGGCGCTGGGTCGGTGCGGTCCGCGGTTGCATCAAGCTACGGACGACCGAACGCTTTATAGGGTCCGACAGGATGGCGAAAGGGATTCGAAAGATTTCGAGTTTTCCCTTTAGTAGTATCGGAAGATGCCTTTCATATCTTCTGGCATTTCTTCCAGTGATTATTTTTCGGACTTCATTGCTGCGATCTTGGATAAGAGACTTATAGCGTCATTGGACTCGGATTTTTCGATCGGTACAGGGACTTTGTCCCTGACTTACCGACGCAGTCCAATATTGTCATTACAACATGTGTTTTATTTTTCGACGCTATATATTTATATATATATACAAGCCTGCTACTAAGCATGATAGTTTAGTTTCTTGTCCGCGTGGCTCATTTCTGCCATTTTATCTTTTTTACATATAGTTTATTTTGGCAGAGCAGGGCATACCGAGAGTTCATATGCGTCTACACGGTGTGATTAAAGACTGCATATATTCTTTTTCACCGTTTATGTCTTTTCCAATTTCAATGTTGGGAACGACATTATGTATAGTAGACTTAACTTAGATGCTTTATTATACGTAATCTGCCTTACTGAGGCGTTATCATTACGTCTTCAAGAAAAGATTTACGGGATATTATTCTCAATGTAATTTCTTTTGAGGGCAGTAGTTTGTTCACGTATAACTCCGCCCTTCAGTGGCTGATTGGAGTTGGTTAGACGCGATGCAGCCCTAGCTACATCCACGTGTGGATAGTAGGTTAAGAACTCTCTCAGAGTCGCTTCGTTCTCGGAGGAGCTTCTCTTCGACGGCAACTTTCCGGCAATCCATGAATTGCTTGATTTATACATTCTCTTGTCTATCTAGTGTTACAAAAGATTCAGACTGGGGCAAACATTCGGTGGTTGACTCAGAGAGTGCCGCCGCAGTTGCCGGACCCGAGTGTGGCTGTTATGACGGTTGCCAGTCAAACAGATTGGGATATATACTGATCCCTACGGATTCGAAGTGCCAGGGTCTTTGGGTTCCGCAGTCTTTTAGCTATCAGTTAACTTCCGCGGAATAATGTTTTTTAGGCTTGCTTTATGTCATTGCATGAACATTATTCAGAAACGCATGCCCAAATTCCTGTCCTTTAATTCGACAGTAGTGGCGTATCTCCGGAACCAGGGAGGCACTCTTTCGTTTCCGTTATTCAATTTAATGGAAAGAATCCGTCTGTTGGTTATAGTACACCAAGTTCAGTTTTGGTCTGTCATATTCTGGGTCGTCTGATTGTTTTATCGCACTCCCGTTCTCTTACGGGTCGCTTGTTGCTGTCAGAATGGACTCTCAACAAACAAGTATTCAATCAGATTTGCTATCTATGGGAGCGCCCAATGATGTTTTATTTATGACACAGCTGGCTAATCAATTGCAGACGTATGTGTTGGCTTGTCCAGATCTCTGAGCTAATACTGTTAACGCTCTATTGATCTATAGGACGGAATGATAGGATACGCGTATCCTCCGGCGCTGTTGTTTTTAGCAGGTATTGCTAAGATAAACAACCACAATACATTTCTGTTGATAGCATCTCTATCTTCACAGAGATCATGAGTAATTTACTCTCTTGTCTACTGTGGATCTTAACGTGAAATCTTCCTCTATGTGAGGATCTTTTTTCACTGGGTAAATCGTGTCATCTTTATCACAACCAGCAAGGTCGCAACCTTCATGTATTCCGTTGTGTGGTCCGTATTGCATTGTAAGCACTGTACTGGACGAGCTTTGGACGCGATTTCTTACTATAGGAGATCCTCTTCTTCGCTATTCTATGCGACTAAAGTGGAGGCTCTTCCGTCGTGGTGTAGGGATCATTATGTTCATATGGTTGATCCCTCCATACTACTCATTGCTATTTTTTAGTATACTTGTTTCACAAGATCTACTGCAGCCTGTTGTTATTTAGGTTATAGGTTTATGTTACCTCATACCTATGCACTCTACGATAGTTTACAATTGAGTCTTTTGTCTCTTTATCTAAGTCAGTTAGTAACTTTTTGATAAATAGACTTAGAATCTTCAGATTAAATTCCTATACGGATTTTAACTTCAGGTTCTTATTTAGCTAAGTAATCATTTGAGCCTCTGGAAACAGTAGTTTTCAAATTCTGACCTTTTAGACAGTAATTCTGTTGGTTTCTCTTTTACTGTAGAGTCAGTGAGTTTCATGCACTATCGATGGATGATTTTCACTTTCATAGTTTCGGAATCAATATTTCCGTTACTATTTAGGTTGGATTGTTGCATAAGAGTTAGGCTCCTATTATCCGGAACCTATTATTTTAAGGTCCTTCCGTCTTCGTATGGGCATAGGCCTTTACTCTTTCCGGGTACAGTTTATGTATTTTTAAACAGATATCTGTTTATTACAAGGGCGTAAGCTTCTTCTGTCTTTGATGTCTAGTAGAAGGACGTTACGCTTCATTTTATTGTTAGTGGATTCTATTAACTAGCGTACTGCTTATGGTATATCATTGGCTTAGCAGTTGTGCTTAAGATTTCGGCTCATGAAGTAAGAGTTCTTCTACTTCTTGGGCTTACATTAATAGTGTTGCTATTATAGATTTTTGAAGGCTGCTCATTGCGCTCAGCCATCCATTCATGAATTTTATCTCAGAAATATCGAGTCCATTTCTGGAGGCCTCTATTGTTAGGTCTATTATCTACTGCTCAGAATGTCATTCACTTAACAGTTGCTACTATAGCTAGGTAGGCTGTCTGTTTCGGCAGTGTCTCCGTTCGGCTGCCCTCTTCGCTCTGGGCTATTTGACCCAGGGCAAGAAAAAGGGGGGGGGGGGGGGAGGGTGTTCCCTTGGGTCACCTGTTTTTACTATGAAAACAAGGGGATACCTCCTCCGGAGTTAGTAATTCTGAGCTGTTATTGGGATGGTTGTTTAGTGAGAAGTTTAAGTTTATAAAATTCATTCAAGTCTTAGTTTTTAAAGTATAGCTTTTGAATATTGCATATGTCAACGGACATGATTATGCTATTCTCACACACTTTTAGGAGTATAAGAGTCTCTATTCTCTAGACTTACTTTATTATTGGCTTACTTTAAAAATTATTAGTATAAGGATTATTGGATATTAATAGAGTACATGGATGTATGAAGCTCAATTTTTGGAAGGTGTTGTATCTTTCTAATTTATCATAAATAAGAAAGATACATGTAAGGCCTATTACTTCTTTTCCCTACAGGGGATGACTCTATTTTATTTTATTGAGCGTATTCCATTTTGCTCTATGTCCTTGGCCCTCCAGCCTTTTTACTATTCAGCTATGTCTGGGTCATTGGTACAGTATAAAAATGTTAAAAAATTTATAGTAATTTATATATTTTTTATACTTACCAATGACCCAGACGGGGATGGCCCTCCCAGGAGTTGGGAACTCTTGCCTCCCCGCTGAGTACATAGCGCTTACCAGGCACTGGTTATTAGAATGATAAATGGCGCCAATTTCGGAACGTCCTTGACACTGCGCATGCGCAGTAGGGGCGAAGTGTGGAGGGCCTCTCAGGACATGTTTTCTTTAGTTTTAGATGCAAATTTTGGGGATTGGGGGGCAAAATTTGTGTTTGGCCCTATATTTTAAGAGTTAGCACCAGCTATGTCTGGGTCATTGGTAAGTATAAAAAATATATAAATTACTATAAATTTTTTAACTTTTGTCAACAAATTGGTTTCCGGGCAATAACTTTAGTTCTATTTGTCGTACCTTCACCAAATGTACACCAGAGGTTACTCCATAGGAAAGGAAGACACCTATTCACTTTGAGGTCTGATGCCCTGAGGTCAAGTTCACTGTTACTATAAATAGAATTTTCTTCCAACAAATTGCTTTCCAGGCAATAACTTTAGTTTTATTTGTAGCACCTTTACTAAATTTACACCAGAGGTTACTCCATAGGAAAGGAAGACAACTATTTATTTTGGGGTCTGATGCCCCAAGGTCAAGGTCACCGTTACTATAAATAGAATTTTTTTCAACAAATTGGTTTCCGGGCAATACCTTTAGTTCTATTTGTCGCACCTTCACCAAATTTACACCAGAGGTTACTCCATTGGAAAGGAAGACTTCTATTAAATTTGGGGTCTGATGCCCCAAGGTCAAGGTCACTGTTACTATAAATAGAATTTTTTTCAACAAATTGGTTTCTGTGGGCAATAACTTTAGTTCTATTTGTCGCAGCTTCACCAACTTTACACCAGAGTTTACTGCATTGGACAGGAAGACACCTATAGATTTTGGGGTCAGATGCCCCAAAGTCAAGGTCACTGGTACTATAAATAGAATGACAAATTGGTTTCCGGGCAATAACTTTAGCTCTATTTGTCACACCTTCACTGAATTTACACCAAAGGTTACTCCAGAGGAAAGGAGACACCTATTGATTTTGGGGTCTTTTGCCCCACGACCAAGGTCACTGTTACTATAAACAGATTTTTTTTCGACAAATTGATTTTGAGTGTTCTGGTATAGAGTGAGAATAGGGCAATGGTAGGAACTGCCTGAAGTAAAAGTTTTTTAAGAGTGGGGGCATGAAAACTGTAGTTATCACTGTTGGCAAAAGTTGCTGTTGCGACAAATAACTTGCTTTTCTGACTTTTCACTAAATTTAATGTCAAAATTCGACTTGTGGATCTGTGATCCTCTTGCCGGATTTTTTCCTTTTTGCTTTTGCACCACTTTTCTTTCCCAAATCGCTTGGGAAAAAACAAAATAGAGAGTATATTTCCCAGTTAGGGACTTCCACTATAGTGTAAGCCGGTTGTAAACAATTGCGGTAGGTATAATAAGAAAGGAAATTTACTATAAAATTTAAATATTTATGACGGAATTTCATTGTAACTTGATAGGATTACTCGTTTTGGAATAATTTCACTGTAACTTGGTAACTTTGGTTGACATACATTAACTGTGAGGGCCACATTAACCCACCCCTCAGTTCTTTAGTGCAGTCTGCACCTCAGATTATTTTTTTTGAAAACATAGCATATAGGGAATAGAAATTAACATATTCTCAATTATCACAATTCTTGTCGTATTTCATAATCCTTTCCTAAACATTGAACATTATCCTTTTCATCAAATACAACACAACACACAGTCATGTTAAGATACAGTGTCATTGACACTTTCATTACTGAAGCATGACTTGTTGGATTATGATGTACTTTTGTACTGTGGAAAGGATACTGACTTATTGCATGTTTTCTTCACACTTACTTATTGTACTGACCCAGGAATAAGCCCAAGGGCTGTATGAAGTAAACGATGGCAAAAGTATTTGGGTTTTCTTATTTTCGAGAGGTCAAGCCTGCAGGAGAATTTTGCCGCAAATTTGACACAAAGTTAGGTGACTTGGTCAATCCCATAACAAAGATTTACTAACCCTTTTCCCAATGAATCCCTTGCATGTGTCCATGCAAATTACGAATTGAACAGGTGAAAAAAGTGTAAAACAATTTCAGCAAAACCATATCATTTGACCCCTCATTGGGACAAGCTCATTGAGCTCAGTTTTGGTCAAGTAATGTTAACAACCAAGACCTATTTTTTGGCTGAAAAACAGACATAATTTTTCAGAACATTTTTGGTGACAGTCAATGCAGTATGCCCACTAGTACTGGGTGACACTTCCTTTTTGCCTCTCCTTTCTGATCCCTCAACCCTAATACCCTTATTCCCTGTTGACAACTTGATCCTGGTGAGAGTTTTAGGCTCACTTGAGCCTCTGGTCAATGTGTTTTAATTAAGCCTTTTCCCAACTCCAACAATATTAAAATTTATTTTAATTATTTTTTTTTTAACAATTTTGAAAAATTGTAAAAAACGGTTTGCTCAGCTCATTCCATTGAGGGTTCACATGAAATGGTTTTACTGCAAATTTTATGTTTATTTGAATTCATTGTCAATTTCGGGGAGAACATCTGTGAAAAAATATTTGAAGTGATAAAAAAATGTTCAGATTTAGATTGCAAGTTTTCTTCTTTTTTTTTTCTAAACCAGTACCAAAAGTGATAAGGACATCTCACCCATGTCTTCATTTGCCATTGAACAGCTTATTAATATTCATCTCAGTTGGTAGAGATGCAGGTTGCAAACCGTGAGGTCCTCGGTTCGAATCCCACCTGCGGCAACCGCATTGTGCCCTTGGGCAAGACACTTCACCCCCATTGCCCACGTGGGGGCACGGTGACGCTGTGTACTAAGGCATACTGCACGTCGATGGTGCACCTGTCTTCAACCAATGCTAACCCTGCTTGTGTGGAGTTGGTATGTTGGGGAGCTGGCAGTTGCTCACCGTTGCTCAGTGGTTCTCTCCGGGTTTCTCCGGTTTACTCCACCCGTAAAACTGTCACGGTCATGATTAGCCATTGTGCAGAAATATGTGACCTTAAACACCAATAAATAAATAAATATAAATAAATTAATATTCATGAGTACAAACTTCACAATGACAGTGTTGATGGAACTGTTGATCAACTTGGTTCCAGGTTTTATCTGTTTCTGAGATGGATAGAATAAATAAAACTAACACTCCCTATAATGATTTTGCGAGTAAGTTTATTACCTTCACGTGAAAAAGTGAGATTACATACCTAAATATGACCAAGCATTCATGCCCTGAATTCGACGCACACACCCATGATTTTTTTCAACTTTCAAATTGCTGGTACAGTGGAACCCTGTTAAATAATTGAATAGCCACTTTGCCAAGGAAAATTATTCAATTAACAGGAGTATTTAATTAACAGGGATTGTATCACGTTCCTGTATTCTAAAGATAAAATTACATTTATTCTATTATATCTTGTTTGACAGAGCTCTATAAGCTCTGTCAAACAAGATATAATAGATTAAATGCCTGTATTGGATGTACTGAGTCCAAATAGGTCTATAAACAAAGGAAAACTGTGGTGAGTCAGGGTAATTTCTTGACAGGGTACAAGATTTTTTATTCAATTAACAGGAGTTTACTCTATAGCCTATATTCAATTAACAGGTCAAATTTGTACTGGAGGTACAGTTAAAACTAGAAGTCTTGTCCTGAAATGTGCACAAATAGCACGTCGATTTGCGCGTTAATCTAAGCGTTATGACGATGGTAAGGCTATCAAATTCTGCACATACGGCCTGTGCACAAGCAAAGTTTCAGCCAATGGACCTCCAGGTAACCCGGAGGTCCATTGGCAGAAACATTGCCTGTGTTTGCTATGAGTAACCAGGAGAACCTGTCGTGCTTTGGATGCCATTCGATAAGGCAATTGCGCGCAATTCCTATGTGCAATTAAGCCTAGATAAGCGCACAGTTCGTGACAGGACTTCTAGTTTTAACTGTATGATAAATGGTTTTGTGTTGGTAAATTATATTCAATTAACAGGGTTATTCAGTTAAGAGATATCCAATTAAATGGGCTCCACTGTACAGGTATACGTAATAACTTACGCAACTCAAGATTACTTGAAGTGATCACTGGTTGAATGTCACTGTCACTTATACAATGGTTACACATGAAAGGGGGCGATTTAGCTAAAAAAAATTTGTGTTGGGACTTATATACTAACCGGTATGTTACCAGAAAACGATCTAAAGAATAATACATATCAATTTTAAGCATTGAGACAACTTTCATTGTGGGTGTGGTTTAGACAATTATTGACAGGAGCTTGCACCTGATCAAAAATATGGTCATTCTGGTATTGAGAGTTTAAGAAATGAAACAAGACAATGTTGTGCAAGACATTTTATTTTTCAATAAATAATACTTACCTCATTAAAAGCTCACATAGTTTATGAAATAAAAACTTTGGATGATTTCCAAAAAGCAGTTTCCAAACTATCTCAATTTTTTCGCTCAACTTGATGAAGTCAAGATGAGCTATTGCTGTCACTTCTCGTCCGTTGTACGCATGTATGCAATTTCTTTTGGCACACCGCACAGATCGAGCTGAGCTATTGCTGTCACTTCTCGTATGTACGTACATACACAATTTCCTTTGGCATGCCGTGCAGGCTGCATTTATGATCAGATTACTTTGAAACATGGTTTGCTTGTTTGGGGTGACCTCTAGATAGGAGCTATTGATTTTCTTCCATTTCCATCCAACAACCTTTGAACTTAGTTTAGTCAGGCTTCAAGATTTTCCCTTTGGCACACCCTACAGGGGACATTTATGATCGGATTGCTTTGAAACCTGGTATGCTTGTTTGGGGTGACCTCCAGATGGGAGCTATTGATTTTCTTCCATTTTCTTCAAAAAATGTTGCCACTGGCAATGACCTTTGAACTTAATTTAGTCAGTCATCAATATATTCCTTTGGCACACCCTACAGGTCACATTCATGATTGGATCGCTTTGAAACTTGGTTTGCATGTTTTGGGTGACCCCTAGATGGGAGCTATCGATTTTCTTTCCATTTCCATTGAAAAATGTTGCCATTGGCAATGACCATTGAACTTAGTTTAGTTAAGCATCAATATTTCCCTTTGGCACACCCTACAGGGCTAATTTTTGATCGGATTGCTTTGAAAGTTGATATGCTTGTTTACGTTGACCTCTATATGAGAGATATTGATTTTCTTCCATTTCCGTCAAAAACTAAATTTAGTTAGTCATCAATATATTCCTCTGGCATGCCCGACAGGGCACCTATATGATTGGATCACTTTGAAACTTTTGCACTCTCTGCAGGGCATATTTATGAATTTCAAGAAAAAAAAAACATTGTCACTAGCAATGACCTTCAAATTCAGTGCATTTGTGCATTATCATCTTCCTCTGGAATGCCTCAGAGGGTCATTCTTTATCGGGTTGTTTTGAAACTTGGTATGCTTATTCAGTGTGATCCAAGATAGGAGCTATCGATTTTCTTTTCATTTCCATCAAAAACTGTTGCTGTCAGCAACAACCTTAGAATTAATTGCATTTGTGCATCAGCATTCTTCTTTGACATGGCCTACAGGGCACATTTATCACAGGATTGTTTTTTAACTCTGGGTTCTCATTAGGTGGGACCTCTAGATAAGAGCTATCATTTCTGCGGAAAAATGTTGCCCTTTACGATGACCTTTAGACTTATTGCCTTTGTGTATCAGCATTCTTCCTTTAGCCAGCCTTAAAGTTTACATTTAAAAATGCATGGTTTGCTCCGACAGTGCTGTTATGTTGAAGTTTCACCAAATAACATTGAAACCAATGATCTTCAATTTTGCCATTTCACTTATAATTTACCAATTTCAAGTGTGTCAAGTTGAGCTACAGTGTCATTGACTCTTTCATTTACAATCATTTTGGAAAATTATTTTAAAAATGTTAACCTGAGATGTTCTGTCGGTTGCTGTGCAGTATTATTGCCACGTTTTCCATGATCTCCATTTCACGAGAATCCACTTAGATTCCCCAAAATTTGGCAAAATTTTGACCCTGCCCACAATTGCAAGACAGGGAAAATGAGAATACCCAACACTGTGCACAGCTAGTAAGACAAAATAGGGCTCACTGTGATCAACATAGCAAGCCTATTTTCGTTTACTAGCTGCATTAAGCCCATTTTAGTTATTGGTAAATTACTAGCTTTCCAAACTTTAACAATATTTATATACAGTGCGGTCCCCATGGGCTGGTCACTTTCCTCGGGTGGGTAATATATCCATGGTCACAATAAAATTAGATTCCAAAGACAGTTTGTAGGAATATTTAAATCATCAAAAATTTAACCCTGTGCTTCATAAATTAAAATTTTGCTGCTGATGATTTTTATTGCCTGGTAAATGCATACATACAGTTAAAACTAGAAGTCCTGTCATGAAATGCACACAAATAGCACGTCGATCTGCGCGTTAATCTATGCGTTATGACCACAGTAAGGCTATCAGATTCTGTATATATGGCCTGTGCACAAGCAATGTTTCAGCCAAGGGACCTCTGGGTAACCTGGATATCCATTGGCAGAAACATTGCCTGTGTTTGCTATGAGAAACCAGGAGAACCTGCCGTGCTTTGGATGCCATTTGATATGGCAATTGCGTGCAATACCTATGCACAATTAAGCCTAGATAAGCGCACAGTTCATGACAGGACTTCTAGTTTTAACTGTAGACATCACTGCCCAAACATGGATTATGATAAGTGCACAGTGACTGTACTGTAGGTCAGACATAAATACCAAAAATGACGTCATGAAAATGGTATTTTTAGTAAGCTGCCCTCACATTTCTTTTGGTTTGAAACTCAATCATTTCTCACCAGAGTGACATTTCCACCTTCTTATAAAACAGAGGGAGGGTGAATTGTCCTGATTATCTGGCTATCAAAGTAATGAAATTCCCTGCCAAAAATAAAAGAGAATGTGATTCTTCAGTAATAAATTTTAAAAATTTTCCCAAGAAGACCCCCATCAATTTGTCGATGATTGTTGAAACGTTGAGCCCATGTTCCTCTACTTTTTAACCCTTTACCCAACGTAACGGCCAAAACCAGCCAACTGTTCTCAAAAGTTGCCAATTAATTTTCTTGATTTTATTATTTTTTCTCTCAAAAACATAGGTTATAACCCCTCATTGGAATGAGCTCGATGAGGGGTCATAACCTATGTTTTTGAGACAAAAAAGTTTTGAAAAATTGTTATTATACCCCCACAAAATGCAGTTTAAGGGTGGGGGTGGGGGGTATATAGGAGCTAGCTTTGTTAGTCTGTCATCTTCGTTGGTCCGTTGCACATGTAAACTTGTGGAGCGAACTACTTCCACAGTTTTAGCCACATTTTTATGAAGCTTCACAAAAATGATCAACATGATGAAGGGAAGTGCGTGACATAATTTTTTCCCACTCAGTTTCAAGATGGCTGACTGGCAGCCATATTGGATTGTTTTTACATGCAAACTTGTGGAGCGAACCACTTCCACAGTTTTAGCCGCATTTTCATGAAACTTCACAAAAATGATCAACATGATGGGAACTGCATGACATAATTCTTTTCCCACTCGGTTTGAAGATGGCCAACTGGTGGCCATATTGGATTTTTTTTTACATGTAAACTTGTGGAGCGAACTACTTCCACAGTTTTAACCGGATTTTCATGAAACTTCACAAAAATGATCAACATGATGAGGAGCAATGCGTGACATAATCTTTTTCCCGATCAGATTCAAGATAGCCAACTGGTGGCCATATTGGATTTTTTTTTTACTCAGAAAAATTGAATGCCCCTTTTCAGTCACCCACACTAGGCGGTATGACACGGAGGGGGTATATCGGGCGACAGACCATCTCTAGTTCAAGAATTGTTTTGGCAAGTGTTGTCTGCTTTTCAAGTTAGGTGAAGGGTTAATTTCAGAAAGCATCACTGGTGGAGAGATATCCAATAAGGTGGGCTCCTCTCAGAAAAAATAAAAAAAATAATAGCAAAAACAAAATAAGGGGAAAAAAATATTGTTTATTTCTATTTCATAACTTCTATGGCTAAAGACTCCATCAACTGAATTAAACTCTTATATTTATTTTCAGTTCTTACCAGAATCAGCTAGATTCTTGATGGCAGCTGGAAAAAAACAGAAAGCTGTGCAAATACTCAAACAAGCAGCAATGCTTAACAAATCCAGTTTTCCAGAAGGTGAACTGGTTCAGAATTATACGGTAAGGCCACATCAGGTAGATATTGTTTCTCTGGGTGGGGATGGAGGAGGGATGAGGCAGCTTAGCAGACATTTTCCTTTTCACTTTAGAAATTAAATAAACGGCTGCTCGGCCACACGTCCCCTGCAAAAAAAAGTGTGCAGTCCGAGGTATTTGAAAAACATTGCATTTTTTGAAGTCAAAAAAGGGACATAACTCTTGCAAAAAATGGCTGACCAAACCCCAATTTGAACTTTACCTGTATTTTATGTTGATACACATACATACCAAATTTTATTTGATTTGGTCAACAACAACGAAAGTTATCGGGAAACAAAAAAAAAAGAATTTTTTGGAAGTCGAAAAAGGGGCTTAACTGTGGCAAAAATTGTTGGACCGCACCCTGATTTGAACTATACCTGTATAGGGCTGTCTCAATTAATCGATTGTTGATCGGTCATGTCGAAATCGATTAGTATATTTTTATACTGTACCAATGACCCAGACATAGCTGGTGCTAACTCTTAAAATATAGGGCCAAACACAAATTTTGCCCCCCAATCCCCAAAATTTGCATCTAAAACTAAAGAAAACATGTCCTGAAAGGCCCTCCACACCTCGCCCCCACTGCGCATGCGCAGTGTCCAGGACGTTCCGAAATTGGCGCCATTTATCATTCTAAGTTTGGCCCTTCATCAGTTAACATCTGACTGATCTTTGTGCTTTTAAATCTCAGTTTAAATGATGCCAGACACATAAATATTAGTGAAATGGTGATTCTAAGGAGGATAGAAAAGGAGGAGAGGAAAAGAATGTGTGACAGAATATTATCAGGGCTGTAACTTAAAATTTTTTAATGAAATTATGTTAAGTTACCTATTTTCAAGGCAGCAGCCATTTTGTTGTCATTCTGATTATTTAGTTACACTGTTTTTTCAAGTGTTTTTCCTCTCTCCCTGTCCTTTAAGTTCCCCCTTGCTATTCTCCCATGCTTTTGGCATAGTTTCTGTAATTATTATTACTAAAATTTCTTGGGAGTTTTAGCTTAATAACAGAATGAATTCTGTTCTTTCCCCATGTTTACGTCTTCACCTACGGGTGGTTAGGCGTTGTGTTCTGCATCTACCATCTGATGTTCTGCAGTTTCTTCCCTGGAAGTCTCTGTTTTGCATCAGATGGTGTATTTTTGGTTACTGATTTCGGGCCTGGGTGCCTGGAGTCTTATTTTAGTGTTTTTACACTCATTGTTTACATTTACAACAACCCTCTGTGTGAGGGGGGGATTTCTAAATAATAATATCTTTATGTTATTTTAATCATAACTAGATACATTATTATTGTTCGTAAGTGTTGAATAAATTGTTTAAAATATTTTTAAAATTTTTGTCCACACTTAGGCTTGGGATCCATTGGGGCTCAACGTTACTTTTCAGAAACTTGGGCTGTTCTGAAAAAATATTTTTTCAAAATATTTTGATTTCAATTATTTTTTCTATATTAATGGATCATATTATTATTATGTATTTGATTGCCAGGGGTTAGTGCGAGTACCAGGACTTGTTTTCTTTTCTCATTGAAAGGATATTGATCATTTGTTTTAGGAGGAAGTCTTCCTCTGACCTTATTATCATTCTATATGTGGTCAGTGTACTCGCATTAACTCCTGTTCTGTATCGTATGATTTCGATGACAATATGGGAAGCGTATGTCACGGTATGTTGTTGGGGATTTGGACACTCCGGTCCTTTCCCCGCAGGGTCACTCTACTTTATCAATTTCTATTTCAGACGATCAAGATTAGGGTGATGTATCTGTGATGTCTTCCAACAGTGTGCCTCCGTCGTCACAATTAATGAAGGGCTAGCGGAAAAGTGCTCATGTAATACGCCAATTGCCTAAGAGGACCCTAGTAGGTTCGACGGCCTTTGACGTCCGCTAGCTCGCCCGGTGTAGCGTCCATTCACCGAATGGTTCGGCAGCCGGGTTCGTCCGTTGCGGTCTAGAAGGAATTTTGGGGTGATGCGAGCACTATAAAATTAACTTAATGCACACCCAGTGACGGCGGATCGGAGGGAGAACGGAGGAAGCCTTTTAGTCCGGTTCATAGCGCGTTCCGGTCCATCCGGACGGCAAGCGAGAGAGGCCCCTCTCTCGTTCAACAACATCTGGCCCCAGATGTTGTGGTACAAATGTGTTGTTAGCGGAGCATACGTCCGTCGCTCGGGACGCTCCGTTGTATAGGCAGTCCGCTGAGACTGCTAAGGCTTCCTCTTCTCATCAGCGCACACGACCGCACCTTGGCTGCGTGACCGCCGATATATTACCAGCTTCGCCGATCAAGGATTCTTCGGCGACCAGGTCACACCATCCGGCAGCCAGGGATTCGAGACCGATGGACTCCGGACGTTCGCATAGGAAGTATGCGGGAGCCATCTGATGCGGAGCTGCCCTCGGCGAAGCACCGATAGACTGCGCCTCCGCAGGTCTCGACGCCGGACATTCTTGTGCACATAGCACAGCTTATCGCAGCATCCCAGCAGCCGACAGAAACGGTGTCGGATCGAGAATTATCCGACAGCGCTGGGTCGGTAGCCGGGGACTCGAGGCCTGCAGACTCCGGACGTTCGCATAGGAAGTGTGCGGGAGTCAACGTACACGGAGCTTCCAGCGGCAATGCATCGTAAGTCCGCTACGGCACAGGCCTCGGGAACGGACGTGCTTTCCTTAATAGCACAATTTATCGCAGCATCCCAGCATCAACTGAATCTGTCGCATATATTTTATCCGACGATGCTGGGTCGGGACGCTCCGCGGAAGCGGGTACGGACGTCCGAAAGTTTCATCCGGTCCGACGGGATACCGAAAGGGATTCGGTGGATTTCAAGCTTTCCCTTTCGGAACAACATATGCTGCGATGCCGGATAAGAAACTGATAGCGTCGGTGGACTTAGAAATTTTTGGTTCGGTTCAGGGACATCGTCCCTCAGTTCCGACATAATCCAATAATGTCACACAAACTTTCGAATTATTGAACGACGCTATATATATTATTATTTTATGCTTGCTATCCAAGCATTTCTGGTTTCTTGTTCGAAGAGTTATGGAGATGTCTTTCAAAAGTGTGCCTCTGTCGTCATAGTTAATGAAGAGTTAGCGGCAATAAGTGCTCATGGAATATGTCTATCGCTTACGGAATGACATTCGCTAGCTCACCCGGTGTAGCATACATTCATCGAATGGTTCGGCTGCCGGGTTCGTCCGTTGCGGTCTAGGAAGGAGATTTGGGTGATGCGAGCACTTTAATTACTTTAGTACTCACCCAGTGACGGCAGATTGAGGACAGATCGGAGGAAGCCAACAACATAGGGGACCGCATGTTGTGGTTCAGATATTTTACATTCGGAGCATATGTCCGTTGCTCGGGACGCTCCGTTATATTGACAGTCCGAGAGACTGTCTTTAATGCTTCCTCATCCTCACAGCAGGGCACACGACCGCACATTGGCTACGTGACCTCGAGTATCCGATCAGTTTCGGCATTCAGTGATTCCACAGCGAATAGGTCGCGCCATCCGGTAGCCAAGGGACACGAGGCCTATACACTCCGTTCGCTCGCATATTGGAAGTATGCACGGGGTAACGATCTCGGAGCTTCCGAGTTAGCACAGTTGTTTCGCAGCATCCCAGCAATTGACGGTTTCTCGGTCGAATCAGGAATTATCCGACGGCGCTGGGTCGGTGCGGTCCGCGGTTGCATCAAGCTACGGACGACCGAACGCTTTATAGGGTCCGACAGGATGGCGAAAGGGATTCGAAAGATTTCGAGTTTTCCCTTTAGTAGTATCGGAAGATGCCTTTCATATCTTCTGGCATTTCTTCCAGTGATTATTTTTCGGACTTCATTGCTGCGATCTTGGATAAGAGACTTATAGCGTCATTGGACTCGGATTTTTCGATCGGTACAGGGACTTTGTCCCTGACTTACCGACGCAGTCCAATATTGTCATTACAACATGTGTTTTATTTTTCGACGCTATATATTATATATATATATACAAGCCTGCTACTAAGCATGATAGTTTAGTTTCTTGTCCGCGTGGCTCATTTCTGCCATTTTATCTTTTTTACATATAGTTTATTTTGGCAGAGCAGGGCAAACCGAGAGTTCATATGCGTCTAGACGGTGTGATTAAAGACTGCATATATTCTTTTTCGCCGTTTATGTCTTTTCCAATTTCAATATTGGGAACGACATTATGTATAGTAGACTTAACTTAGACGCTTTATTATACGTAATCCGCCTTACTGAGGCGTTATCATTACGTCTTCAAGAAAAGATTTACGGGATATTATTCTCAATGTAATTTCTTTTGAGGGCAGTATTTTGTTCACGTATAACTCCGCCCTTCAGTGGCTGATTGGAGTGTTTAGACGTGATGCAGCCCTAGCTACATCCACGCGTGGATAGTAGGTTAAGAACTCTCTCAGAGTCGCTTCGTTCTCGGAGGAGCTTCTCTTCGACGGCAACTTTCCGGCAATCCATGAATTGCTTGGTTTATACATTCTCTTGTCTATCTACTGTTACAAGAGATTCAGACTGGGGCAAACATTCGGTGGTTGACTCAGAGAGTGCCGCCGCAGTTGCCGGACCCTAGTGTGGCTGTTATGACGGTTGCCAGTCAAACAGATTGGGATATATACTGATCCCTACGGATTCGAAGTGCCAGGGTCTTTGGGTTCCGCAGTCTTTTAGCTATCAGTTTAACTTCCGCGGAATAATGTTTTTTAGGCTTGCTTTATGTCATTGCATGAACATTATTCAGAAATGCATGCCCAAATTCCTGTCCTTTAATTCGACAGTAGTGGCGTATCTCCGGAACCAGGGAGGCACTCTTTCGTTTCCGTTATTCAATTTAATGGAAAGAATCCGTCTGTTGGTTATAGTACACCAAGTTCAGTTTTGGTCCGTCATATTCGGGGTCGTCTGATTGTTTTATCGCACTCCCGTTCTCTTACGGGTCGCTTGTTGCTGTCAGAATGGACTCTCAACAAACAAGTATTTAATCAGATTTGCTATCTATGGGAGCGCCCAATGATGTTTTATTATGACACAGCTTGCTAATCAATTGCAGACGTATGTGTTGGCTTGTCCAGATCTCTGAGCTAATACTGTTAACGCTCTATTGATCTATAGGACGCAATGATAGGATACGCGTATCCTCCGGCGCTGTTGTTTTAGCAGGTATTGCTAAGATAAACAACCACAATACATTTCTGTTGATAGCATCTCTATCTTCACAGAGATCATGAGTAATTTACTCTCTTGTCTACTGTGGATCTTAACGTGAAATCTTCCTCTATGTGAGGATCTTTTTTCACTGGGTAAATCGTGTCATCTTTATCACAACCAGCAAGGTCGCAACCTTCATGTATTCCGTTGTGTGGTCCGTATTGCATTGTAAGCACTGTACTGGACGAGCTTTGGACGCGATTTCTTACTATAGGAGATCCTCTTCTTCGCTATTCTATGCGACTAAAGTGGAGGCTCTTCCGTCGTGGTGTAGGGATCATTATGTTCATATGGTTGATCCCTCCATACTACGCATTGCTAGTTTTTAGTATACTTGTTTCACAAGATCTACTGCAGCCTGTTGTTATTTAGGTTATAGGTTTATGTTACCTCATACCTATGCACTCTACGATAGTTTACAATTGAGTCTTTTGTCTCTTTATCTAAGTCAGTTAGTAACTTTTTGATAAATAGACTTAGAATCTTTAGATTAAATTCCTATACGGATTTTAACTTCGGTTCTTATTTAGCTAAGTAATCATTTGAGCCTCTGGAAACAGTAGTTTTCAAATTCTGACCTTTTAGACAGTAATTCTGTTGGTTTCTCTTTTACTGTAGAGTCAGTGAGTTTCATGCACTATCGATGGATGATTTTCACTTTCATAGTTTCGGAATCAATACTTCCGTTACTATTTAGGTTGGATTGTTGCATAAGAGTTAGGCTCCTATTATCCGGAACCTATTATTTTAAGGTCCTTCCGTCTTCGTATGGGCATAGGCCTTTACTCTTTCCGGGTACAGTTTATGTATTTATAAACAGATATCTGTTTATTACAAGGGCGTAAGCTTCTTCTGTCTTTGATGTCTAGTAGAAGGACGTTACGCTCCATTTTATTGTTAATCGATTCTATTAACTAGCGTACTGCTTATGGTATATCATTGGCTTAGCAGTTGTGCTTAAGATTTCGGCTCTTGAAGTAAGAGTTCTTCTACTTCTTGGGCTTACATTAATAGTGTTGCTATTATAGATTTTTGAAGGCTGCTCATTGCGCTCAGCCATCCATTCATGAATTTTATCTCAGAAATATCGAGTCCATTTCTGGAGGCCTCTATTGTTAGGTCTATTATCTACTGCTCAGAATGTCATTCACTTAACAGTTGCTACTATAGCTAGGTAGGCTGTCTGTTTCGGCAGTGTCTCCGTTCGGCTGCCCTCTTCGCTCTGGGCTATTTGACCCAGGGCAAGAAAAAGGGGGGGGGGAGGGTGTTCCCTTGGGTCACCTGTTTTTACTATGAAAACAAGGGGATACCTCCTCCGGAGTTAGTAATTCTGAGCTGTTATTGGGATGGTTGTTTAGTGAGAAGTTTAAGTTTATAAAATTCATTCAAGTCTTAGTTTTTAAAGTATAGCTTTTGAATATTGCATATGTCAACGGACATGATTATGCAATTCTCACACACTTTTAGGAGTATAAGAGTCTCTATTCTCTAGACTTACTTTATTATTGGCTTACTTTAAAAATTATTAGTATAAGGATTATTGGATATTAATAGAGTACATGGATGTATGAAGCTCAATTTTTGGAAGGTGTTGTATCTTTCTAATTTATCATAAATAAGAAAGATACATGTAAGGCCTATTACTTCTTTTCCCTACAGGGGATGACTCTATTTTATTTTATTGAGCGTATTCCATTTTGCTCTATGTCCTTGGCCCTCCAGCCTTTTTACTATTCAGCTATGTCTGGGTCATTGGTACAGTATAAAAATGTTAAAAAATTTATAGTAATTTATATATTTTTTATACTTACCAATGACCCAGACGGGGATGGCCCTCCCAGGAGTTGGGAACTCTTGCCTCCCCGCTGAGTACATAGCGCTTACCAGGCACTGGTTATTAGAATGATAAATGGCGCCAATTTCGGAACGTCCTGGACACTGCGCATGCGCAGTGGGGGCGAGGTGTGGAGGGCCTTTCAGGACATGTTTTCTTTAGTTTTAGATGCAAATTTTGGGGATTGGGGGGCAAAATTTGTGTTTGGCCCTATATTTTAAGAGTTAGCACCAGCTATGTCTGGGTCATTGGTAAGTATAAAAAATATATAAATTACTATAAATTTTTTAACTTTTCGTTGTCGAATAATCGGTAAATTATATCCTGTTTGAGACGTTTAATAATTAAAAGAAAATATGTTGAAAAAACAATTGTTTCTAAAGGTAAAGAGTTAAGAACATCGATGTTAAACCCCAAGAGGCTATTGGAAGCATTTGTCTTTCAGGTACATTCATCAAAGCTTTGATGTTTTGAACTTTTGAACCGTCAGTGTAATAATCAAGACCGGTCGGCTGTTGCGAAGTTCGCAACTGCCGACCGGTCTTGATTATTACACTGACGGTTCAAAAGTTCAGAACATCAAAGCTTTGAATGTAACTAAAAGAGGATCATCCTCGTTGTTTACTTGAGGTAGGTCAACTGACTTCAACTTCATTTTTATCGACTTCAAAGAGAAGGAGATGGGGGTCATCTAGGTATGATCAATCGATTATCATCGATTATTTGCGACGATTAATCAATTCCTAAATTAAAAAATCGTGACAGCCCTATACCTGTATTTTATGTTGATATACCTACACAGCAAACATCATTTGACCAGTTTTAACTAAAGTTATCGGGAAACCAAAGTGGGATGGATGAACGACTGAATACAAGTACACACAGACATATGGACAGAGAGATTTTATTTTAATAGCCCCCCCCCCCCCCCCACCCCAAATGTTTTTTCGCCAGTCAATCATTACCTGATACACTTGGAAATTATACATACAGAACCACACATATGTTTGAATGGGTTAAGAATTATCGCATACGATTGCTTTGGCCCTGGATAATACGAGAGCCAAAGGCTTGAGTGATATCCTTGCCCAAAGCGATCGAGTGTGATAATTCTTAACCCATTCAAATGTAAATTATGTGGTTCTGTATTTATCACACACCTCTAATGAACCAATCACTTTACTCGAAAATTGAACTACCCATATTTACTCTATGTATTGGGACAGCTAAAAATAATTATTTTTACAGCTGTCCCAATTCTTAGAAAATGGTTGTGTGATTCGTTTTCCATCACTATATAAGAAAATCGCCGAACAATTTTTTTTATACTTCCATTTTTTGCTTCCAAAACATAGCTTATGATCCCTCATTGGAACGATCGTATTGCGCTCGTTCCAATGAGGGATCATAAGCTATGTTTTGGAAGCAAAAAATGAAAATTTTTAGTTACTCAAGAATTTTTTTTTATGAGTGTCGTCTGCTACTAGCGATGGGCCAACTGGAAACAAATCTTCTGAATGTCCCAAACTTTGGAGCATGAAACCATGAAAAAAATATAGTTTTCTGGAAAAAATGTGTGTCCCAAATCATAGAGTGTCCCAATACATAGAGTAAATACGGTAAAAGTACTCTTCAACTGGATAATTACTACATCTTCTTCGTTGCCAATGAGACATCGATGTTAGTCGGCCGGTTACCAACCCTAATTTGCTTTTTAATTTTTAAGTCATTCAGTTGGTCATAAACCAATAGATACCAATCAGTGTCTCATAACAGTCACGATGAGCAAACCTTCAAATATAGACTAAACGGCAGGGAGTAACAGAACAAAACATTTTCAAATAGCTGACAACTTTAGCAACTCCATTATTATATGACCAGTTGGGAAGAGCAGTCAAGGAACAAGCAGTCAGAATGTTATTTTTGTGGACTCCAATCTGATTGTTTAAATATGCTGGGTAAACAAATCTAAATGAGGAACTTGAAATTTCAAAGCTTTATCGACTCAGGTGCATTCGACCAATGATGGCATTATTTATTTAGACGGGTTCCTTCTCTGTTTACGTTGGAAACAAAATCGAACCCCACATATGCGATACAACTGTATTTTTATCATACAGGCAAACTCTAATCCAAAAACATGTTTCCATGCTCTAATTTGAGAACACTTTGGTGTTGGATCATGATACTTTCCAGGTATCCTGATTGAGAGGCAGGAATGAATCCTGTTTGCTAATTTGGGGTCAAAGGTCAATGTCCCAGGATACTTGAGCCAGAAAATAGTTTCCAGGCTCTAACTCAAGAATGTTTAAGCCTAAGTTCACTTACCTTGCCCCCAGTGGTAGTCTCCATTAGTCTCCATAAGTAATAAGTATCTTGTTGAAAGTTGGTAAGAATCATTTCATTTTCGAGCTTCACCCATTATGAATAGTTCACAACAACAGCTTGTAACATCCAGTAAGCTGCAACTTTCATATGTTGGCTTGGTATGGCATCTGAATCTGGATGTTAGCTGAAGATTTTTTTTTTGGAAGATAAAAAATATGGCATGCTTATAACAGTCTGGGATTTCATTGTAAATGGTTTGAAACACCCTCCAGCCCATATCCATCAACCAGTGATGTTCATATTTCATGTGCTTGTTCAGAATTGCATCTATATGTGAGCGATGAGTTTTGCTCTGTCTGAGTGAAATATTGCTTTTGTCTATTAACCCTTGGGCAGGGGTCGAAATAACGCTTGTCTACTTGTCCCCGACAAGTAATTTCTACCAGCGACAACCAAAAAATAAATTCACTTGTCCTGGGCAACAAGTGTATTTTTGCCATGACTTTTTATGTTGTTGAAATCATCCCCAAACATACCATTTCCGATTGCAGAAAAAAATCTGAAACAATCGGCACAGTTAACAATAATTACATTCCACTTCCATTTTGTTTGTGGGGGAAACTTGTTTCTATTTTGAACCAAACACGTCATAGATACTGAGGGAGATTCTGTGCGTACTCGCCATCATCTAGTGTTTTCTGGGGAAAACTTGTTTCCATTTTTAACTAAATTTATATGTCATTGGTATTGATTGAAAATTAATGCATACACGTCATGCGATGCCGCGGCAACTACACAACAGTTGAAAGACAACGTGTTCAGCGTCATCTGCAAAGAGTTTAGAGCTGGGTAAATTTGTAACAAAAAACCCCTGAATTGACTCGGAAAAATATGCGGAATGCACAAAGTGGGCCGAATGTGTTGAAAGTCAATTTGTTCAAGTTGGTTTCAATGGGTGACAACTAAAAAAAAAAATTTACTTGTCACTGGTGACAAGTAAATTTTTTTGAACAGTTCGACCCCTGTTGGGGCCTGGACAAGTGTCCTGAATTCTCACCAGCCCATAGCCTCTATACATCCAGTGGCTTAACCTTGATTTCTAGTCAACACAGGCAGCCAAGACTTTACCAGAAACCACTGCCTACCTAATTTACCTGTTGTCAACAGGACCTCCTCATGATGGCATTTTAAGGGCACCTGTTCTGAGGTCATGAAAGATGAAAATAGGCATTTGAGGGTTAACCTTTTATCCAACACACTCAATATAAAAATTTCTTATTTTGATTTTTTTTTCTTAAAATTTTCATAAACTTTAACAAAACTCGATCATTGGAATGGGCTCATTCTGATCAGGAGGCACATGAAACAGTTTGAAATTTATTTTTAAATAATTTTTTTAACTGCACAATTTGTAAATTGTGTTGGTGGTTGTGGTCAGTTAGTGAGGTAAAGAGTTAATAGCAATTTCTTTGACACCCTCTGCTGCCCCTACCCCCCAATCAATCTATGATAGGATTTCTCTTGCCACAGAAATAAATAAATTTGTGCACATTTAATAAAATTTTGTCCCTTTAAATTAAATCCCTTTTTCACTAATGCTTTCTTGAGTAAACTTTAGATTAATTTTTCATCAAATCTAGTAATGGCTGCTGTGAAGCTGCCAGGACTAGATTTGAGTAAAAATATCTTGGAAATGCTCAGTGGGTTGAGAGTTATTTCACGGCACTTAACTCTCTGCACTCTGATGTCAAAATGGCAAAGTTTTGAGCAGCAAATATTTCCCATAATGCAGTTTGATATTTAACCAAATATACCTTGTTTGACAGAGCTCAGTGAGCTCTGTCAAACAAGATATATTTGGTTAAATTCATAGTTAAACAAGAGAAAAACAGACTGATTGTAAAAAGAATTGTGGCACTCCCGGAGTGCTAGGGGTTAACAGCGTCTGCAAGATATGGCCATATCCCCAAATTACACAAGTCGTACAATGGAAATACTCAGCAAAAATCCAGAAATTTGTGGTACATCAACAGCATCTCAGACACATATTCATATTCGTTGTCAAATGCAAATAGGAATGACAACATAATTCCCAAGAATTTGGTGTTCATTAAAGGAAGATGAAAAAAATTCACATTATGTTCTGGTGACTTTGGATATCTGCAGCAAAGTGACATTGGTCCAATTTGGTGACTTGGGATCAAAAGAAGTGAATTTTGACCCAATTGTTTTCAGACCCACCCAAAATGATTTTCAGACCTACGTTGAGGAAATATAGCTCATGTTGTAATTTAAGGACCTTCGTTGCCCTGAAAATTGGTGGGTTTGAACTTGCTCCTCTAGATCCACTTCCCCAATTCATCTAAATGCAATCTCCCTAAATTCAGTTAGTCTAAAGGTCTGCATCATACAGCTGACAGCCATCAACCAGTCATGTTAAAAATTTGTATCTAACAATCATATAGATTTTTGCCTGAAAACCACAAGAAACAATATGTATCACATAATGTGTTCCGATCATATAGACAACTCATTCTGCTTCCGTATCATATAGATTCAACTTCCGGCACAACAATGCATTGTTATTTCGCATCAAAATATGAAATTCAAAATTTTGACCAATTCCAACCCAATTTAAACTGAAAAACGGGGAAAACAGGCTTTATGTAACAGGATTGTTAAATAAGTGTATTATCATGACCAATTGCATGTCCTGTAATTTGTGTCAGATTCTCGGTCGTGTTTACATTCGGATCATAACTCGCCCTGACTGGCTTGTTGCGATCTGATTGTAAACACGACCTCCAATCTGATACAAATTGCAGGACATGCACAGGGTCATGATAGTGTATATATATTCTTGTTGAGAACAGCATCCAGATGTGAAACAATGAGTTACACCTTGTGATGAGAAATGGTCATTATGGAGGGACATTTGGAGTTTGCCCATTATCCATTGGCAATTCTTTTGACACATTCAGCAGTTTGTAGCCCATATCTGATAGGCTTGAATTTCATTTTTGAACATAACATTACTTCGGGAATTGGTCTTGTAAGTTTCGTGGCTGAATGCAGGGAAATTTAAACACTAACAGCCATCTTCCAACATTAATACCAGTCACTGAAGGCACTAAAAACACTTGAATTTTTACATTGAAATTACAGGTCCCTGAAAGTGCTTGGAAATGAGGTATTCAGCTCACCTGACTGAAAGTCAGAATGAGCTATAGTGACCACTCACCATCCATCATACGCCGTTTGTCATCCATGAACATGGTGTTTGCACCTACCCCTCCTAAACCGCTGAACCAATTTTAGTTAAATTTGAGGTGATTGCTTGTTCTGACCTCTCATTGGGGTTTTTTTCACATCAACTTTTCCAGCCCCATAGGGAGGAGGTGTGGGAAAATCCTCCCAAACTTTTTTAAAATCTTCTTCTCATGAACAATCACTTGATATTTGGTGTGTATAACTTCCCTTCAAGTTGTAGAATCAAGTTTGTTCAAACGAAGTTCATGGAGCAATACTGGATTACATGTGTCCGTCCGTGCATCCATGCATCTGCACACACAAATGACTACTTATGTGGCTACGAGTTAGTAAAACAGGATACTTATGTGGTTAAAGTCTGTTACGTGAACATCCGTGTGTGAGTCCGTCCGAGAATATTCATAACTTTCATAACTTAAGTAAATTATTATTTTCTATAATATTTGTTGGTCATAGGTATGCCCACACTAGTTATTTTTTTTTTTATTTCTTGTTTTTATTACTTGTTCACTTAGAAACTGTGTCCGTCCGAGTCAAATTTTGTCTGTTCAGCCTGTATCTCGGGTATCGAATGTTCTATTCCAATGAAATTTGCTGTCAGCACTGCTTATGGTATAGGCTATAAAGAAAGGATTCAACGATATTTCTCACATTCTCCTTTTTGAAGTTATCCCCCATTTTTACTCAGAAATTGTAGGAAATAGACAATATTTGTCTGTTCAGCCTGTATCTCAGTAATGGGTTATCAGATTTCAGTGAAATATGGCATGTAATTTGCCTATGACAAAGGCTTCTTTCTCATTGCATAAAACTTCCAAACACCAAATAATTTACCATACCTTTTGACTTAGAAATTGTTGGAAATTGTTGAAAACTTTCGAAGAAAATGGGGGGGGAGGAGGGGTATACTTGATTACATGCGTCCGGCTGTGCATCCGTCTGTCCATCCGTGTGTGAGTCCGTCCGAGAATATTCATAACTTTCATTATTTTCTATAATATTTGTTGGTCATAGGTATGCCCACACTAGGCGGTACACCACGTGGGGGTAAGTACCAGACGACAGTCCAGCTCTTGTTGCTTTTGTAATGGGAGAGGCAAGATTTTTGACCCTGCAGAACCGATGGTCCGATTTGAACCAAATTTGGTATATGGTAGTATTGTGTCGTAAGTACTTGGCTCCCTATACTTGACTCCCTGTACTTCACTCCCTATAGGAGCCTAAATTTTAACTTGGTACAATATGAAGGAGTTTCTTTAAAAATCTCCTTCTTCAGATTCACCAGTCAACATCCTTTCATATTTGGTATACAACATCTCTAGGTGGGTCAGATTCAAGTTTGTTCGAAACAAGTCCCTGGGTTAATATTTGGGCTCTCCATTGGATCCCGAAGTTAAACTTAGTGCAATATGATGGAATTTCTTTAAGAATCTTCTTCTTCAGATTCACCAGTCAGAATGCTTTCATACTTAGTAGACAACATCTCTTGGGAGTTAGATTCAAGTTTGTTCAGATCTGTCCCCTGGGTTAATATTTGGGCTCTATTGAAGTCTGAAGCTGAAGTTCAACTTAGAGCAATATGAGGATATTTATTTAAAAATCGAGTTCTTCAGATCCATAGGCCAGAATCTTTTCATATTTGGTATTGAACATCTCTAGGGCCGTCTGATTTAAGTTTGTTCAAATCATGTCTCTGAGTTAATATTTGGCTCCCTGAGAGAGTCCAGTGTTTACCTTAGTGCAGTGTTGCAGTGTGAGGATATTTCTTTAAAAATCTTCTTCTTCAATAGAGCTTTGAAACCTCCACAATGGTTAGATAATTACGTATGTTAGTGTGAAATGTTGTGTATTGTATAAAGGGTATCAAGGGTTTATCTTCATAATTATGTTAAGATATTTTCCACTGTGGTGAGCAGTTCTCATGCATGCTTTGCTCCTGATCTTTGTATTGAATGAGTTGAATGTGATGTCAGTGAATGGATTCTGCAGGGGTAAATTGTAGAAGCAGTGTCTTGATGTTGAAGCTATGATGTAGATATGTTTTGGAGTTTCTTCAGAATAAAGTTGATTTAGCAGCATATGTCTTGTACAGCAAATACCCTACACTTTGTCACCTAAAATGGAGAAAAAAACGACACTTTGTATCGCAAACCCATGCATGATTTGTTTTGTTTACACCTGTGCCGCTGTGCTGTACTACCGGCTGCATGTGAATGCTTGATTGACAGCAAGACACATCACAAAAGTTGATTGAATTTACCTTACTTTTTCAGTCAAATTATTATTAACAATTCTTCAGTTTTATTTTAAGTATTTAATTGTAGGTATTTTAAACTTAATAAGTCATTGCACATAGTAGATAGTACCGCAGAGCGTTGTATGTTTGAATGAAACATCACAAAGTGTGAATGTATTGAGGTTGGCAAATTATGTCATGTCAAAGGTCAAGTTGGATAGACTTCCATCTATAGATGTTAATTTTTTTTAACCGCAGTAGAAGCCAGGGACCGACCTGGGCATGCGCCAGTGCGCATTTCGTTCTGAAACATCAGGACCTGGCTCTTAAATCTCAGAAATAGGCTTCTCAGTTGGCGCGTAACTTCTCAGATCATATTTTGATATTCTTTCGATGGATAATTGAGAGAGACACTCTTACAAATATTATATATATGATTATCATTTATCATTGTTGTAGAGTGCTTAAGTTAATACTTCAAGTCTTAATTACCAAGCATTAATCTTCACTGTGGTTTCTGATCAAGTCTTGGCTGCCTAAATAGGCAGCCAAGACTTGATCAGAAACCACAGTGAAGATTAATGTTTGCTATAGTGTACTAAATGAAAATGATGAGAGCTATTACATACTTGCAGTGTGTGTTATAAACAGCAGTGTGACTCCGTAAATTGAAATCTTGCGAACTGAATTGAAAATAGGCTTCGAGGCTAGAGCGTATTTTAAATAGTCCTGATCGGTCCCTGAGAAGCTTTACACTGGTAGAGGGGTTAAAAGCTGAAATTTAACATACAGGCTTTTCACGGTAGTAACCTAAGAGAGCATGGGATAAAAAATTATTAGCACATAAATGTCCTGGAAAGTGCATGAGAATCCTGTGTGATTGTTCTGGATTTTTTGTCCCTCTGGGTATATGAACCCTGTTGTTGTTTTTGCTGCTACAGCGGAACAGCCCACAGTCCACACCCACCATGTAATATCCAAATTGTGCTGTAGAGCAAATTCAAAAAAATTCAGCGACACCATATCATGTAACACCTCATTGGAATGAGCTAATCAGGCTCATTCCAGTGAGAGGTCACATGATATGGTTTTGTTAATACAATGGATAATACAATACGTGCTTGAAAATGCAAATAATACACCATCTATTATTCCGGAACTCAACAATAGCATGCATTACTTCAAATGTTAGTGAGCAGTATAAAGTGTGCTTCTCATTTTCACAATCAAATAACTTCTAGTGTAGTAAACTGCAATGATAAGGCCTAAAAAAGTTAAAAATCTGTTTCTCAGGCCCTCCTGCATGGTCCTTTTGTCTACCGCATGCTCTCTTTTTATAATCATTGCCAAGTGAAAAAAATAAAAATTAAATGGTTTATGTCTGATATTTTACCCAAGTTAATAAACTTGTCCCTTGAGTGCAACAAGGCTTTGCAATGCTTTAGCATTGCAAAGCCTTGTTGCACTCAAGGGACGACATACACCACCACCCATGCTGTTCTGGACTGTAGATTATGAGGCCTAAGACATAAAACAACCAAGAACTTTTGATGACAAAGAAATAATGACAAAAAATTAAACTAAAAAACTGCCTGTCTGCATGCAATTTTACAAAAAATGGCCTGAGAAACAGAAAATCTACTTTTATGAGGCCCAAACCCTATTGAATGGACATATCATCAACCAAGACAATTTATGCTACAATAACAATAAATATTCCTCTGAATTTCTTTACAGGGTACTCATAATGAAAGAGCTCGATTTAGAGACTTATTCACAGGGAAATATTTAAGAGTAACCTTACATCTTTGGTTCATGTGGTTCTCAGTTGCGTTTAGTTATTATGGTATGGTATTAGCAGGCACTGAAATTCTTAAAGCAAATAATATTCATCATGGAGGTAATTAAATTAAATTAGTTATAACTTTTTTTCTTGACAGATATAGTTATTATGTAATTGTTTTTGGAGATGAGCCAATTTCACTGTTATACGTGTTGTCAATACCGATACCTCTCATTCTTGATATTGGATGATAACGATACCGATACTTCATCGACTTGAAAATAAGCACATTTGAAGTCAACCTGTCTAGAGAGCAAAAGTAGATGGCATGTTGAACAGTGTTTTCTAGGCACCAATAAGTAAGAAGTTTTGTTGCAGATCACTTCAAAGAGAAAAATTGGGAATAATGCATACCACCAATTATATTGAATGAATTTTTACCTAATTATTAACTTTTCATAAAATACATGTGTTGGTGTCATATTGAAAACAGCATTTTCCGGGAATAGTGAAACATGATAACCAGGGGAAACCAAAACAAACTTTTAAAACAGACTATAATTCCAGGAACTGCTGCAGTGATAAGAGGAAACTGAATTACCATGTGCTTTGTTAAGTCCCTACAAAGTAGATCTTCTGTTTCTCAGGCCATTATTTGTAAAATTGTATGTGTGCCAGCGGTTTATTATTTTATTTTTATTTTTTCCTGTAATTATTTCTTTGTCATCAAAAGTTCATGTTCTTGGTTTATGTTTTAGACCTCATAATCTACGGAATAGCATGGGTGGTGGTGTATTTTGTTCCTTGAGAGCAAGAAGACTATGCAGTGCTAAAGTATTGCAAAGCCTTCTTGCACTCAAGGGACAAATTTATCAATTTTTTTGACTTGGGTAAAATATCAGACATGAGCCATTTAATTTTTATTTTTTTAAGTTTTCATTGGTTATTAAAAGAGAGCATGCGGCAGCCAAACGGACTGTGCGGAAGGGCCTGAGAAACAGATTTTTAATTTTTTGGCCTAAAAATAAACAACTAAGATTTACATTACAGAGTGTCCAACGTCTTGTTTATTGTACTTGGCTTGAATTTGTGTTAATTTGCTTTGTTATTGACTATCACTCAACCTTCTGTCATCAATTCACTAAATGAAAACTTAGATTAGATAATCAAAACATTGTCAAGTAAGCCAGGAGATAAGCAGACTGTCATCTGCAAAATAAGATCCCCAGAGGGTGAATTTGGTGATGTTACCCTGCTGTGCAGGGTAGCATAACCATACATTTACCCTCTGTGAACCTCAATCTGAATCAGAGTCTCAAACCTAAACAAAAAGAGGAACCCAGGGGATAAATTGGCCCACTGTATGGGATAGCATCAGCAAATTCACCCTCTGGGGACCTCATTCTGCACTGACAGATTGCTTATTTTCAGGCTTGTTGTCAAGAATAAGTTATGTTCTTTAACCCTTTATCTAACATGAAAAGCAGAAGACACTTGCAAACAAAATTCTTGAATAACTAATTTCTTTTTATTTTTTGTCTCAAAAACATAGGTTATGTCCCCTCATTGGAACGAGCTCATCAAGCTCGTTCCAACGAGGGGTCATAACCTATGTTTTTGAGACCAGAACATAAAAAAATAATGAAAATTAATTGATGATTTTTTAGAATAGCGCTGGCCGGTTTTGGTCATTATGTTGGGTAAAGGGTTAATCAAAACAGAAGTGGGACACTTTGCTCATTTGAATTGCTCTGGAGTCATGACACAATGTCTGACTGCTGATTTGCCGTGGTTCTTTTGTAGGCAAGTTCTATTCTTAATTCTTGACAGATGACTGATGTGACAAGTGGTGGATACATTGCTCATGAGTACTGAGAATTTTCTTTTACTGACAATCGAAAATGGGTAATAAATGTATAAGAACAACACTGACCAATGATTTATTTGAATAAAATATCACTATGTCGCAATTATATCGAAAATAGAATTTCAGAACAAAGACAATTCCAATATTTATTGTTTTTTTCTTGAAATTTGATCATAAAGCGATGATGACTGTCAAAATTTTTATAGATTTTTCGGACGCCAAGTTGCTGAAAACATATTGGCCATCATGTGGGTTGAGAAACCTTCTTTTGCCGATACCGATATGTTGGTGATAATCGGCTTATTGGCTGGTACTGATAGCCAATAACGTTTATTAGCTTACCTCATTGTTTTACATAAAGCTGCATTGCATTGAAGTGTGTAATCAGAGTTTCTGCAAGGTAAAAATAGCAGAGAGCAGTCCATTCGGAATTTCAGAATTTGATAAAGCCAAAAATCAGCTTTACACTGCACACACTATGGTATGTGCAGCAAAAAAGGACTTTTTTTGTTTTATTGTTCTACAGTTCAAAACATCGTTACCTTGCACCTTGGAATATTACTTTTTGAATGTGTGTATGGAGTGAGGGGATAGATTGCTGACAGGCACAGGATTTCTGTGGGCCTTGCATTCAAGGAATGGCCTTGAATTTTACTAAGGGTCATTCAAGGCCTTGTAATCCTAGAAAAAGAGGTCTTGAAAAGCCTTTAATATTCATGAAACAAACATGATAACGAAGCATGTAATCATAACAATATGGTTTAACCCTTTACCCAATGCAGACGATATCAAAATTTATTATTTTAAATATAATTTTTTCAAATTTTTCAAAAAATTTCAACAAAACCATATCATGTGACCCCTCGTTGGAACGAGCTCGTTCCAACGAGGGGTCACATGATATGTTTTTGTTGAAATTGTTTGAAAAATAGTATTTTTTTAACTGCTGAATTTGCAAACTACGCGGGCGGATGCGGCCGATTCGTTGGGTAAAGGGTTAATATGCCAGAGTTCTTGAAGGCATAGTCCTAACTTGGACCCATGTAGAGTGATGCCCTCTCCTCTCCTCCCAGATCTCAGCCTGTTTTGGGGGAAGGGGATAGATTGCTGACAAGCACAGGGTTCCTGTGGGGCCTTAGATTCAAGGGATGGCTTTGAATTTTACTAAGGGTCATTCAAGGCCTTCTAATCCTAGAAAAGATCCTTGAAGAACCATGAATAATGAAGCATGTAATTGATGTAATCATAACTATATAGTTTTATATGCTACAGTTCATGAAGGTGTAGTCCTAACTTGGACCCTCAGAGAATGATGGCGGAGTGGTTACGACATTGAACTTCAAACCGAAAGGTCCCCAGTTCGATACCCACCAGGAGAAACTGCATTGTGTTCTTGGTAAAGGAACTTAATCCTGATTGCTGGCATGGGGGCACGGTGGTGCTGTGTGCTAAGGCACACTGCACATCATGGTGCACATGTCTTCAGCCAGTGCTAATCATGCTTCCTCGCAGTTAGTATATTGGGGAGTCTGACAGTTACTTGCTGGTGCTTGTTGGTTCACTCCGGGTACTCAGGCTTCCTCCACCTGTAAAACATTATCTTACACGAAATGACCCTGGCTGTCGAACGTTTTGATAAAATACTATGTGGCATGTGTGTCTTGACAGCTGTCAAGGAGAAAATCAGACCAAGCAATGAGATTCAACCAATCATGATTCCTGGCAATCATTGTAGCAACTTATTATGCTGTTGCTGCTTGTATGAGATCGTGAATCAAACGAAAATACAAACAGTTTTGATCCGGTGGTGTTCCATGTAACAATCAGCATGAACTGATGTACAAAACACTTCTGCCGATGGTCAACCTATGGCTTGAAAACTTCAGTTAACTGGTAGTGTGCTAAGTTATATATTTTTATACTGTACCAATGACCCAGACATAGCTGGTGCTAACTCTTAAAATATAGGGCCAAACACAAATTTTGCCCCCCAATCCCCAAAATTTGCATCTAAAACTAAAGAAAACATGTCCTGAAAGGCCCTCCACACCTCGCCCCCACTGCGCATGCGCAGTGTCAAGGACGTTCCGAAATTGGCGCCATTTATCATTCTAAGTTTGGCCCTTCATCAGTTAACATCTGACTGATCTTTGTGCTTTTAAATCTCAGTTTAAATGATGCCAGACACATAAATATTAGTGAAATGGTGATTCTAAGGAGGATAGAAAAGGAGGAGAGGAAAAGAATGTGTGACAGAATATTATCAGGGCTGTAACTTAAAATTTTTTAATGAAATTATGTTAAGTTACCTATTTTCAAGGCAGCAGCCATTTTGTTGTCATTCTGATTATTTAGTTACACTGTTTTTTCAAGTGTTTTTCCTCTCTCCCTGTCCTTTAAGTTCCCCCTTGCTATTCTCCCATGCTTTTGGCATAGTTTCTGTAATTATTATTACTAAAATTTCTTGGGAGTTTTAGCTTAATAACAGAATGAATTCTGTTCTTTCCCCATGTTTACGTCTTCACCTACGGGTGGTTAGGCGTTGTGTTCTGCATCTACCATCTGATGTTCTGCAGTTTCTTCCCTGGAAGTCTCTGTTTTGCATCAGATGGTGTATTTTTGGTAACTGATTTCGGGCCTGGGTGCCTGGAGTCTTATTTTAGTGTTTTTACACTCATTGTTTACATTTACAACAGCCCTCTGTGTGAGGGGGGGATTTCTAAATAATAATATCTTTATGTTATTTTAATCATAACTAGATACATTATTATTGTTCGTAAGTGTTGAATAATTTGTTTAAAATATTTTTAAAATTTTTGTCCACACTTAGGCTTGGGATCCATTGGGGCTCAACGTTACTTTTCAGAAACTTGGGCTGTTCTGAAAAAATATTTTTTCAAAATATTTTGATTTCAATTATTTTTTCTATATTAATGGATCATATTATTATTATGTATTTTGATTGCCAGGGGTTAGTGCGAGTACCAGGACTTGTTTTCTTTTCACATTGAAAGGATATTGATCAATTGTTTTAAGAGGAAGTCTTCCTCTGACCTTATTATCATTCTATATGTGGTCAGTGTACTCGCATTAACTCCTGTTCTGTATCGTATGATTTCGATGACAATATGGGAAGCGTATGTCACGGTATGTTGTTGGGGATTTGGACACTCCGGTCCTTTCCCCGCAGGGTCACTCTACTTTATCAATTTCTATTTCAGACGATCAAGATTAGGGTGATGTATCTGTGATGTCTTCCAACAGTGTGCCTCCGTCGTCACAATTAATGAAGGGCTAGCGGAAAAGTGCTCATGTAATACGCCAATTGCCTAAGAGGACCCTAGTAGGTTCGACGGCCTTTGACGTCCGCTAGCTCGCCCGGTGTAGCGTCCATTCACCGAATGGTTCGGCAGCCGGGTTCGTCCGTTGCGGTCTAGAAGGAATTTTGGGGTGATGCGAGCACTATAAAATTAACTTAATGCACACCCAGTGACGGCGGATCGGAGGGAGAACGCAGGAAGCCTTTTAGTCCGGTTCATAGCTCGTTCCGGTCCATCCGGACGGCAAGCGAGAGAGGCCCCTCTCTCGTTCAACAACATCTGGCCCCAGATGTTGTGGTATAAATGTGTCGTTAGCGGAGCATACGTCCGTCGCTCGGGACGCTCCGTTGTATAGGCAGTCCGCTGAGACTGCTAAGGCTTCCTCTTCTCGTCAGCGCACACGACCGCACCTTGGCTGCGTGACCGCCGATATTACCAGCTTCGCCGATCAGGGATTCTTCGGCGACCAGGTCACACCATCCGGCAGCCAGGGATTCGAGACCGATGGACTCCGGACGTTCGCATAGGAAGTATGCGGGAGCCATCTGATGCGGAGCTGCCCTCGGCGAAGCACCGATAGACTGCGCCTCCGCAGGTCTCGACGCCGGACATTCTTGTGCACATAGCACAGCTTATCGCAGCATCCCAGCAGCCGACAGAAACGGTGTCGGATCGAGAATTATCCGACAGCGCTGGGTCGGTAGCCGGGGACTCGAGGCCTGCAGACTCCGGACGTTCGCATAGGAAGTGTGCGGGAGTCAACGTACACGGAGCTTCCAGCGGCAATGCATCGTAAGTCCGCTACTGCACAGGCCTCGGGAACGGACGTGCTTTCCTTAATAGCACAGTTTATCGCAGCATCCCAGCATCAACTGAATCTGTCGCATATATTTTATCCGACGATGCTGGGTCGGGACGCTCCGCGGAAGCGGGTACGGACGTCCGAAAGTTTCATCCGGTCCGACGGGATACCGAAAGGGATTCGGTGGATTTCAAGCTTTCCCTTTCGGAACAACATATGCTGCGATGCCGGATAAGAAACTGATAGCGTCGGTGGACTTAGAAATTTTTGGTTCGGTTCAGGGACATCGTCCCTCAGTTCCGACATAGTCCAATAATGTCACACAAACTTTCGAATTATTGAACGACGCTATATATATTATTATTTTATGCTTGCTATCCAAGCATTTCTGGTTTCTTGTTCGAAGAGTTATGGAGATGTCTTTCAAAAGTGTGCCTCTGTCGTCATAGTTATTGAAGAGTTAGCGGCAATAAGTGCTCATGGAATATGTCTATCGCTTACGGAGTGACATTCGCTAGCTCACCCGGTGTAGCGTACATTCATCGAATGGTTCGGCTGCCGGGTTCGTCCGTTGCGGTCTAGGAAGGAGATTTGGGTGATGCGAGCACTTTAATTACTTTAGTACTCACCCAGTGACGGCAGATTGAGGACAGATCGGAGGAAGCCAACAACATAGGGGACCGCATGTTGTGGTTCAGATATTTTACATTCGGAGCATATGTCCGTTGCTCGGGACGCTCCGTTATATTGACAGTCCGAGAGACTGTCTTTAATGCTTCCTCATCCTCACAGCAGGGCACACGACCGCACATTGGCTACGTGACCTCGAGTATCCGATCAGTTTCGGCATTCAGTGATTCCACAGCGAATAGGTCGCGCCATCCGGTAGCCAAGGGACACGAGGCCTATACACTCCGTTCGCTCGCATATTGGAAGTATGCACGGGGTAACGATCTCGGAGCTTCCTGCGGCAATGCATCGTAAGACCGCTGCTCCTCAGGCCTCAGTGACGGACGTGCTATCCGAGTTAGCACAGTTGTTTCGCAGCATCCCAGCAATTGACGGTTTCTCGGTCGAATCAGGAATTATCCGACGGCGCTGGGTCGGTGCGGTCCGCGGTTGCATCAAGCTACGGACGACCGAACGCTTTATAGGGTCCGACAGGATGGCGAAAGGGATTCGAAAGATTTCGAGTTTTCCCTTTAGTAGTATCGGAAGATGCCTTTCATATCTTCTGGCATTTCTTCCAGTGATTATTTTTCGGACTTCATTGCTGCGATCTTGGATAAGAAACTTATAGCGTCATTGGACTCGGATTTTTTGATCGGTACAGGGACTTTGTCCCTGACTTACCGACGCAGTCCAATATTGTCATTACAACATGTGTTTTATTTTTCGACGCTATATATTATATATATATATACAAGCCTGCTACTAAGCATGATAGTTTAGTTTCTTGTCCGCGTGGCTCATTTCTGCCATTTTATCTTTTTTACATATAGTTTATTTTGGCAGAGCAGGGCATACCGAGAGTTCATATGCGTCTAGACGGTGTGATTAAAGACTGCATATATTCTTTTTCGCCGTTTATGTCTTTTCCAATTTCAATGTTGGGAACGACATTATGTATAGTAGACTTAACTTAGACGCTTTATTATACGTAATCCGCCTTACTGAGGCGTTATCATTACGTCTTCAAGAAAAGATTTACGGGATATTATTCTCAATGTAATTTCTTTTGAGGGCAGTAGTTTGTTCACGTATAACTCCGCCCTTCAGTGGCTGATTGGAGTTGGTTAGACGTGATGCAGCCCTAGCTACATCCACGCGTGGATAGTAGGTTAAGAACTCTCTCAGAGTCGCTTCGTTCTCGGAGGAGCTTCTCTTCGACGGCAACTTTCCGGCAATCCATGAATTGCTTGATTTATACATTCTCTTGTCTATATAGTGTTACAAGAGATTCAGACTGGGGCAAACATTCGGTGGTTGACTCAGAGAGTGCCGCCGCAGTTGCCGGACCCTAGTGTGGCTGTTATGACGGTTGCCAGTCAAACAGATTGGGATATATACTGATCCCTACGGATTCGAAGTGCCAGGGTCTTTGGGTTCCGCAGTCTTTTAGCTATCAGTTTAACTTCCGCGGAATAATGTTTTTTAGGCTTGCTTTATGTCATTGCATGAACATTATTCAGAAACGCATGCCCAAATTCCTGTCCTTTAATTCGACAGTAGTGGCGTATCTCCGGAACCAGGGAGGCACTCTTTCGTTTCCGTTATTCAATTTAATGGAAAGAATCCGTCTGTTGGTTATAGTACACCAAGTTCAGTTTTGGTCCGTCATATTCTGGGTCGTCTGATTGTTTTATCGCACTCCCGTTCTCTTACGGGTCGCTTGTTGCTGTCAGAATGGACTCTCAACAAACAAGTATTTATTCAGATTTGCTATCTATGGGAGCGCCCAATGATGTTTTATTTATGACACAGCTTGCTTATCAATTGCAGACGTATGTGTTAGCTTGTCCAGATCTCTGAGCTAATACTGTTAACGCTCTACTGATCTATAGGACGGAATGATAGGATACGCGTATCCTCCGGCGCTGTTGTTTTAGCAGGTATTGCTAAGATAAACAACCACAATACATTTCTGTTGATAGCATCTCTATCTTCACAGAGATCATGAGTAATTTACTCTCTTGTCTACTGTGGATCTTAACGTGAAATCTTCCTCTATGTGAGGATCTTTTTTCACTGGGTAAATCGTGTCATCTTTATCACAACCAGCAAGGTCACAACCTTCATGTATTCCGTTGTGTGGTCCGTATTGCATTGTAAGCACTGTACTGGACGAGCTTTGGACGCGATTTCTTACTATAGGAGATCCTCTTCTTCGCTATTCTATGTGACTAAAGTGGAGGCTCTTCCGTCGTGGTGTAGGGATCATTATGTTCATATGGTTGATCCCTCCATACTACGCATTGCTAGTTTTTAGTATACTTGTTTCACAAGATCTACTGCAGCCTGTTGTTATTTAGGTTATAGGTTTATGTTACCTCATACCTATGCACTCTACGATAGTTTACAATTGAGTCTTTTGTCTCTTTATCTAAGTCAGTTAGTAACTTTTTGATAAATAGACTTAGAATCTTTAGATTAAATTCCTATACGGATTTTAACTTCGGTTCTTATTTAGCTAAGTAATCATTTGAGCCTCTGGAAACAGTAGTTTTCAAATTCTGACCTTTTAGACAGTAATTCTGTTGGTTTCTCTTTTACTGTAGAGTCAGTGAGTTTCATGCACTATCGATGGATGATTTTCACTTTCATAGTTTCGGAATCAATACTTCCGTTACTATTTAGGTTGGATTGTTGCATAAGAGTTAGGCTCCTATTATCCGGAACCTATTATTTTAAGGTCCTTCCGTCTTCGTATGGGCATAGGCCTTTACTCTTTCCGGGTACAGTTTATGTATTTATAAACAGATATCTGTTTATTACAAGGGCGTAAGCTTCTTCTGTCTTTGATGTCTAGTAGAAGGACGTTACGCCCCATTTTATTGTTAATGGATTCTATTAACTAGCGTACTGCTTATGGTATATCATTGGCTTAGCAGTTGTGCTTAAGATTTCGGCTCATGAAGTAAGAGTTCTTCTACTTCTTGGGCTTACATTAATAGTGTTGCTATTATAGATTTTTGAAGGCTGCTCATTGCGCTCAGCCATCCATTCATGAATTTTATCTCAGAAATATCGAGTCCATTTCTGGAGGCCTCTATTGTTAGGTCTATTATCTACTGCTCAGAATGTCATTCACTTAACAGTTGCTACTATAGCTAGGTAGGCTGTCTGTTTTGGCAGTGTCTCCGTTCGGCTGCCCTCTTCGCTCTGGGCTATTGGACCCAGGGCAAGAAAAAGGGGGGGGGGAGGGTGTTCCCTTGGGTCACCTGTTTTTCCTATGAAAACAAGGGGATACCTCCTCCGGAGTTAGTAATTCTGAGCTGTTATTGGGATGGTTGTTTAGTGAGAAGTTTAAGTTTATAAAATTCATTCAAGTCTTAGTTTTTAAAGTATAGCTTTTGAATATTGCATATGTCAACGGACATGATTATGCAATTCTCACACACTTTTAAGAGTATAAGAGTCTCTATTCTCTAGACTTACTTTATTATTGGCTTACTTTAAAAATTATTAGTATAGGGATTATTGGATATTAATAGAGTACATGGATGTATGAAGCTCAATTTTTGGAAGGTGTTGTATCTTTCTAATTTATCATAAATAAGAAAGATACATGTAAGGCCTATTACTTCTTTTCCCTACAGGGGATGACTCTATTTTATTTTATTGAGCGTATTCCATTTTGCTCTATGTCCTTGGCCCTTCAGCCTTTTTACTATTCAGCTATGTCTGGGTCATTGGTACAGTATAAAAATGTTAAAAAATTTATAGTAATTTATATATTTTTTATACTTACCAATGACCCAGACGGGGATGGCCCTCCCAGGAGTTGGGAACTCTTGCCTCCCCGCTGAGTACATAGCGCTTACCAGGCACTGGTTATTAGAATGATAAATGGCGCCAATTTCGGAACGTCCTTGACACTGCGCATGCGCAGTGGGGGCGAGGTGTGGAGGGCCTTTCAGGACATGTTTTCTTTAGTTTTAGATGCAAATTTTGGGGATTGGGGGGCAAAATTTGTGTTTGGCCCTATATTTTAAGAGTTAGCACCAGCTATGTCTGGGTCATTGGTAAGTATAAAAAATATATAAATTACTATAAATTTTTTAACTTTTATACTGTACCAATGACCCAGACATAGCTGGTGCTAACTCTTAAAATATAGGGCCAAACACAAATTTTGCCCCCCAATCCCCAAAATTTGCATCTAAAACTAAAGAAAACATGTCCTGAAAGGCCCTCCACACTTCGCCCCTACTGCGCATGCGCAGTGTCAAGGACGTTCCGAAATTGGCGCCATTAATCATTCTAAGTTTGGCCCTTCATCAGTTAACATCTGACTGATCTTTGTGCTTATAAATCTCAGTTTAAATGATGCCAGACACATAAATATTAGTGAAATGGTGATTCTAAGGAGGATAGAGAAGGAGGAGAGGAAAAGAATGTGTGACAGAATATTATCAGGGCTGTAACTTAAAATAATTTTTTAATGAAATTATGTTAAGTTACCTATTTTCAAGGCAGCAGCCATTTTGTTGTCATTCTGATTATTTAGTTACACTGTTTTTTAAGTGTTTTCCTCTCTCCCTGTCCTTTAAGTTCCCCCTTGCTTATTCTCCCATGCTTTTGGCATAGTTTCTGTAATTATTATTACTAAAATTTCTTGGGAGTTTTAGCTGAATAACAGAATGAATTCTGTTCTTTCCCCATGTTTACGTCTTCACCTACGGGTGGTTAGGCGTTGTGTTCTGCATCTACCATCTGATGTTCTGCAGTTTCTTCCCTGGAAGTCTCTGTTTTGCATCAGATAGTGTATTTTTGGTAACTGATTTCGGGCCTGGGTGCCTGGAGTCTTATTTTAGTGTTTTTACACTCATTGTTTACATTTACAACAGCCCTCTGTGTGAGGGGGGGATTTCTAAAAATAATATCTTTATGTTATTTTAATCATAACTAGATACATTATTATTGTTCGTAAGTGTTGAATAAATTGTTTAAAATATTTTTAAAATTTTTGTCCACACTTAGGCTTGGGATCCATTGGGGCTCAACGTTACTTTTCAGAAACTTGGGCTGTTCTGAAAAAATATTTTTTCAAAATATTTTGATTTCATTTATTTTTTCTATATTAATGGATCATATTATTATTATGTATTTTGATTGCCAGGGGTTAGTGCGAGTACCAGGACTTGTTTTCTTTTCACATTGAAAGGATATTGATCAATTGTTTTAAGAGGAAGTCTTCCTCTGACTTTATTATCATTCTATATGTGGTCAGTGTACTCGCATTAACTCCTGTTCTGTATCGTATGATTTCGATGACAATATGGGAAGCGTATGTCACGGTATGTTGTTGGGGATTTGGACACTCCGGTCCTTTCCCCGCAGGGTCACTCTACTTTATCAATTTCTATTTCAGACGATCAAGATTAGGGTGATGTATCTGTGATGTCTTCCAACAGTGTGCCTCCGTCGTCACAATTAATGAAGGGCTAGCGGAAAAGTGCTCATGTAAATACGCCAATTGCCTAAGAGGACCCTAGTAGGTTCGACGGCCTTTGACGTCCGCTAGCTCGCCCGGTGTAGCGTCCATTCACCGAATGGTTCGGCAGCCGGGTTCGTCCGTTGCGGTCTAGAAGGAATTTTGGGGTGATGCGAGCACTATAAATTAACTTAATGCACACCCAGTGACGGCGGATCGGAGGGAGAACGCAGGAAGCCTTTTAGTCCGGTTCATAGCTCGTTCCGGTCCATCCGGACGGCAAGCGAGAGAGGCCCCTCTCTCGTTCAACAACATCTGGCCCCAGATGTTGTGGTACAAAATGTGTCGCAAGCGGAGCATACGTCCGTCGCTCGGGACGCTCCGTTGTATAGGCAGTCCGCTGAGACTGCTAAGGCTTCCTCTTCTCGTCAGCGCACACGACCGCACCTTGGCTGCGTGACCGCCGATATATTGCCAGCTTCGCCGATCAAGGATTCTTCGGCGACCAGGTCACACCATCCGGTAGCCAGGGACACGAGGCCTGCAGACTCCGGACGTTCGCATAGGAAGTGTGCGGGAGTCAACGTACACGGAGCTTCCGGCGGCAATGCATCGTAAGACCGCTACTGCACAGGCCTCGGGAACGGACGTGCTTTCCTTAATAGCACAGTTTATCGCAGCATCCCAGCATCAACTGAATCTGTCGCATATATTTTATCCGACGATGCTGGGTCGGGACGCTCCGCGGAAGCGGGTACGGACGTCCGAAAGTTTCATCCGGTCCGACGGGATACCGAAAGGGATTCGGAGGATTTCGAGCTTTCCCTTTCGGAACAACATATGCTGTTGTGTATGTCATCTGACTTGGTCTTCTACAGCTTCTTTCGTCGGACCAGAATGCTGCGATGCCGGATAAGAAACTGATAGCGTCGGTGGACTTAGAAATTTTTGGTTCGGTTCAGGGACATCGTCCCTCAGTTCCGACATAGTCCAATAATGTCATACAAACTTTCGAATTATTGAACAACGCTATATATATTATTATTTTATGCTTGCTATCCAAGCATTTCTGGTTTCTTGTTCGAAGAGTTATGGAGATGTCTTTCAAAAGTGTGCCTCTGTCGTCATAGTTAATGAAGAGTTAGCGGCAATAAGTGCTCATGGAATATGTCTATCGCCTACGGAGTGACATTCGCTAGCTCACCCGGTGTAGCGTACATTCATCGAATGGTTCGGCTGCCGGGTTCGTCCGTTGCCGTCTAGGAAGGAGATTTGGGTGATGCGAGCACTTTAATTACTTTAGTACTCACCCAGTGACGGCAGATTGAGGACAGATCGGAGGAAGCCTGTTAGTCCGGTTCCTGGCTTGTCCAGGTCCGTCCGGGCTGTGAGTGAGAGAGGTCCCTCTCTCGCCCAACAACATAGGGGACCGCATGTTGTGGTTCAGATATTTTACATTCGGAGCATATGTCCGTTGGTCGGGATGCTCCGTTATATTGACAGTCCGAGAGACTGTCTTTAATGCTTCCTCATCCTCACAGCAGGGCACACGACCGCACATTGGCTACGTGACCTCGAGTATCCGATCAGTTTCGGCATTCAGTGATTCCACGGCGAATAGGTCGTGCCATCCGGTAGCCAAGGGACACGAGGCCTATACACTCCGTTCGCTCGCATATTGGTAGTATGCACGGGGTAACGATCACGGAGCTTCCAGCGGCAATGCATCGTAAGACCGCTTCTCCTCAGGCCTCAGTGACGGACGTGCTATCCGAGTTAGCACAGTTGTTTCGCAGCATCCCAGCAATTGACAGTTTCTCGGTCGAATCAGGAATTATCCGACGGCGCTGGGTCGGTGCGGTCCGCGGTTGCATCAGCTACGGACGACCGAACGCTTTATAGGGTCCGACAGGATGGCGAAAGGGATTCGAAAGATTTCGAGTTTTCCCTTTAGTAGTATCGGAAGATGCCTTTCATATCTTCTGGCATTATCTTCCAGTGATTATTATTTCGGACTTCATTGCTGCGATCTTGGATAAGAGACTTATAGCGTCATTGGACTCGGATTTTTCGATCGGTTCAGGGACATTGTCCCTGACTTACCGACGCAGTCCAATATTGTCATTACAACATATGTTTTATTTTTCGACGCTATATATATATATATATACAAGCCTGCTACTAAGCATGATAGTTTAGTTTCTTGTCCGCGTTGCTCATTTCTGCCATTTTATCATTTATACAAATAGTTTATTTTGGCAGAGCAGGGCATACCGAGAGTTCATATGCGTCTAGATGGTGTGATTAAAGACTGCATATATTCTTTTTCGCCGTTTATGTCTTTTCCAATTTCAATGTTGGGAACGACATTATGTATAGTAGACTTAACTTAGACGCTTTATTATACGTAATCCGCCTTACTGAGGCGTTATCATTACGTCTTCAAGAAAAGATTTACGGGATATTATTCTCAATGTAATTTCTTTTGAGGGCAGTAGTTTGTTCACGTATAACTCCGCCCTTCAGTGGCTGATTGGAGTTAGTTAGACGTGACGCAGCCCTAGCTACATCCACACGCGTGGATAGTAAGGTTAAGAACTCTCTCAGAGTCGCTTCGTTCTCGGAGGAGCTTCTCTTCGACGGCAACTTTTCGGCAATCCATGAATTGCTCGATTTATACGTTCTCTTGTCTATCTAGTGTTACAAGAGATTCAGACTGGGGCAAACATTCGGTGGTTGACTCAGAGAGTGCCGCCGCAGTTGCCGGACCCGAGTGTGGCTGTTATGACGGTTGCCAGTCAAACAGATTGGGATATAATACTGATCCCTACGGATTCGAAGTGCCAGGGTCTTTGGGTTCCGCAGTCTTTTAGCAATCAGTTTTCTTCCGCGGAATAATGTTTTTTAGGCTTGCTTTATGTCATTGCATGAACATTATTCAGAAACGCATGCCCAAATTCCTGTCCTTTAATTCGACAGTAGTGGCGTATCTCCGGAACCAGGGAGGCACTCTTTCGTTTCCGTTATTCAATTTAATGGAAAGAATCCGTCTGTTGGTTATAGTACACCAAGTTCAGTTTTGGTCCGTCATATTCTGGGTCGTCTGATTGTTTTATCGGACTCCCGTTCTCTTACGGGTCGCTTGTTGCTGTCAGAATGGACTCTCAACAAACAAGTATTCAATCAGATTTGCTATCTATGGGAGCGCCCAATGATTTATTTATGACACAGCTTGTTAATCAATTGCAGACGTATGTGTTGGCTTGTCCAGATCTGAGCTAATATTGTTAACGCTCTATTGATCTATAGGACGGAATGATAGGATACGCGTATCCTCCGGCGCTGTTGTTTTAGCAGGTATTGCTAAGATAAACAACCACAATACATTTCTGTTGATAGCATCTCTATCTTCACAGAGATCATGAGTAATTTACTCTCTTGTCTACTGTGGGTCTTAACGTGAAATCTTCCTCTATGTGAGGATCTTTTTCACTGGGTAAATCGTGTCATCTTTATCACAACCAGCAAGGTCGCAACCTTCATGTATTCCGTTGTGTGGTCCGTATTGCATTGTAAGCACTGTACTGGACGAGCTTTGGACGCGATTTCTTACTATAGGAGATCCTCTTCTTCGCTATTCTATGCGGCTAAAGTGGAGGCTCTTCCGTCGTGGTGTAGGGATCATTATGTTCATATTGTTGATCCCTCCATACTACTCATTGCTATTTTTTAGTATACTTGTTTCACAAGATCTACTGCAGCCTGTTATTATTTAGGTTATAGGTTTATGTTACCTCATACCTATGCACTCTACGATAGTTTACAATTGAGTCTTTTGTCTCTTTATCTAAGTCAGTTAGTAACTTTTTGATAAATAGACTTAGAATCTTTAGATTAAATTCCTATACGGATTTTAACTTCGGTTCTTATTTAGCTAAGTAATCATTTGAGCCTCTGGAAACAGTAGTTTTCAAATTCTGACCTTTTAGACAGTAATTCTGTTGGTTTCTCTTTTACTGTAGAGTCAGTGACTTTCATGCACTATCGATGGATGATTTTCACTTTCATAGTTTCGGAATCAATACTTCCGTTACTATTTAGGTTGGATTGTTGCATAAGAGTTAGGCTCCTATTATCCGCAACCTATTATTTTAAGGTCCTTCCGTCTTCGTATGGGCATAGGCCTTTACTCTTTCCGGGTACAGTTTATGTATTTATAAACAGATATCTGTTTATTACAAAGGGCGTAAGCTTCTTCTGTCTTTGATGTCTAGTAGAAGGACGTTACGCTCCATTTTATTGTTAATGGATTCTATTAACTATCGGTACTGCTTATGGTATATCATTGACTTAGCAGTTGTGCTTAAGTTTTCGGCTCATGAAGTAAGAGTTCTTCTACTTCTTGGGCTTACATTAATAGTGTCGCTATTATAGATTTTTGAAGGCCGCTCATTGCGCTCAGCCATCCACATTCATGAATTTTATCTTAGAAATATCGAGTCCATTTCTGGAGGCCTCTATTGTTAGGTCTATTATCTACTGCTCAGAATGTCATTCACTTAACAGTTGCTACTATAGCTAGGTAGGCTGTCTGTTTCGGCAGTGTCTCCGTTCGGCTGCCCTCTTCGCTCTGGGCTATTTGACCCAGGGCAAGAAAAAGGGGGGGGGGGGGAGGGTGTTCCCTTGGGTCACCTGTTTTACTATGAAAACAAGGGGATACCTCCTCCGGAGTTAGTAATTCTGAGCTGTTATTGGGATGGTTGTTTAGTGAGAAGTTTAGGTTTTTAAAATTCATTCAAGTCTTAGTTTTTAAAGTATAGCTTTTGAATATTGCATATGTCAACGGACATGATTATGCAATCCTCAGACACTTTTAGGAGTATAAGAGTCTCTATTCTCTAGACTTACTTTATTTATTGGCTTACTTTAAAAATTATTAGTATAAGGATTATATTGGATATTAATAGAGTACATGGATGTATGAAGCTCAATTTTGGAAGGTGTTGTATCTTTCGAATTTATCATAAATAAGAAAGATACATGTAAGGCCTATTACTTCTTTTTCCCTACAGGGGATGACTCTATTTTATTTTATTGAGCGTATTCCATTTTGCTCTATGTCCTTGGCCCTCCAGCCTTTTTACTATTCAGCTATGTCTGGGTCATTGGTACAGTATAAAAATGTTAAAAAATTTATAGTAATTTATATATTTTTTATACTTACCAATGACCCAGACGGGGATGGCCCTCCCAGGAGTTGGGAACTCTTGCCTCCCCGCTGAGTACATAGCGCTTACCAGGCACTGGTTATTAGAATGATTAATGGCGCCAATTTCGGAACGTCCTTGACACTGCGCATGCGCAGTAGGGGCGAAGTGTGGAGGGCCTTTCAGGACATGTTTTCTTTAGTTTTAGATGCAAATTTTGGGGATTGGGGGGCAAAATTTGTGTTTGGCCCTATATTTTAAGAGTTAGCACCAGCGATGTCTGGGTCATTGGTAAGTATAAAAAATATATAAATTACTATAAATTTTTTAACTTTTGGTTGTCAGAATTTGTTCACATATCTTTGCCTTGTTATAATTTATGGGATAGTGCCAAAGAGCACTCTCCCATAAATTGTAACAAAGAAAATCCACACAGACTAAATAATTTCACTTTTAAGATAATATGAAGCACGTTCACAGAATATGACGCTTTTATGTTACAGTACCTGCCCTTTAGAATAAAGCCCAAATATGAGCTTCCAGCACTCTACCAGTTAATCAATACTTGGGGTGGAAGTCCTCTAAAATGAACAACATGGGTATAAATGATTTACTAAACTTGACTTTATCTTGTGGTTAAGATTGGCCATTGTACTGAAACATGTGATCATAAACACCAATAAATAAATATAGAATAAACATGTAGTGTTTTCAAATAAAAGAAATTATTCTACAAGTAGGATTAAGAATGAGACCGACAAGCCTCTACGAGTAGAATAAATTTTTTATTTGAAAAGCACTATGCGTTTATTTTGTTTATCCCATTAATCTTTTACAGGGCAGTCACAGCGAAATCATGCTGTTACTTGCTACAAAACATAGCAAGAAGTGAGGAGCACATTTGTCCAATTGACTGACAAGCAAAATTGCCGAAAATAATACTTTCAAAAAGATTAAGAGAAAACAAGCATTGAACTGTTAATTATACTACACGAATACGGTAGAAGTTAGGGACCAACAAGTCTGTCTCTACTGTGGGAATATTCTTTCTTTCAGTGTTAAACCTACTGGGAAAATTTTTCACCCTACTAGGTGAGTAAAGCAAAAAATTATCCAAGCTTTTATTGTTCGAATAAACGGCCATATATAGGATGATAATAATTAAAAGTCTTGTAGCCTGAAAAGATACTTGATTAAAAGTGGTGAGTGCTCTGGTTGTATGACTTTTCTTGTCCACAATTTGTCAAACATTACTCTGAGTCTTTGCTGTACAACATCGGAGGTGAGCTATCTTGAATAGAGGCTTCTGGGTATTAACTGGATATCTATATTCTTAATCAAAAGTCTCACTCAAAGCAGTATGCACATAGCTTCAAATAGCATTAAACATTGTCTAAACATTGTCTAAAACGTCCTTGAAAATGACTTTTGAAAGGGTCCTTATATTGCTCGGAATTAATCTCATCCATTAGTCAATGAACCCTCAACATAGATATTTATTAGATGCTGCAGGGGGTGCAATGGCCCAGTAGGTAGAGGTGCAGGCTGCAAGCCGACAGGTCCTTGGTTCGAATCCCACCTGCAGCAACCGTGTTGTGTCCTTAGGCAAGACACTTCACCCCCGTTGCCCACATGGGGGCATGGTGGCATTGTGTACTAAGGCGTACTGCACGTCTGTGGTGGACTTGTCTTCAACCAATGCTAACCCTGCTTGTGTGGAGTTAGTATGTTGGGGAGCCTGACAGTTGCTCGCCATTGCTCGGTGGTTCTCTCTTGTACACCGGCTTCCTCCACCCGTAAAACTGTCCGACACGAGGTGACCATAGCTGTCAAAAGTGTTGTTAAACCCCAATAAATAAATAAATTAGATGCTACAATAGAAACATAATTATACCCCCCGCAAACAAAGATTGGGGGGGGGGGGGGTATGTAGGAATCACCCTGTCCGTCCGTCTGTCTGTCCGTTTGTCTGTCCATCTGTCCATCCTTATAAGCACAACTCCTAAACCAATTGAAGAATTTTCATGAAACTTTACACAATGGAAGAACTCCATATGAAGATGTGCATGAAGCAATATAATTCCTTTCTGACAGGCGTGGAGGGTATCACTTTGTGAGTTTGCTCACAGTACCTCTAGTTTGATTTTTCTGTGCACTGTCCCAGGTTGAGGGCAGATTCTCTAAACACTGCATATTTAACTTCTTACGTGCTGATATTCCTGCCCAGGACAGGATTTCTCTTGCCAATGAAATAAGTATAATTTGGGCCCAATAATCAAATCCTCTCCTCGGTAAATTGAATGGACTTTTTGACTCAAAATTTCTTTAGTTAAATATGGACAAATGCTTCATCAAATGTTTTTGATGAAAAATATATTTAAACTTCTTAGTGGGATAAGAGTTAAGTTTGCGACCCATTAATAAATTTATTTTAACACCTATAAGGAAAATAAAATGTCTCCACATTTTACACTGTTGGTGGTCAAACAATAAAGAAACTTTTTCAGAGTGCCCTAAATTATGAGTTTGAACAAAATTGTACACTGCTGTAAAAGATAATATGTTCCTGTTGATATAGCTCACATTATGCAGCGAGCAAGACTCTTAACCCTTTACCCAACGAAGACGATATCAAAATTTATTTATTATTTTAATTTCTATTTTTTAAAATTAAAAATTTCAACAAAACCATATCATGTGACCCCTCATTGGAACGAGCTCGATGAGCTCGTTCCAATGAGGGGTCACAAGATATGGTTTTGTTGAAATATTTTGAAAAAAATTATTTCTTTCAAATGCTGAATTTGCAAACTACGCGGGCGGATACAGGCGATTCATTAGGTAAAGGGTTAAAGCCTGATTGCCTACAATGGGCATAGTGTTGCTGTGTACTGAGGTGTACTACACATTAGTGATGCACTTGTCTTCAACCAATGCTATCCCTGCTTGTGCAGAGTTAGTACGTTGAGGAGGCTGATGCTTGCTCAGCACTGCTCTGTGTTCTCTCTGGGTACATCAGCTTCCTGCACCCATAAAACTGTCCAACACGAGGTTACCCTGGCTATCGAGAGTGTCTTCAAACCTCATTAAAAAAAACCCAAAAAACTGTACACAGTACTGTTTAGATCACATGCATGTTGTGCAGTTTCAGTAACTAAAGGAAGATTACTCAGGTTAACTTTTATTTATTGATAACATTTGCCTAAATGAACAAACTCTCCCCCACCCCAGGTCCCCCATCCCCACCTAAATGCACAACTAGTCTGAATTGGCAGTAAGCTGTATTTTGTTAAGTGTTTATGTAGCAGTACTGGTGCCTGCAATTTGTGGCTGGAAGTGTTATAACATTGAATTGTGGAACTTGTGGAGAATTCCGGGTGGAGTGGGAGGGGGGATAAACATGCGTTCAGTGTCATGTAATGTTTAACCTGAGTTCAATTTTTTTTTTTCGGGGGTGGGTGGAGGGGGGGGGGGGGGGAGGGCAGGGTATGAAGCTTCCTTAAGAGTAGTAAAATCAATTGGGCAAAAAATAATGCTAATGGTTGTTTCAGGGGCAAATTACTCCAAATTGGGCTTCAAATTTGGCAGCATTTTCATGTTTCTTTGTTGGGTAAAAAAATTGTAGGGCCTACCTGGGACTACAAGTAAAATATGCTGTATTTTAGCATTTTTATATCTGTATTGCTACAACTCTTCCTTCCAGTTAGGTCAGTAACCAGATGTTATCCAGCTGTCCGTTTCAGTACTACTATCTCTTTATTTGCAGCTTCCTGCCATTGTCATTTGCTGACAAAAGAAAATTTTATTTCAATGATATTATCAACACTAGGGGAATTTGCAAGTATGTATTTTAGCTTTTTATTCCTTAGGCCTAAAAAAAGTTAAAATCTGTTTCTCATGCCCTCCTGCATGGTCCTTTTGGCAGCTGCATGCTCTCTATAACCAATGCAAACTTTAAAAAATTAAAATTAAATGGTTCATGTCTGATATTTTACCCAAGTTAATAGAATTTGTCCCTTGAGTGCAACAAGCATTTGCAATGCTTTAGCATGGCAAAGCCTCCTTGCACATACAGTGGGAAATACACCACCACCCATGCTATTCTGTAGATTATGAGGACTAAACCATAAAACAAACCAAGAACATAAACTTTTGATGGCTAAGAAATAATTACAAAAGTAAAATACAAAACCGCCTGCCCACATGCAATTTTACAAAAAATGGCCTGAGAAACAGAAAATCAAATTTGTGGGACCTTATTATTCCTTATTCTGTGAAACACATGGATTTTTATACACTAAGAAAAATGGGATGTTATTATTCACCCACAGTTAAGATATATAGCAAAGAGCACCATCCATCAGTCCATACATCCTTCCATCATCCCCTAGCCATTTCAGCCCTTGACGATTCGCCCTTGACGTTTCGTCCCAAAATCAAAGCCAGAATGATTTGTCCCCAAATCTGATTGATTCACCCCAAGTTATCGGCATCTGGTGGTGAGCACAGTGCACTGGCTTGTACAGTCATCATGTAATGTATACATGTACATTCAGGCTTGGTTATTTGGATGCAAGATAACTATAACACTCGCTATTAGTGATTGTCATGGGAAACCTGATATCTTGCATCCAAATATTCAAGCCTATATCTATACATTACGTGATGACGTACATCATAATTACACAAAACATGTACATTAAAATGATATTAGTTGTCTACCCAGCAGGCTGAAACAAAATGGCCCCCGCAAACCATAAATGGCCCTCCTGGGGTCATTTTAGGTAAGAACCATAATGGCCCTCCTGCAATTTTCAAAATGACAAGCCTGAAATCCCGATGATTTGTTGAAAATTGAGAGAGTTATTGCCCTTTGTGAATTCCACTTTACTCATCAGATTTCAATAACTTTTGGCATGCTTCTTTATATTGATTATATTGACATTGTCTTGGACAAGTTTGAAAACAATATAACAATAACATGATTTTGGAGGGCATTATGGTTCATTAGCGGCCCTGCAGCAATGATGAACAGCCCGAGGGTTTATTAAAGGCCCGAGACGAAGTCTCTGTCGAATGACGTCACTGAAATTATGGAGTTTTAATGGGCCTCCAAACTTATGTTAATCGACTAGTAACTTATAGATTGAGTGGTAATAATGGTGATTTGTTAAATATGGATATCATTATTATCCTTTTTTTTGTTTCATTGGAAATCTCAATGATTATGTAATAATCTGAGCAGTCATAAAGCCTGGAAATAAGCAGATAGTTATCTGTAGAATGAGGTCCCCAGAGGGAGAATTTGGTGATGCTACCCTGCTGTGTAGGGTATCATCACTAAATTTACCCTCTGTGAAACTCAATCTGAATCAAAGTCTCAAACCTAAACAAAAAGAGGAACCCAAGGGATAAATTGGCCCACTGTATGGTATAGCATCAGCAAATTCACCCACTGGGGACCTCATTCTGCACTGACAGATTGCTTATTTTCAGGCTTGTTGTCAAGAATAAGTTATGTTCTTTAACCCTTTATCTAACATGAAAAGCAGAAGACGCAAATAAAATTCTTGAGTACCTAATTTCTTTTTAGTTTTTGTCTCAAAAACATAGGTTATGACCCCTCATTGGAATGAGCTCATTCCAACGGGGGGGGGGGGGGTCATAACCTATGTTTTTGAGACAAAAACATGAAAAAATAATGAAAATTAATAGGCATCACTACCTTTACCCTCTGTGAACCTCAATCTGAATCAAGGTCTCAGGCTTAAAGAGAAAGGGGTACCCAGAGGAGAAATTGTCCAACTGTATGGGATAGCATCAGCAAATTCCCCCTCTGGAGACCTCATTTTGCAAATGGCAGATTGCTTATTTCCAGGCTTCACAGTAATTATCAGATTTCTATATTCAGGGTTCCCGCGGGCCTTGAAAAGCCTGGAAAAGCCTGGAATTTCAAAAATGAAATTCAAGGCCTTGAAAACCCTTGATTTGGCTCCCTGGGCCTGGAAAAGCCTTGAAAAATGAAGCATTGCATGCCGAGTTCAGATGAATGAAATACGTCCGAGACGGTTCGAGTGGTTCAACTTTGATAAGCCTGGAAAAACCTTGAATTTAACTTTCTATTAGCCTTGAAACTCCTTGAATTTGGGGTGCATATGGCCTGGAAAAGCCTGGAATTTCATGTCAGGTTAGGTGCAGGAACCCTGATATTGTTTTCTTTATTACTCTTTTGCTTTTGTCAGTTCATCAGTGGTGGTGGGACTTGCTTTGCTCTGCGATGATATTTTCTGTTCACTCTGTTTGTCAAGCTTCTAACAAGGAACTGATAGATAAGTTCCTTTGTTGATGCAAGCCACATTTCTGGACCAATGGGTAAAGACCAACCATGAATCGATCACTGATTCGTATCCAAATTACCACCCTTTTGACAATATCATGTATCGTAAGACAACGCAAAGTATGTCTTCTTTATTTTGTAATTATTATTTCTTGTCTCTCAGAGATTCCAGGCATGCAGATTTTTTAATATTAATTATTTTTACATTTTTTGTCTCAAAAACAGGTTATGGCACCTCATTGGAACGAGCTTGCCGAGTGCGCTCCAACGAGGGCTCATAACCTATGTTTTTGAGACAAAAAATTAGTTATTCAAGAATTTTTTTTTTTGCAAGTGTCATATGCTTTCCATGTTAGGTAAAGGGTTAAACTGGAAAATCAGGATAAGAAAATGGGTTCAGAACCAATAAGAAATAAAAATAGTTTCCCTGATACCTCTTGCTGGAACCCAAAAGATTGTTCTACAGGGTTCCTAGACATCAAATACAGAGAATCTGTTTTCAGGTTTTGTGAATTTCTGAAATCAGCATGCCTGAGGTTCATGTACTTTGTTTTATGTTTTACGCCTAACAATCTACAGAATAACTTGGGCAGTAAGGCCTAAAAAACCCCATAAAAATCTGTTTCTCAGGCCATTCTGCAGGGGCATTTTGGCTGCCGCATGACCTCTTTTTATTATCAATGGTAACTTAAAAAAAATTAATTGGTTTATGTGAAATAAATTCCACAAGTTCATAAAATGGATAGAATACACCACTGCCCATGTCATTCTATACATAGATAGAATGCGATGTGGGCTTGAATCAATGGGTATTTTACATAACTCGTTGGAATGGCATAGTTGTATTACACAAGAGCCGTAGGCTCTTGCAAAATATGTCAATGTCATTCCAACAAGTTATGTAAAACACCCACCGATTCAAACACACATTGTGTTCTGTGTTTATTACACATCCCCATGCATTTAAATAAGCAAATTTTAATCCCGAATTTTAAACCCAAATGTGAAGAGTTCGTTATTTTTGTTTGAAGTGGTACTGATCAAATGAATCGATAAAAATTCAGAACAACCTTCAGGGAACCAGTCTAAATTACATTCGTTATCTTTCTGTTGAGTCTGTTTGTTGTTGGAAATGATTGTTTATTTAATATTATCTCTTTTTTTTTTTTTTTGGTTAACTTATTTTTTTGTGAACGGACTTTATTTTGCTTTGGATGTTTTCATTTTCACACTACGAGACAGATGATCGATAGTTGTATAATGAAATTTGGAAACTTTTCAAAACGTAACTAATGACTCAACAGGAAAGGAACTAGTCTAAATGGTGCGGGGCAAAAAAGTTCCAGCTTGTACATCAACAGTTAAATACAGAAATATTTATGTCATACCGGCGATTCTGTTAACCCTTTACCCAATGCAGACGATATCAAAATTTATTATTTTAAATAGCATTTTTTCAAATTTTTCAAAAAATTTCAACAAAACCATATCATGTGACCCCTCGTTGGAACGAGCTCGACGAGCTCATTCCAACAAGGGGTCACATGATATGGTTTTGTTGAAATTTTTTGGAAAAATAATATTTTTTCAACTGCTGAATTTGCATATTATGCGGGCGGATGCGGGCGATTCGTTGAGTAAAGGGTTAAATACACAGGTTTAATGTTTAATGGAGGTGTAATAAAAGGAGATTATCCCTTTACACACTCTTGTCATAATATCAGAATTTCAAAATAGCAAACTTTGTCATAATGCAACTCTAAAATTGACCAATTCTGTCTTTTCTGACAGAACTCATTGAGCCCTGTCAAACAAGACATCATTAGTTAAATTTCTAGTTGCATTATGGGAAGAAATTGTTGCTTGAAATTTTTATATTTTGACATCAGGTTGCCTAAAACATAAAACAAATCAAGTATATGAACATCTGAGGGTAAGAAAATAATACAGTGGAATCCTGTTAATTGAATAGCCACTTTGCCAATGAAAATTATTCAATTAACAGGAGTATTCAGTTAACAGGGATTGTGTCACTTTGCAGTATTCTAGAGATAAACTTAGCATTTATTCTATTATATAAGATAAAATAGATTAAATGCCTGTATTGGATGTACTAAGGCCAAATAGGTCTATAAACAAAGGAAAACTGGGGAGAGTCAGGGTAATTTCTCGATAGGTTACAAGATTTTTTATTCTATTAACAGGAGTTTACTCTATAACCTATATTCAGTTAACAGGTCAAATTTGTACTGGAGGTATGGTAAATGGTTTTGTGGTGGGAAATTATATTCAATTAATAGCGTTATGAGGGCTTCACTGTAATTACAAAAATAAAAATAAATTAAAAAATGTCCGGACTGCATGCATTTAAAAAAAAAAAATGGCCTGAGAAACATAAGATTTACTTTGTGTGGCCTAATGTATTATATCAGTTTTATTAACTTGATAAAAAAAAATCAATGTTTTAAAAGTTTACATTGGTAATAAAAAGGGAACATACAGCAGTCAAAATGAATGTGTGGGAGGACTGAAGAAAAAGATTTTAATTTAACAAGGGAGGGGATGCGGTGGCATCGCAGTAAATGGCTCTCATCAGATCACCGAAGTTAATCAACATCGAGCGCGGTTAGTAGTTGGATGCGTGACCATTTCAGTGACTGATTCGTGCTCCTGTGTTGTGTCCTTGGGCAAGGCACTTAACCCCGATTGCCTATATGGGGGCACGATGACGCTGTGTACTAAGGCGTACTGCATGTCGATGGTGCACATGTCTTCAACCAATCTAACCCTGCCTGTGCCTTGGTTCAGAGTTACGATGTTGGAGAGCTGACAGCTGCTCGTCGTTGCTCGATGGTTCTCTCCGGGTACTCCGGCTTCCTCCACCCGTAAAACTGTCACCGACATGATATGACCCTGGCTGTTAATGTGTCATTAAACCCTAATAAAAAAAAAAAAAAAAAAAAAATTTAACAAAGGAACATGCCATAGTCAAAATGAACATGTGGGAAGGCTGGAGAAACAGATTTTAATACACGCCTGTTCTAAAAATTCTCCATCTACAGGAACACTAAATCATGCAGAAAATGAAAAAAAACCATCTTTGACGGACTATTTTTAAATAGAAGTAAAATTTCACTAGAATTTTCTACAAATCGCGCAGTGCAATTACATTTTGAATCACTACCGATAGCTGAAAATAGTAACATGGGTTCCCCTAGCAAATTTGTTGGCGATGATTGTGTTCTTTTTGTTGATAGTTCGTCCACTGAGTTCCAATGTGTTCTATGTGCCTACTAGCACATAGAACACATTGGAACTTAGGGGACGTGTTATCAAATGAATTGCTAAGTGTCCTTCTAATAATTGTTTTTATAGACGCGAAGGTGTGAAATAAACACAGAAAGACACGTGTGTGAATTGGTTCATTGATATGGCACTTGCGCCATCGTGGAAGGATAAAACTTGTTTTATCCTTTCATGCTGGCACTCATGCCATATCAGTTAACCCATTCGTGCGCGTGTGTCATTTTGTGTATTTAAGGGTTTTTAGCTCACCTGACTGAAAGTCAGGGTGAGCTTTTCTTATCACTTTTTGTCTGTCGTCCGTCCATCCGTCATCCGTTGTCTTGCGTGAAGAATTTTTGCCCCGCCCCAAATTTCTATTTTTTGAACCCAGAGGCCGATTTGAACCAAATTTAATATGAGGTATTATTGGTACTTGATTTATGCCCCAAAAATTTTCCTGCAGCCCCATGGGAACCGCAGGAGCTAAAAATAGAAAAAAATTAAAACGCCCATATCTCCAAAACTGCACGGCACCGAGAATTTTTATTTGGTATGAAGCTTCCTTAGCACCAACAGAAAGGATTGGTAAAAAAAATTGCCATCGGTTTTATCATAGGGTACAGTTTCGGCACTTTGAAAAAGTGCTAAGTCAGCACTTTTTAACACTGTAGGCAATGGGAAAATCATTAAAAAATCTTCTTCTCCAGATCCAGCAGGCAGAATCTTTTGATATTTGGTATGCAACATTGTAGGGTGAATTTGATTCAAGTTTGTTCAAATCAGTCCCCTGGGTTCATATTTGGGCTCAGTACAGGAGCCCGATTTCGAACTTAGTGCATTTCAGGCAAATTTCTTAAAAAATCTTCTTCTCCAGATCCAGCAGGCAGAATCTTTTGATATTTGGTATGCTACATTGTGGGGGTGGACCTGATTCAAGTTTGTTCAAATCGGCCCCCTGGATTCATATTTGTGCTCACTATAGAAGCTCGAATTGGAACTTAGTGCATTTCAGGCAAATTTCTTAAAAAATCTTCTTCTCCAGATCCAGCAGGCAGAATCTTTTGATATTTGGTATGCAACATTGTGAGGTGGATCTGATTCAAGTTTGCTCAAATCGTCCCCCTGGGTTTATATTTGGGCTCAGTATATGTTATGCAGAAGGCCTACACCACCACCTCTCCTAAATGTCTTTGAAAATCTTCTTCTCAAGATCCTGCAGGCAGAATCTTATGATATTGGGTGTGCACCATGCTTAGGGGGGTGAGATTCAATTTGTTCAAGCCAAGTCTCTGGGTTCATATTTGAGCTCACTGTGGGAGCCCGAATGATAACTTAGTTCAAAATTAGGAATTTTCTTAAAAAATCTTCTTCTTCAGATCCAGCAGTCAGAATGTTTTGATATTTGGTATGCAGAATCCTTAGGGGGGCGAGATTCAAGTTTGTTCAAGCCATGTCCCTTGGTCCATATTTGGGCTCACTGTGGGAGCTTGAATTGTAACTTAGTTCGAAAAGAGGAATTTTCTTAAAAAATCATCTTCTTCAGATCCAACAGTCGGAATGTTTTGATATGTGGTGTGTAGCATCCTTAGGGAGGGGGGGGGGGGGGGGGGGGGATTCAAGTTTGTTAAAGCCAAGTCCCTGGGTCCATATTTGGGAGCCCAAATTATAACTTAGTCAATATGAGGAATTTTTCTTTAATAATCTTCTTCAGTTTCAGCAGTCGGAATGTTTTGATATTTGGCATGCTGCAACCTTAGGGGGCTGAGATGCAAGTTTGTTCAAGCCAAGTCCCTTGGTTCATATTTGGGCTCACTATGGGAGCCCGAATGACAACTTAGTTCAAAATGAGGAATTTCCTTTAAAAATCTTCTTCAGATCCAGTAGATGAATGCTTTTGATATTTTTTATGCAGCATCCTTAGGGGAGTAAGATTCAGGTTTGTTCAAGCCATGTCCCTAGGTCCATATTTGGGCTCATTGTGGGAGCTCGAATTGTAACTTAGTTCAAAATGAGGAATTTTTTTAAAAATCTTCTTCTCCAGATCCAGCAGTTGGAATGTTTTGATATTTGGTGTGCAGCATCCTTAGGGGAGTGAGATTCAAGTTTGTTAAAGCCAAGTCCCTGGGTTCATATATGGGCTCCCTGTGGGAGCCCGAATTATAACTTAGTTTAATATGAGGAATATTCTTTAAAAATCTTTTTTTTTTTAGATCCACCGGTCAGAATCTTTGGATATTTGGTATAAGCTTTTCTTAGGAGGAGCAGATGCAACTTGTTGAAATCAATTCTCTGGGTTGATATTTAGGCTACCATGTCAGGTGAGCGCCCTCAGGCCCCCTGGGGCCTCTTGTGTAGCTCACCTGACTGAAAGTCAGGATGAGCTATAGTGATCACTCACCATCTGGCGTCCATGAACATGATGTTTGCACCTGCCCCTTCTAAACCGCTGAACCAATTTTAGTTAAATTTGAGGTGATTGCTTGTTCTGACATCGCATTTTGTTTTGTTCAAATCAATGTGCCAAGCCCCATAGGGAGGGGGTGGGAGAAACTGCTCCAAAATTCTTTAAAAATCTTCTTCTCATCAACCAGTGGGTACAATGACTTGATATTTGGTATGGAGCTTCCTTTTAGGTGTAGAATCAAATTTGTTCAAATGAAGTTTGTAGATCAATATTTGCCTTTGTAATGGGAGAGGCAAGTTTTTTGGCCCCGCCCAAAATTTCTATTTTCTGAACCGTTGGTCCGATTTAAACCAAATTTGATATGTGGTATTATTGAGTCATAGGTACTTGATTCATGCAAAAAAGAAATTCCTGTGTCCCCGTGAGAACCCCAGGAGCTAAAAATAGAAATATTTTGAAATGCTCATATTTCCCAAACCACATGGAACAGAGAACTTTTATTTGGTGTAGGAGGGCGGCTTCGAAAAAAAATTGCTGTGTCAGCATATTTACAAAAGATTTTTTTTAAATTTTTCTCCAGAACCACTGATGAGAATCTTTTGTTGTTTGGAATAGAGCATCCATGGGGTGGGGGTGGGGGGGGGGGGGGGGGGTGCAGATATGCATGTGTTAAAATGTAAAATGAAGCCTCTTGGTTCATGTTGGGCTCAATATAGGAACCTGAATTTTTAACTTAGGGCAGTACAATATGAGGGAATTTCTTTAAAAATCGTCTTCTTCAGATCCACTAGTCAGAATGCTTTCATATTTGGTATGCAACATCTTTAGGAGGTCAGAATCCAGTTTGTTCAATTTGGGTCCCTGGGTTAATATTTGGGTTCCCTATTGTAGCCCGAATTTTAACTTAGTGCGAATTTTAACTTAGTGCAATATGAGGAAATTTCTTTAAAAATCTTCTTCTTCAGATCTACCAGTGCAATATGAGAAAATTTATTTAAAAATCTTCTTCTTCAGATCCACCAGTCACAATGCTTTCATATTTGGTATACAACATCTCTAGGAGGGTGAGATTCAAGTTTGTTTAAATCCAGTGCCTGGGTTAATTTGTTCAAATCGAGTGCCTGGTTTAATATTTGGGCTGCCTGTGGTAGCCTGAATTTTAACTTAGTGCAGTATGAGGAAATTTCTTTAAAAATCTTCTTCAGATCCACCAGTCAGAATGCTTTCATATTTGGTATACAACATCTCTGGGGACCATTCAAATATGTTATAATTGAGTCCCTGGTTCATATTTGGGCTTCTTATGTGAGCCCAAATTTTAACCTGGTGCAATATGAGGGAATTTCTTTACAAATATTCTTATTCAGATTCACCAATTAGAATCCTTGGTATACAACATGGGTCAGATTCAGGTTTGTTCGAATTGAGCCCTGGGTTAATATTTGGGTTTCCTATGGGAGCCCGAATTTTAACTTTGTGCAATATGAGGGAATTTCGTAAAAAGTCTTCTTCTCTAGAACTACCTCTTAGAATGTTTTTTTTTATATTTGGTTTAGAGGAGGGGGGGGGGGGGGTCGGTCAGGTGCAAGTTTGTTCAAATCAAGTCCCTGATTTAATATTGGGGCTTTTTATGGGAGGCTAAGCCTAAATTTTAACTTTGTGCAATATGAGGGAATTTCTTTAAAAATCTTCTCCAGATCCACCAGTCAGAATGCTTTCACATTTGGTATACAGCATCATGGTGGTGGAAGGGAAGGGCTCAGACTCAAGTTTGTTCAAGTTAAGTTCCTAGGTTAATATTTTGACTCCCTAGTTTTGCATTATTGGAAATTTGGGCATTATTCCTGTGGTAGCATCCCAGTACTAGAAAAAAATCATCTGGCATGGACAACAAAGTTATAAATAATTAAATAACTTCATTCCTCTGTAGTGTTAACTAGCTATAGATGCTAATTAAATCCTTCTTTAACTGGTAGAGTGCTAAGTTATTTTTGGTCATAAAAATTTGTTCATGTGTCTTTGCCTTGTTACAATGAAAGGGAGAGTGCCAAGAGGCACTCTCCCATAAATTGTAACAAGGCAAGCCCATCTAGACTAAGTAATTTTACTTCTAAGATAATATGAAGCACATCCACAGAATTTGACACCTTTTGGCTGGGGTACCAAATATGGGCTTCCAGTACTGTGCCAGTTAAACAACTATTGTCAGGTGAGTGCCTCAGGCACCATGGGGCCTCTTGTTTTTTGGCCTAAAGGTAATTCAGAATTAGATTAAGTGTTAACACTTTACCTCATGAATCGGCCATATCCACCCATGTAATTTACAAATTAAGCAGTTGAAAAAAAAAAAAAATTTAAAATAAATTCAACAAAAGCATATCATGTGACCCCTCGCTGGAACAAGCTCAGTGAGCGAGCTCCAATGAGGGGTCGCATGATATGGTTTTGTTAAAATACTTTGAAATTTAAAAAAAAAAACAATAATTAAAATAATAAATTTTGATATCGCCTGCAATGTGTAAAAGGTTAAAAAACACATGGCTTACCACTCTTAGTTTTATTATTAAATTGTATTAATAAATTTACATACATATATTTCAGGTTTTCCAATAAATTTATTGCTGCTTGATAGAGTTGGAAGAAGAAGAACTGGTTTTGTTAATTTTTTTGGAACAGCATTATTTTTCCTACTTTGTCAGCTTCATGTTTCATCGAACGTTTTAACAGTCTTCATATTTGCAGCCCGAGCATTTTCTTCCTCATCATTCAACTGGATGTACATATACACATCTGAGGTATGTACCACCGAATGTTAATGCTGCATTAACTCTTTGAATCCTGTGGGTATATTTCATGCCAGTGCACTCAGGCCTGAAAATAAACAGTCTGACATTTGGAGAATGAGGTCCCCAGAGGGTGAATTTGATGATGCTATCCCATACAGTGGGCCAATTTATCCTCTGGATACCTCTTTATGTTTAGTCTTGAGACCCTGATTCAGATTGAGGTTCACAGAGGGTAAATTTAGTGATGCTACCCTGCTGTGCAGGGTAGCATCAATAAATTCACCCTCTGGGGACCTCATTTTGCAGATAACAGTCTGCTATTTTCTGGCTTGAGTGCACTCAGGGACAGCTCCAGTGCTGATTTGATACCTGTTACAGGTATGGGTGCCCAAACTCTGGAGCCCAAATGTCCCCTGCAGGAAAATATCATTCAACTTTGAAATCTACCAGTTTGAAGCTATTATTTCCAATATTTAATGGAAATCTATACGCATGCTGTTAATAAAAAGCTTTTCAAGACACATGTAATGGTTAAATCATCTGTATTAAGACATCTCAATTTATTTGGGGACATCCTCCAATGAAAAACAGGTGTCGCGAAAAAGTTCCTGGATCTGTCCCTGAGTTCATTGTCATCAGATGGAAGAGTCTATATTTGTTACTTGGTGGAGAACAATCAATATTTTCAACATACAGCCTTGAGGCTGTAGGTTGAAAATCTTGATTGGTCTACCACACAGATTCACTGAGCAGTTATCTTCTTTCGGCATTCAAGTCAAATCTCGATCCTTGGATGAAAATACAGGCTTTGAGGTTCATAGGGTTAATATGTCCTGGTTATTTCAAACCTGTTATTTTTAGTCGAGTTGTGACGAAGTCAAACTCGACTTATAGTTTGGTGAATGGCGGGCGGGCGGGCGGGAGGGCGGGCGGGCGTAAACAATTGGTTTCCGGATGATAACTTGATAGTGGTTCAACTCACATTCATTAAACTTCATACGTAGGTTGGTCTTGGTGGGAGGAAGAACCCTATTGATTTTGGACATGCTACGTCGAAGGTCAAGGTCACAGTGACCTTGAACGTAGTAAATCTTAAACAATTGGTTTCTGGATGATAACTTGATAATGGTTCAACTCACATTCATGAAACTTCATAGGTAGATTGGCCTTGGTGAGGGGAAGAACCCTATTGGTTTTGGACTCACTACGTCAAAGGTCAAGGTCAACATGACCTTGAACATAGTAAATCGCAACAATTCCTTTCCGGATGATAACTTGATAGTAGTTCAACCTACATTCATGAAACTTCATAGGTGGGTTGGCCTTGGTGCGAGGAAGAACTCTTTTGATCTTGGACTCACCAGATCAAAGGTCAAGGTCACAGTGACCTTTAACATAGTATATCGCAGCAATTGGTTTCCGGATGATAACTTGATAGTGATTCAACCTAGAGTCATGAAACTTCATAGGTGTGTTGGCCTTGGTGCGAGGAAGAACCCTATTGATCTTGGACTCACCAGGTCAAAGGTCAAGGTCACAGTGACCTTGAACATAGTATATCGCAACAATTGGTTTCCGGATCATAACTTGATAGTGGTTTAACCTAGAGTCATGAAACTTTACAGGCGTGTTGGCCTTGGTGCGAGGAAGAACCCTATTGATGTTGGACTCACCAGGTCAAAGGTCAAGGTCACAGTGACCTTGAACATAGTATATCGCAACAATTGGTTTCCGGATGAGAACTTGATAGTGGTTCAACCTAGAGTCATGAAACTTCATAGGTGTGTTGGCCTTGGTGCGAGGAACTGTTGTCACAACTCGACATTGGATCGGTGATCCTGAGCGGCATTTTTTTTACTTCAAAGAGCTGGTATTGATACATGCCGAAATATTTCTTGAATAAATAAAAATGTTCATTTTTTACCTCAGAAAAATAATTTATTGTCAGTGGGCTTCCAAAAGCTTGTATCTCTCACTTTGGCACGAAACTCTTTTAATGTGGTTTCCTGCTTGACAAGCTACAGAGCCTCTATTCTGTGTTGCCTATATTTGGAATTACTGTATTTGTCTGTATATACATCGCCCCCGAATATAAGTCGCACCTCCACCTCCAACTCCCACTTTGAATTCCTCCCTTTCGCCTAAAATCCATGCATAAGTCACACATCCATTTTCAGGTTTATGGAGTCAACAATTTGGGGCAGTTTGGAATGCAACAGAAATACATAAGTTTTCACAAGTCATAGCAGACATCATGTATTTACTTCTTTGTCATTATTTGGGTGTTGAATAAGATAAAGGAATAGAAAAAATAAACTTCTTATTAAAGATTGAAAGAATACTCGCATTTATTTGTTTTGCATTGTTTGGTGTTTGTTTATCACCCCCAATGTTTTCACCCCTGTTTTATGAATACAGTAGAATCCTCTTAATTGAATATCCATTTTGCCACTGAAAATTATTCAATTAACAGGAGTATACAATTAACAGGGATTTGGTCAGTTTCCTGTGTTCTGGGGGTAAATTGAGCATTTATTCTATTACATCTTGTTTGACAGAGCTCATAGAGCTCTGTCAAACAAGATATAATAGAATAAATGCCTGTATTGGATGTAGTGAGGCCAAACAGGTTGATGAATAAGGGGAATTTGGTGTGTGTCACAGTAATTTTTTCGACACATTACAAAAATTTATATACAATTAACAGGAGTTTACTCTACAACCCATATGCAATTAACAGATCAAATTTGTACTGAAGGTATGGTAAATGGTTTTGTGTTTGAAAATTATATTCAATTAAACGTTATCCAATTAAGTGGGCTCCACTGTACAACAGGAATTACCTGCAAACTGCAACTTGATCACGCATGGTCAGGAGGTATATTATGGAATATGAGAGTTGGTGTTTTTCTGTATTAAACAAAACAATACACAGTTTGAAAATGACAAGTAGTTATTTTTAGTTGAGTTGTGACGAAGTCAAACTCGACTTATAGTTTCATGAATGGTGGGTGGGTGGGCAGAGCGGGCGGCTTTTCATAAACAATTGGTTTCCGGATGATAACTGGATAATGGTTTGACCCACATTCATGGAACTTCATAGATAGGTTGGCATCGGTGAGAGGAAGAACACTATTTATTTTGGACTCGCTAGGTCAAAGGTCAAAGTTACAGTGACCTTGAACATAGTAAATCGTAAACAATTGGTTTCCGGATGGTAACTTGATAATGGTTCGACCCACGTTCATGAAACTTCATAGGTAGGTTGGCATCAGTGAGAGGAAGAACCCTGTTTATTTTGGACTTGCTAGGTGAAAGGTCAAGGTCACAGTGACCTTGAACATAATAAATCATAAACAATGGTTTCCTGATGATAATTTAACAATGGTTTCACCCACGTTCATGAAACTTCGTAGGTATATTGGCATTGGTGGAAGAAAGAGCCTGATAAGTTGATAATGATTAATCCCACTTTTGTGCTGTCACAACTCGATTTTGGATCCGTGATCCTATCGGTATTTTTCAACTTTCAGTTAATCGCTATCGCAATAACAGTGGTAAGGAATGTAACAATATAAGTAAAAGTACAAAATTTTATAAATAATACATTAAACACTGAACAAACACTAAACTTTTTAAACAAATAGATAGGCCTACGTTTCCCCCCCCCCCCCCCCAAACAATTTAGAGGTTGAGCCCCCGGGTGAAGGAGTGGCAGTGTATAACCGATAAACAGCCTATTATATTCCTAGCCCCCTGTCAGGACAGTGCATGGTATATGTAAATCTCACATCACAAACAAAATTCTTGAATAACTAATTTTAAGCATCAAAAACATAGCTTATGACCCCTCATTGGAATGAATTGAGCTCATTTCAGTGATGGGTCATAAGCTATGTTTTTGAGACAAAAAATAAAAAAAAATAATGTCATCGTACGTTGAATTCAAATAATTTATGCCATGCTTGTCCGTCAACATGGAATGGATCCTACAGTAGAATTAATATCTTCGCATGAGGATTTACAGTGTTATTTGCCCTTGTTTAACTTAGGGGATGATTGAAAAATGTGTCTGTCCAACATATTTGCTGCTCTAGCTCTGTCATCATACGTTGGATTGAAATAATTTTTTCTATGCTTGTTTATATTAGTACAGATTGCTGCAGGCACATGTCATGCTTTTGATGGCATAATGCTATCCATGGTATTGCAGAAGGGGGCATATGCCACGCTTCGCATTGCTCTTGTTGGTGATCTGAAGAATGCCTATGTTTTGACAGACTGTTAAGAAAAACAAATAAATTGACAGTGGAAGGGAGATTTATTTATTTATTGGTGTTTAAGGTCACATACTTATGCACAATGGCTAATCATGACCGTGACAGTTTTATGGGTGGAGGAAGCCGGAGTACCCGGAGAGAACCACTGAGCATCGACCAGCAACTGTCAGCTCCTCAACATTCTAACTTTCTTCAAGCTCCACTCAAACTGGGTTACAGTGGTTGAAAACATGCACCATTAATGTGCAGTATGCCTTAGTACACAGCATCATTGTGCCCCCAAATAGGCAATCGGGATAAAGTTCCTTGCCCAAGGACACAATGTGGGCAATCAAAACTCATCACAATACCTTTTTGAGGGGAAGTCCTGTTCTATTGAAACTAACCTTGCCTGGTGCATGTGTGCGTAATTTTTCACTGGACATTACACATCAGTGAATTAGAGTTCATGGAATAAATAAATACTTCTCTCCAGATATAGTTGGCATGCATTTAATGTATTTTTTTAGTCGAGTTTTCAAAAAAAACTCTACTATTGGTATAGCGAGGGTTGGTCTCCGGGAGGGAGGGAGGGCGGGCGGCAGTCCCTTTTTGCTGAAAACTTACTTGTTTCTAGACAGATTTTGATAATATTTGGTATGTGACTTGATATGCATGTTCAACACCTGGTGATCCGAAATACCGGTAGGGCATGTCCACACTTTTTCAGAAGAGTTATGGTCCTTTGTTAAAATCAACTAATTTTGAGCTTGATAGTGTGATAACTTCAATAAACGTCAAATGATTTGGCTGATATTTGGTACTTGGGTTTCAAGAACAATGTCTTGATCAAGTTCAAAAACGGGCTCAGTCCGATGTACAGCAGCAGAATTATTGGGCTGACTTAGTCATTTTTTGCAAATTTTGTGCTCGATAACACAATAACTTAAACATCAACCGATTCGATTTATTTTAGCTCATCTGGTCCTTTGCTATTGCCATCACATGGCATCCATCGTCGTCCCTAAACTTTTCACATTTTTATCTTCTTCTCTGGTTTCTGGACGATAACTTGATAATGGTTTGACTCACGTTCATGAAGCTTCATAGGTAGGTTGGCATCAGTGAGAGGAAGAACTCTATTTATTTTGGACTCGCTAGGTTAAAGGTCAAGGTCACAGTGACCTTGAACATAGTAAATGATAACTTGACTATGGTTCAACCCACATTCATGAAACCTCATATGTAGGTTGTCCTTCATGAGGGGAAGAACCTTATTTATTTTCGACTCACTAGGTCAAAGGTCAAGGTCACAGTGACCCTGAACATAGTAATTCAAAGTAGTTGGTTTCCGGATGATAACTTGATAATGGTTTGACCCACATTCATGAAACTTCATAGGTAGGTTGTCATCAGTGAGAGGAAGAACCTATTTATTGTGGACTTGCTAGGTGAAAGGTCAAGGTCACAGTGACCTTCACCTTAGTAAATCATAAACAATTGGTTTCAGGATGGTAACTTGATAATGGTTTGACCCACATTCATGAAACTTCATAGGTAGGTTGACCTAGGTAAGTGGAAGACCCCTATTTATTTTGGACTCTCTAGGTCAAAGGTCAAGGTCACAGTGACCTTGACCATAATAAATCATAAACAATTGGTTTCCAAATGATAATTTGACAATGGTTCCACCCACGTTCATGAAACTTCATAGGTAGGTTGGCATTGGTGCAAGAAAGAGCCCTATTTATTTTGGAATCACTAGGTCAAAGGTCAAGGTCACAGTGACCTTTCGCTTAGTAAATTGTAAACAATTGGTTTTCGGACGATAATTTGATAATGATTAAACCTACTTTTGTGCTGTCACAACTCGACTTTGGATCGGTGATCCTATCGGCTTTTTTTTCTGTGTCCATTGATGACCAAAATTTCAGTTTTCAAATGCTTCCCATAACGCAACTCAGAATTTAACCAACAGAATCTTGATCTCTACTCATTAAAGCTGAGCCCTCGCGAAATGCAGCGGTGAACAAGTGTGGTAAACAAGCTCTATTTCACTGGTAAAATAGGACCCAGTCACTCTAAAATTGGCAACATGGGGTATAAACGATTGACTGACCTTGACTTTATCTCCATGTTGTGTTCATGGTTAGCCATTATGCAGAAATATGTGACCTTAAACACCAATAAAAAAATAAATAAATAGAGCGGAATTGGTTAAATTTACTGATCTCTGTATAACTGGATTGCTGGAATGTCAGAGAAAAACATCACTAGTCAAATTGGCAATATGGGGGATAAACCATTGACCAATAAATAAATAAATAAAGCTGAATTGATCAAATTTACTGATCTCAAAATAACTGGATTGCTGGAATGTCAACGAAAAACGTCACAAGTCAAATGCCCTCCCCCCCCCCCCCACCTCCCCCCCCCAGATGGGGTCAAGTCAATCAACATAATAACTCCTCCCAAGCCATGACTTTTGAGGATGTACAACGTGGCAGCTTTCACATAACCTTTTACCCAACGACTTCAGAATTTACTACTTTAAATATCATTTTTATTAATTTTTCAAAAAATTTCAACGAAACCATTTCATGTGACCCTTCATTGGAATGAGCTCGATGAACTTGTTCCAATGAGGGGTCACTTAATATAGTTTTGTTGAAATTTTTTTAAAGATAATATTTTTATGCCCCCAGCCTGTTTGAGGAGGGGGCATTATGTTATCACCATGTCCGTCGTCCATCCATTAACTTTTCACATTCCGTCAATTAACTGAAGTTCTACCAACTAGATCTTTACCAAACTTCATATGTGGGTTCATGCTGTTCCACGGAGGTGTTCCTAGTCTCACCACTGAAGTCGGATTAACCTGCAGCTAGTGGTTCGAGGCATTTTTATATGGGATATGCGTCGAAAGATCTGGGGTCAGATCTCCGTCCCATGAGCAGCATATATTGAAGAAGTGGATAACCGCTGCTCCGCAAATCTCGTTCATGAACCTGATGCTGCAGATTGCGCAGCTTATCACTGGTGCTGGGTTGGTCCAGTCATCTGTACATTCAGATGGTGTTCACCATGTTTTTCAGATGGGACATTCAGATGGTGAGAGGGCTACGGAGGTGGACTCTCCATCCCTCATGGGACAGCACATTAAGACTATGAATTTTATTAATAAGTTCTTTCGAATCTAGTTCCATCTGAACAAAAGCCTGCGTTTGCAAGGCAAAAAAACAGCGTAAGGTACCGGGCGAAGGAAAGACGAAGATCTTTCCTTCCCGGATCTTTCTGCGCAGGTGTTGAAGGCCTTTGGTCCTCTTAACGACCCCTCCCTTGGCCTTGCAAAAGTATAAGAAAGGCAATGATCTATTATTTATTAATAGAAGATCGATAGCTCATAGTTAGGCTGAGACAGCTGTCTTGTTTGGAATAGAGCCGTTAGTAGGAATAAGTGCGTCTTTTCCTTTTCGGTGTTTTCCTAGGTGTCAGAGGCATTTAGCTCTATTGTTGACGCCACAGTAGCCTTATGTACTGTTCGAGCGGGCTTTTCTTATACATTGGCGGCTAACGTTGTAAGTCTCTGTTTAGTGAGCTGTCTAAGTCTGTAGGGTAACATATAGATATCTGTCTTCACCTGTACATGACTTTTAGACTGTATTAGTTACGCTGAGACCGCTATCCTTTTGGAATAAGGCCATTAGAGGGAAAGATTACATTTTTTCCTTCTCAGTGTGGTATTCCTAGGCATTGCAGGCATTTAGTCCTATTGTTGTTGCCTCAGTTTGTCTTATGTGAATTAAGATCGGTCTGTTTATATATCATTAGCGGCTAATGTCATAGTGGCCTTATATATTTTACATCAGTATTTTCTTATACATTGCGGCTAACGTTGTAAGTCTCCATTTAGTGAGCTTCCAAGGCCGCAGGTGTCACAGATATCAGTCTTCATGGAGATGAAGACTAGTAAGTTGCATTAGCTAAGCTGAGATTACTGTCTCTTTCGAATTATAGCTGTTAGAAAAATGGCCCTTTATTCCTTGTCTTGAGCATCTAATGTTGTAAGTCTCTGTTTAGTGAGCTTGCAAGATCGCAAATTACACCGAGATATCTGTCTTCACGAAGATGAAGAGACTTCTTAGCTGCATCAGCTAATATGAGACTGCTGTCTGTCTCTTTGGAATTAGGGCTGTTAAAAGGAAAGAGTACGTTGTTTCCTTCTCAGTGTTGTATTCTTGAGGCTGTTAGTCTTTTTGTTGATGTCTTATTAGTACAGTGGAACCCACTTAACTGAATATCTCTTAATTGTATATCCCTGTTAATTGAATATAATTTTCAAACACAAAACCATTTACCATACCTTCAGTACAAATTTGATCTGTTAATTGCATATGGGTTGTAGATTAAACTCCTGTTAATTGTATATAAATTTCTGTAATATATTGAAAAAATTACTGTGACACGCACCAAATTCCCCTTATTTATCAACCTTTTTGGCCTCAGTACATCCAATATAGGCATTTATTCTATTATATATTGTTTGACAGAGCTCTATGAGCTCTGTCAAACAAGCAATACAGGCATTTATTCTATTATATCTTGTTTGACAGAGCTCTATGAGCTCTGTCAGACAAGAAATAATAGAATAAATGCTCAGTTTACCTCCAGAGTCCAGAACACAGGAAACTGATCAAATCCCTGTTAATTGTATACTCCTGTTAATTGAATAATTTTCACTGGCAAAATGGATATTCAATTAAGGGGATTCTACTGTATCAAGTGCGGCCCTTTTTCCCCTAACTGGCGCGACTAACGTTGTAAGTTTCCGTATAGTGCGCTGTCTAAAGTAGCAAAATTTACACCGAGATATCTGCCTTCATGGAGATGAAGTCTTCTAAGCTCCATTAGCTAGGCTGAGACCGCTGTCTTTTGGGAATAGAACCGCTTAAGGAAAGAGTTCATTTTTTCCTTCTCGATGTTGTTTTCTTAAGTGTCACAGACTTTAGTCTTATTGTTGACAGTATAGTAGCCTAGCTAGGATTTTGAGTGGTGTTTTTTCCCGATCATTAGTGGCTAGTGTTGTAAGTCTCCTTTAGTGAGCTTCTAGGGCCGCAGTTAACAGCTATTTAATTGTCTTCACGAATAGGAAGACCTTTAGCTGCTGAGACCACTGTCCTATCGGACAAGGTACCGTTACAAGAGAAGAGGTTGTTTCCTTAATGGTATTGTTTTTGTGTTAGTTGTCTGAGGCTTTTAGCTCTGTTGATGATGCCATAATAACCTAGTGTGATTAATGAGCGTTTTTTCGAATGCCTATAGTTAACTCCTTTTCAGGAATATATTTCCTGCTATAATTGGAATGAGGCACAAGGAGTTCATCTAGGTTTTTATGATCGGGTGCCAGAACATTGTTTTTCGTCACCCGCTTCATTTTTAATCTAATGTATTGTTGTGGATTATATTTCCACTCGGTGGATTGGATATTATGTCTATCTGGTGTATTACTTGGCACCATGGTGTACTGTCTTGATTTCAAGGGATGTGTTGACATTGTTTCAGCAGGTATATTCCTTGCAATAGTGCCATGTGCATCACGTCCCTCTCCGTCCTTAGTGGCATTATGGAGTCGGTAAGACATGAGGGAGCCCTATGGTTTTTATACTATTCTAGATAACTAACACTAAAGCGTTACGAGTCGCGCCGGGTTAATTTGATTATGCTTGCATTGAATAGCTGTAAGCTTTTTAGCTGTATTACTCTTTATAGTCCAGTCAATCTGATACTTAACCCACAAGAAATTGCTATACAGTAGATTTTGCTTTTGAACGAAGAATTTATGTCTAAATAACAACATACTAAAAATCCCCCAAAATCCCACAATGGGAAATTATGTTTTTGGTGACTTATTTCTTCGCGAGAAAATGAAAATAGTCAAATTATACCCCAACTGCCAAGAAATTGCTATACAAATGTTTGTATTATTTTGGGGTAGGATAACATTTGAAAACTCCACATTAATCCCATCACAGGAAAATGGCTATTTTGGAGTGAAAACATTGAAAAATTTAATAAAATCAATAAAACTTGGAATTTGCTCAATAATCCTTAAAAGAGTTCAAACAACAAGAGTTTCCATGGTACTTAGATCAGACTAACCGTTTACAATACTATACTTGAAATCCCAATTTCTTAACACAAGAAAATGTGTAATTTTGGGGTGAAAATTGTGAAAAAATAAATAAAATGTACGAAAATTGGAATTTCATCATTACTCATTCAAATAGTTTCAAGCACAAACACTGTCATCGTATTATACACCAAATCGATAAATAACCTCTCTTAAACTCCAAATAAATGGTAGCAAGATAAAAGTGTAAATGACAGTGCAGCTCAACTTGTCCCAGAAGGGACTGGACTAAACTACCATATTTACTCTATGTATTGGGACAGCTAAAAATAATTATTTTCACAGGTGTCCCAATTCTTAGAAAATGGGGAAAGAACACAGCCTGTCCTTGATTTGATGCTGCATAAAGTTGTGTGTGATTCATTTTCCATCACTATATACGAAAATCGCCGTCCAATTTTTTTTTTTATATTTTCATTTTTTGCTTCCAAAACATAGCTTATGATCCCTCATTGGAACGAGCACATTGTGCTCGTTCCAATGAGGGCTCATAAGCTATGTTTTGGAAGCAAAAAATGAAAATTTTTAGTTACTCAAGAATTTTTTTTATGAGTGTCGTCTTCTACTAGCAATGGGCCAACTGGAAACAAATCTCCTGAATGTCCCAAACTTTGGAGCATAAAAAAAATATAGCTTTCTGGAAAAAATGTGTGTCCCAAATCATAGAGTGTCCCAATACTTAGAGTAAATACGATAAATAGAAAGCTCCAGTAATGCCGACTCATTTAATCAGGTTTCTACAGAGAAAAAACATCACACCAAAGCCACTTGTGAAATCTGAAAAAGATCAGGTAAGGGATGCGACCTGTAGGGTGTACTAATGGAATTGTAGACAATTTATGTGCCAAATCCAATATGGTTCTTGGCGGCCATTTTTTTCAACCAAATTCAGGAAAATTTCTATAGCTCCCATGTAGACATCACACCAAAGCTACAATGTACATGTTGGGTGAGAGATGTGTCCTGTAGGGTGTGCCAAAGGAAGTGTTGACAATTCATATGCCAAATCTAAGGTGGCTGCTGATGGCCATGATTTTAAACAAATTCGGAAAAATTCAATAACTCCCATCTACCCGAAAGCCACATATGAAATTTGGAACTGATCGGGTTAGAGACGCGGCCTATAGGATGTGCCAATAGAATTTTTGACAATTTATGTGCCAAATCCAATATGCCTGCTGGCAGCCATGTTTTCAAACGAATTTCAGAAAAAAATTGATAGCTCCCATTTAGACATGCCACGAAAGCTACATAGGAAATTTGAAAAGATCCATGAGAGATGTTGCCTATAGGGTGAGCCAATTGAATTGTTGACAATTTATATGTCAAATCTAAGATGGCTGCTGTCAGCCATGTTTTTCAACAAAATTCGGAAAAAATTTGATAGCTCTCACTTAGACATTGCCCTAAGGCCACGTATGGCATTTGAAACTGATCGGGTGAGAGCTGTGTCCTGTAAGATGTGCTAAAGGAATTGTGGATGGACAAAGAAATGTACGGACGGACGTACAGGCTGATGGACAACGGATCACAGCCCATCCCAATAGCTCATACTTGACGGTGTCAAGTTCAGCTAAAAAATGTGATTTGGGGGGTGAAAATGTTTTAAAATTACCATTATATCAATGTCATATATAAATAATAAATATAAAATAATAACTACTGCAATGTCAATGCTGATAATATGGAGATCTGATAGATGGTACTGTCATAATGCAAAATCAGATTTCCAGATTATCTGCATTGACATTACAGCAGTTATTATTTTCCTGGCATTTCCCACAAGCTTCTGAACAGGTGAGTCTGGGTTTTTTCAACTTCACCTTGACGTCTCACAACCTGTGGCACAGTTACACCTATTCATCTTTAGCAAGGACTTTGGTACAGGCCAAAGGTCACTGGTTATTTTGATCTCATCACCACGGAAATGATTGTTGTTTGAACTCTTTAATGAGTACTGATCAAATTCCAATTTTCACTGATTTTATTGAATTTTCCAATGTTTTCCCTCAAGATAACCATTTTCCTGTGTTGGGATTAATGGGGATTTTTAATATGTTATTTTGTATACTAACTCCCACCCCAAAACAATACAAACATTTGTATAGCAATTTCTTGGGGGTTGGGGTATAATTTGACTTTATTGACTGGACTATTATTGAGAATAGCAGCAGCAGTATAGCTTTGGTAATATAGTAGAATCCTCTTAATTGAATATCCATTTTGCCAGTGAAAATTATTCAATTAACAGGAGTATACAATTAACAGGGATTTGGTCAGTTTCTGGTGTTCTGGAGGTAAACTGAGCATTTATTCTATTATATCTTGTTTGACAGAGCTCATAGAGCTCTGTCAAACAAGATATAATAGAATAAATGCCTGTATTGGATGTAGTGACGCCAAAGAGGTTAATAAATGAGGGGGCATTTGGTGCGTGTCACAGTAATGTTTTTGACATATTACAAAAATTGATATACTATTAACAGGAGTTTACTCTACAACCCATATGCAATAAACAGATCAAATTTGTACTGAAGGTATGGTAAATGGTTTTGTGTTTGAAAATTATATTCAATTAACAATGAAAAACAATTAAGAGATATCCAGTTAAGTGGGCTCCACTGTATAGCGTGAATTTTCCTTTTCCTATAATGAAAAAGGAATTTATCGCTGTTTCAATCTTCAGTATTACTACTCGGGCCTTACTTATCTTGCGATTCAAGTAATGCGGGGTGGGGGGGCTGGGTATGATTTATTTGTCAACCCCCCACCCCCCCTCCCCCTCTCCTCTGCCAATATGTTAAGAGGCGATTACAGGGCAGGACGTAGTTCTCTTCCCGTAAGCCTTGTATGCATTCAATTATATGCATGTCTTTCATTGCTCTTCGATTGGCAGGTGGGTTGTGGTCTAACGGCGACTTCAGGGGCGCATCCACTCTTTAGTTGATTTGCTTCCTGTGGTTGGTCATTCATAAGTTGTATAGGAGCATATGATTCCTGAACAGTAACTGTTTTTGGATTCCGAATTCTTTCATGAATACATTCGGTTGATATTGCTAGCCTTCATGTACCTGTGTGGCAGGCATGTCAGTTATCTGGACGACATTCTCCAAATGTTTCAATTGGTCCACTCTGAGAAGTTTCGCTCAACGTTGTCTGCTTTTGTTATGACATATGAGTCTATTCCTCAGGTTAATCGCATTAACGTTGTTTTATTCCTTCAGTTTCCTAGTTAGATTTTGTATCGCTCGGACACGCCGTTGATACAGGCTGTATTCAGATGAGGGTACATACAGGATTTTGTTGATTGTGTGCATAATATGTATTTATTATTAGGCAGACGTATTATTGAATAGATTCTCTTAAATTCTTGCGCTGCGTTAGTGTTGAGCTTATGAGAGTTTTGGGGCTAGTTGGATCAGTTATGGAGTTTCCTACAGGCAGTCTATGTATACATTCTCTATTTTTGGCTTCATTATTCGAAGTGGTATATTCTTTCTCTGAACAGTCATGGGTTTTTACGGACCTAGTGAACAATGAATTATTTGAGGGCGGTCCGTGACAGGTTTTTTAATCATATCCCGTTCCAGGTTCTGAATCCAGTCTTCAACCAGAAGTGGTACACAAGGGGAATCTTATTCTCATATGGAATTGAACGGTTACAATTTGGAAGTTCATTATTGGATTTAATTGTACACCTGAACGTGGTTGCCTGTTGGTTGGCTCAGAAGCATATAAGTTCTATCAGATAACTTTCCTTTGGGATTCAATTGGACAAATTTAAGGTTGTACATATTAATATCACCGGTTTTCGACCTATCTACGTATTCCGGATGCAGCATACATTTAGAAGCTTGCGGTTTTAATAACCGGGATTGCCACGACATAGCCTTAGCTGCTGATGTGGCGTTAAGCAATAGCCTTAGCTGCTGATGTGGCATTAAGCACCAATAAATTAATAATAATTAATAACCAGGTGCCTTTTAGGCGAATATATATATATTATTCTGTACCACGTTTTCACTGATTCCAGGCCGCTTCCCTCTTTGTTTTGCAGATTATTCCTTCAAAAAAAAAGGGGGGGGGGATTTCTCCTTACCTCTTCTGGCCTTATATTAAGTGTGTAACTATGAGTGAAGCTGTTATCGTCTACAGATTATTCTCATTTTAGGCCTCACAAAGTAGATCCTCTGTTTCTCAGGCCTTTTTTTGTAAAATTGCATGCATGTGGGTGGCTTTTTATTTTATTTTTTATTTTTGTAATTATTTCTTTGCCATTAAAAAGTTCATGTTCTTGGTTTGTTTTATGTTTTAGGCCCCATAATCTACAGAATAGCATGGGTGGTGGTGTATTACGTCCCTTGAGTGCAAGAAGGCTTTGCAATGCTAAAGCATTGCAAAGCCTTCTTGCACTCAAGGGACAATTTTATTAACTAGGGTAAAATATCAGACACAATCCATTCGATTTTGATTTTTTTAAGTTTGGATAGGTTATAAAAAGAGAGCATGCGGGAGGGCCTGAGAAACAGATTTTTATTTTTTTTAGGCCTTATGTACAGCTTGTTACATTATATATAGCGGGTGTTTGTGGGCATTAGTCTCTCACACTCTCGGACACTCTTTTCCTAATTTTAAGTATCTTATTCCGAACTAGCCTTAAAATTGGGGGCTCATTACACCCAATTAGCGTAATCATTTATGCTAAGTAATAGGGAATTACGATATTGCTCTTTATTTCGATCGGTGGTATGTCTTTCTCTATTGTTGCATAGAGAGACATATATGTAATTCCTTAAAATTTTAATCTCCTTTTCACCTTGGGAGTTCTAATGCAGGCTAAGGAGCTGAACTTTGGTCTGCTATTCCTTCAAGTCCTAGGCCCTCCTGCCTTTTTACGATTCAGCTAAGTCTGGGCCATTGGTTTTAGTATAAAAAATATGATCAATTTAAAGTAATTTGTATATTTTTTTTATACTTAAAAGGCCCAGATGGGGATGCAGGGACGACCTGGGCATGCGCCAGTGCGTATTTGGTTCTGAAACATCAGGACCTGGCTCTTAAATCTCAGAAATAGGCTTCTCAGTTGGCGCGTAACTTCTCAGATCATATTTTGTTATTCTTTCGATGAATAATCGAGAGAGACACTCTTACATGTATTATATATATGATAATCATTTATCATTGTTGTAGAGTGCTTAAGTTAATACTTCAAGTCTTAATTACCAAGCATTAATCTTCACTGTGGTTTCTGATCAAGTCTTGGCTGCCTAAATAGGCAGCCAAGACTTGATAAGAAACCACAGTGAAGATTAATGTTTGCTATAGTGTACTAAATGAAAAATGATGAGAGCTATTACATACTTGCAGTGTGTGTTACAAACAGCAGTGTGACTCCGTAAATTGAAATCTGGCACATGAATTGAAAAAATAGGCTCCGAGGCTAGAGCGTATTTTAAATAGTCCTGATCGGTCCCTGGGGATGGCCCTCCCATGAGTGGGCACTCATACCTCCCCACTGAGTTATAACATTAGTAGGCACAACTAGGAAGAATTATGCTTGGCTCCACTTCCAGTCTCTTCCTGGGTACTGTGCATGCGCAAGTACTAAATGTATGGAGGGCCAGATAGCAACTTTTAATTTTTGGGAATTGTTTGCAAATTTTGGGGATTGGAGGGTTCAAAATTTGTGTTTGGCCCTTAATAATACTGAGGTTGCACCAGCTAAGCCTGGGCCATTGGTAAGTATAAAAGATATACAAATTACTTTAAATTTATCATTTCTTTTCAACCTACTCACAATTGTTTACAATTGGCTGTAACATAAGTGCAAGCCCTACTTCGGAACTAACTCAAGCTTTTAGAATCTTTTCCAAACGAGTTGGAAAAGTACTAGAGTGCAAAAGCACGAAAAAGATCGAAAAAAGGGTCGAGCGAGACCAGCGCTCGAAATTACAGGTACTCTCTCTGCACACCTTTTGCGTTTACCGAGCGCATGCGCAACAACCGTGACGTCAATTCCTTTATTTTCCGCCATTGTTCATGGTCGGAAATTTTTGTGACTGTGCTGTTTATGATATTAATTCTTCGTGAACAACTTATTAATCGTCTTTAGTGTGCTACTGGATTGTATCCTTTTTCAAGCTACCAAATTATTACTCTCATTTAATGTTAATTTGTATTATTATTGCTGTGCTTTTCACACTTTATCTTGCCTTTCCCCCACGTGTGAACACGACCTTCGTTCTGTTTTCCGTAGGCGGGAAGCTTGATTGTTGTATTTATATCATGCCTAAGACTATTCCTTGTACCTCTTGTTTGCAGGTGAAACATGTGGACGATTCCCATACCACATGTGTCACTTGCAACAATTGCACTCAGGCCCAATCATGTGGTATCTGTGGGGTTTGGTCCTCTAAATTTTGGGCTTCTGTTAACAAGGTGGTTCTTTCCAGAGCTAGAACCCCTCGTTCTCGGGGTAAGGGTAGCCGTGCCGTTGCAGACATTTCTGCTGGTGCACGTGGTGACTCTGTCACACAGGATTCGGATCTGACTTCTGTGGCGAGCTCCTCTGCAACTGTTGACGGTGTTTGTTCTGTGATACCTGATGAGGAGACCGCGGTCTCTTTGTCTTCGGATGTCACTATTGAGGCGTCTGTTTTCGTTGAGAGCTTTTCCGAGGTCAACTCGGTAACCCTCTCCGATCTGCCTCCAACACCGTCGACCGTTGTTGAGGGGGTTGCTACTCCAGATCCTATTCTGTCTGATGGTGGCTCTTCCATCTCTTCTGGGGATGGTCTACAGTCTCGGGGGACCGAGGCTGTATCTGCTGGTGTGTCTGTGTGTTCTCAGCCTCCCCCAGCCTCGCGGCGAGGCTGTGCGGGTTTGCTGTCTGCTCCGTCTCATCTGGCTAGGTTTGCTCCTAGTCGGTTGAGCCGGCCGGTCGCTTCGGCAGCGATTCCTCGTCCCTCGAGTGAATCGTTTATTGTTCCACCTTCGCCTGCTAGTGTGCCGGCTAGCGGGATGGTGTTGGGACGTTGGCATCCAGGGCCTGCTGTTCGGCAGCGGTCAGTGACAGCCCCGGTTAGCTGTCACTCTCGGAACCTTCCTCCGGTGATTCCTCACTGTGTTCCGAGTCTGGGTGTCGATCGATGCTTGCCGTCGGTCTCAGAGGATAGGCAGTTGGGGCCGTCTGCTGCGCAGAGGTCAATGACAGGTTCCTGTCATTCTTGGGACAATCCTCCGGTGTCTTCTCACCGTGTCCTAGGTCCAGCTACCGATCGACGTGCGCCGTCGGTCCCTTTCGAGGATTTGCAGGCAGGGCCTTCTGTTTCGCAGAGGCCAGTGATGGCTCCTGGGCGTCACAATCGGGACTATCCTCCGGTGTCTTCTCACCGTGCTCCTATTCTGTCTGCCGATCGACGTTCGCCGTCGGTCTCTTCTGAGGATTTGGGTTCTTCTACCAGAAGGGTCCATTGGGAGGACACTCCGTCGGGCGATTCTGCTGCGACGGATTCTCAGGGTGACCTGCGCCAGGCCGTTTTGGCGCTCACCCGGTTGCTTTCTGGCAACCCTCAAGTTGGCCTCCCTGTGCCTCCTGAGGCACAACCTCCTTTGGTCGGTCGCCGAGATGTCTCGCCTGGCCCCTTGGATACTGCACAGTATTCACAGGAGGTTTCTGCTGGTCAGCTCGAGTTGGGCTACGTCTCCTCTGCTACGGAGGATGACGAGTATCTTGAAGGTGATGGTCCCCCCTCGTCAGTCTTGGGGCAGGCTTTGGATTTCGTCTTTGGCTTATTGCCGGACGTTCTACCTTCCGACCAGCCTTCTGTGACCGTCCGGCCGCGGTCCACTGTGGAGCGTCGTAACCCTGTTGAGCCTTCTAGCTCCGGGGCTTTGCGTCCTCTGCAATCGGCTCAGGTGGTTGAGTCCTTCCAGGGCTTAGACGCCAAAATGCGTTCTAAGGCCCTCAAGGGTTCCTTCTTTTCTAGAGCTGATGCCTTCCTGCCTCCATCGCGGTTTCGTGTTTACGATTCCGTCTCTCCACCAGTCTTCCAAGGGATGACTACTGTGGATGAGGATTCTTCTTCCCTCGGGTTGACTAAGCCTAAGTCGGCAGTTCTCCCGATGTCGGTAGTTGAGTCTATGGTGGGCCTGTCCCGAGAGATGCTGGGTATGTTATCTCTCGCGGACCATGTCGTCGCTGCTCTGGCTGAATATTTTCCACCAGGGGAGTTTGATGACGCTCAGGCGCCTTTTCGCGTTTTGTCACAGGCTCTTATGAACTTGACTCACGCTCACGCCTGTAACACGGCCAATTTGGAGCTGGCACGCCGGGATGCGGTTTTGGATTCTTTACCATCCCTTCCTTCTGAGCAACGTGCTGTTCTGAGGTCTGCCTCTTTGGTAGGACCTCAGTTGTTCCATGGTTCCGTGGAAGCTGTTCGTGGCGAAGTTCTTCGTCATTCGAAGGACCAGCTTTTGCTGAGACAGCTTGACCCACCTGCTGCTGCGGGTGGGGGTCGTTCCAGGCCCGCCAAGCGTGCTGCTGCGTCTGCCTCATCGGCGACGTCGGCTACGCCTTCGGCTCCGTCTGCTCCTTCTGCTCATAAGAAGCGCCGACGTGGCCAGGCCCGCTGGCAGCCTCAGGCTGGAAAGTCTCAGGACTCTGTCACTTCCCGAGGTGGTTTCTCCTCTCGGGGGCCTCGTCGAGGCCGCAAGTGAAGGTTCTCACCTCGATTCGCCTCCAGTCGGAGGAAGGCTGTCGCTGTTTTACGACCGTTGGACAGAGATAACGTCGGACTCTTGGGTCCTCGACGTCATTCATTCCGGTCTGCGACTGTCCTTCCATCGGCACCCCAGTTTATCTCGGGTGCCCCTTCCGACTCAGGTCCCTTCAGATTCTCTGCGTCGGGACCTTCTGGTGCAGGAGATCGACAATCTCCTCACCAAAGGGGCGATCGAGGTGGTCAGGAACACCCTTTCACCGGGGTTTTACTCGAGACTTTTCTTGGTGCCGAAGAAAAACGGCCAATTTCGTCCTGTCATCGATCTGAGTACCCTGAACGAGTACATAATTGCTCCTCGTTTCAGTATGGAGACTTTCCGGTCGGTTCGACGTTCAGTTCATCAGGGCGATTTTGCGGCCAGTATCGACCTGAAGGATGCCTACTTCCATGTACCCATTCATCTGGCGTCACGGAAATACCTTCGGTTCTCGTTTCGGGATCGAGTTTTTCAATTCAGAGCTCTCCCGTTCGGTTTGAACCTGGCTCCTTGGGCCTTCACCCGACTGATGTCACATGTGCTTGCTTTCCATCGCACTCAGTCGGCGGTGACTTCGTCCGCCTACCTAGACGACATCCTCCAACGGCACCACGATGCTGCTGTTCTGGAGTTCGATGTCCGGCAGTTTCTTTGCCTGCTAGCGTTGCTGGGTTTCAGAGTCAATCGCGAGAAGTCGGATCTTCTTCCTTCTCAGCGATTCCGTCATTTGGGGATGGATTTCGACACTCTTCACAATGTAGTGTCGGTTCCCCAGGCTCGGGCGACGATTCTTTCCGCCTTGACTCGGGACCTGCTTCAATCTTCCTCGGTCTCGGCCAGGACTTTCCTTCGGATGCTGGGCCTTTGCGGTTCGGTGACCGATCTCATTCCGCTCGGTCGCTTGTTTGTCCGACCTCTCCAACACTTCCTGTTGGATCATTGGCGTCCGAATGTAGATCCGCTGGACCTGGAACTCACTATTCCTCGGTCTCTGCTTTGTCACCTCCGCCCTTGGGCAAATATTCCCTGGCTGACACAGGGTGTTCCGTTGGATCTTCCTTTGGCCGATCGCATCCTTACTGCGGATGCCAGCGATCGGGGCTGGGGTGCGACGTTGGACCCTCTCGGTCTGTCTACTCACGGAGAGTGGGACAGCGAGCAGGTGGGCCTTCATATCAACCAGAAGGAGCTCCTTGCTCTTCTGTTGAGTTTTCGGCTTTGGATCCCTCATCTGTCGGACCATGTTGTCCTACTTCTTTCGGACAATTCGACAGTAGTGGCCTACATACGGAATCAGGGAGGCACTCATTCGATTCCTATGTATCGGCTGTCTCGGGATCTTCTTCTGTTGGCACGGGATGTGAACGCTCGGGTGTCCATTCGACACATTCCCGGGCGTCTCAACGTCCTAGCAGACTCCCTGTCCCGACGCGACAGTGTCCTTCCAACCGAATGGATGCTACATCGGTCGGTGTTTCAGGCGATTTGCGAGCAGTGGGGTCGTCCTCAGGTCGACCTTTTCGCTACTCGCTGGAATCATCAGGTAGAGACTTTTGTCTCCCCTTGTCCAGATCCTCTGGCATTTGCAGTAGACGCTCTGTCTCTGGACTGGACAGGCTGGGTCGGCTATGCCTTTCCTCCTGCACCGATTCTTCCTCAAGTTTTAGCGAAGATTCGTGCTTGCAGTTGCAGGATCATTCTGATCACACCCCTGTCTCCACAGAGGGTGTGGATCAATCTGCTGCGGCCTCTATTGGCCGATCGACCGATTCGTCTACCTCTACGTTGCGATCTTCTTTCACAGGGTCGTCCCAGGAAGTATCACAACAACCTGGCGAGCCTGTCCCTTCACGCCTGTCTTTTATCAGGTCCAGTCTCCGACGTAGAGGTTTTTCGAGACGATCAGTGGAGTGCATTTCTGCATCGCGGCGACCTTCCACTGGAATGACTTATGCCGCCAAGTGGAAGGTTTTCTGCCGCTGGTGTTCAGATCACAATGTGAATTACCGTGATCCGTCTATCGCTCAAATTGCGGATTTTCTGGTTTTTCTTTTTGACTCCAAGGGCCTCCAGCCTATTACGATTAAGGGCTATCGGTCTATGCTGTCTGATACTTTCTCTTATGTGGGAAAGCGGTGTATCGGTCGTAATCTTTTCCTCTCCAAACTTATTCGGCACTTTTCTTTGAAGAGGCCTCGAGTTTTGCGTCTTACACCCAAGTGGAACTTGGCATGGGTGTTGCACTGTTTGGAGGGGGCGCCTTTCGAGCCTTTATCTGAGACCGACATGCGTTTTCTCACCTATAAGACGGCTTTTCTTCTAGCGTTTGCTTCTGCTCGTCGAGTCAGTGAGCTTCATGCGCTATCTGTTGATTCTGCCTTCTTCCGAAATGAGGCTAACAGTGTCACATTCACTACTGATTGCTCTTTTCTGGCTAAGAATCAACTCCCCGATTCGGTACCTCCTCCCATCTGCATTCGGGCTCTCCCTGCTGTAGATGGACGGAGGCCTCTTCTTTGTCCTGTTCGTGCGGTCAAGACTTACATTACTCGCACTCAGTTCATTAGGAGGGATCGGAAGAGATTTTTTCTGTCTCTCATTCCTAAGCGGCAGTCTATCTCTTCCCATTCTATTTCCAGGTGGATCTGTCTTGCAATCAAGCTGGCTTATTCTCGCTTGTCTGCATCGGATCTTGTTTCGAACCGGCTTAATGCTCACGAGGTTCGTGCCATTTCTACATCCTGGGCGTTCTCCAATTCTGTTTCGCTCCGTGATGTTATGAATGCGGCTTACTGGAGGAATGCTTCTACCTTCTCCTCCTTTTATCTCCGCCACCTTCAGCAGCAATCTGAGGACCTTTATTCTTTAGGCCCTCTCGTTGCTGCTCAGGCTGTGGTGCACCCTCGTTAAATTGTTTTTGTCGAGGTTGCGCTTCTCTCAGCCTTGTTCTTTTCAGGTGCCTTCTCTCTTTCTTCATTACAGGTTTTAGTTTTTGTTCTCTGCCATCCTTGCTTTCGTTCTGCTACTCTTGTTGGTATTGGTTATGTGATTCATCTCCTCCTATTGTTTATTCAGCCAATTGTAAACAATTGTGAGTAGGTTGAAAAGAAATTAAAATTTTTTTAGTAAATTTTGTTTCTTAACATACCTACCACAATTGTTTACCGGAGGCCCACCCTCCTTGGGGATATCTTTGATATCGATGCCTCCCCGCTAAATCACAAACTTCTCGTTGGCGGAAATACGGAATTGACGTCACGGTTGTTGCGCATGCGCTCGGTAAACGCAAGAGGTGTGCAGAGAGAGTACCTGTAATTTCGAGCGCTGGTCTCGCTCGACCCTTTTTTCGATCTTTTTCGTGCTTTTGCACTCTAGTACTTTTCCAACTCGTTTGGAAAAGATTCTAAAAGCTTGAGTTAGTTCCGAAGTAGGGCTTGCACTTATGTTACAGCCAATTGTAAACAATTGTGGTAGGTATGTTAAGAAACAAAATTTACTAAAAAAATTTTAATTTTCATTACATGAAAACTTCTAACACTATATTGTAATCACGGCATTTGTTTTTTGTCTGTAATGACTCAAAATTTTCAATTTGCATTGCCACGAAAAATGTGCACATACTCAACATATTGATACTCACATCAAAGTATATTCTTTAACTATAGGACATTGTGAGGCATCGGTATTCAAAAAACATCTGAGAATTTTATTTCGGTTGAGCATCGTGCATTTATAGAAAATTCTACCTCCCCCATCACACTCCAAGATGGCGACAGTGAGAATACTTTTCAGTATGTGACCAGTGAGTGTTCCTGCAATCTAGTTGTATAGAGATGAATGGTTAAATTCCTAGTTGCATTATGGGAAAAATTACTTCTTGAAAGTTTGATATTTTGACATAGTTTAACCCCCTGCACACTGATGTCAAAATATCCGGATTTGAAGTAGCCATTTTTCCCATAATGCAACTGGGAATTTAACCAATTCAATCTTGTTTGACAGAGCTCATTGAGCTCTGTCAAACAAGATTGAATTGGTTAAATTTCTAGTTGCATTATGGGAAATATTTGCACTCTGAACGTTAGATATTTCGACATCAGTGTGCAGGGGGTTAATAAGATTAATTTACAGGATTCTACTGTACTGATAAGGCCCCACAAAGTAGATCTTCTGTTTCTCAGGCCATTTTTTGTAAAATTGCATGTGGGTGGGCAGTTTTTATTTAGATCAACTTGACAATGTTAAATATGAGCTATTGGGATGGGTTGTGATCCGTCTTCCATCTGTATGTACATTCCTACGTCTGTCCGTCCATCCATCTACAATTCCTTTAGCACACTCTACAGGCTGAAGCTATCTCCCGATCAGTTCCGAATTTCATATGTGGCTTTGGGGCAATTCCTAGATGGGAGCTATCGTTTTTTTTTTATTTAGTTAAAAAACTTGGTCGCCAGTGGCCATCTTGGATTTGGATATAAATTGTCCAACAATTCCTTTAGCACACCCTGCAGTTCGCAGTTCTCAACCAATCAGTCCCAAATTTTATATGTAGCTTTGGAGCAATGTCTAGGTGGGAGCTATCGAATTTTTGCCGAATTCTGTTAAAAAACATGGCTGCCAGTGGCTATCTTAGATTTAGCATATAAATTGTCAACACTTCCAATAGCACACCCTACAGACCACATCTCTCACCCGATCTTTTTTCAAATTTCATATGTAGCTTTGATGTGATGTCCAGATGGGAGCTATTGAACTTTTCTGAATTTTGTTGAAAAACATGGCTGCCAGCAGCCATCTTTGATTCGGATATAAATTGTCCAACAATTCCTTTAGCACATCCTGCAGGCCACTGCTCTCACCCGGTCAGTCCCAAATTTTATATGTTGCTTTGGGGCAATGTCTAAATGGGGGCTATTGATTTTTGTCAATTTTGCTGAAAAACATGGCCACCAGTGGCCATCTGGGATATTTGGATATAAATTGCCCAACAGTTCCTTTAGCACACCCTACAGGTCGCAGTTCTCACCTGATCAGTCCCAAATTTCATAAAGAGCTTGGGGAAATGTCTAGATGGGAGCTATCAAATTTTTCCGAATTTCATTAAAAAACCTGTCTTTAATATAACATGAAATATACTTCTGAAAATCTTTCTCATAATCAATGTAAAAAAATATGTTTTTTATACTAAATACTGATGCGTATTTAGTAGGGATGCTTTAAAGTGACTAGCATAGTCAGGAATGCGCACATCGAACACACCTGTTTGTCCACCATTGTTATTGACAAAAATAAAGTTGTCTGCTCATTTGTTCACCGGATACCCACTTAACAATTCCTGGGAAGTGTGTATTCAGTGATGAATGGCTGCATACAAGTGACTGGGGTTCATTGGCTGCAGCGTGTTACAAAAGATAGATATTCTGCATATTGTGTTCTCTGCTTCAAAAATTTGTCATGGGAAACATGGGAGAGAAGGCTGTTGTTAGCCACGCAAGAGGGAAAAAGCACATGGACCTGATGAAAAAAAAGGAAAAATTCCGAACATATGGGTCTTGGAAATTGAGTGGCCCAGCTATGGAAAAGTTAGGGAAAATTGTGCTCCAGATCCAGTATGAACCCTGGCCAGCAGCCATCTTGGATTTGGATATAAATTGTCTAACAATTCCTTTAGTACAAACTGCACACCTGATCAGTCCCAAATTTCATATGTGGCTTTGGAGCAATATCTAGATGGGAGCTAATTTCGTTAAAAAACATGGCTGCCAGCGGCAATCTTAGATTTGGCATATACATTGTCAACAATTCCATTTGGGCACCCTACAAACCACATCTCTCACCTGATCTTTTTCAAATTTCATATGTAACTTAGGGTTGAATTCTAGATGGGAGCTATCAAATATTTCTGAATTTTGTTAAAAAACATTGCCGCCAACAGCCATCTTCGATTCGGATATAAATTTTCAGCAATTCCATTAGCACACCCAACAGGCCGCATTTCTCACCAGATCTTTTTTGAATTTCATATAAAACTTGAGTGTGATGGGAGCTATCAAATTTTTCTGAATTTCCTTCAAAAATATGGTCGGCAGCAGCCATCTTGGATTGGCATATGAATTGTCAGCAATTCCATTAGCACACCCTGCAGGCCGCATCTTTTTCAAATTTCATATGTAGTTTTGGTGTGATGTCTAGATGGGAGCTATCAAATTTTGCTGAATTTTGTTGAGAAACATGGCCGACAGTGGCCATCTTGGATTTTGCATATAAATAGTCAACAATTCCATTAGCAGACCCTACAGGCCACACTTCTCACCCAATCTTTTTCAAATTTTATATGTAACTTTGGTATGATGTCCAGATTGGAGTTATTAAATTTTTCTGCATTTTGTTGAAAAAGATAGCCGCCACCGGCCATCTTGGATTTAACATATAAATTGTCAACAATTCCATTAGTACACACCCAAGAGGCCCCATCCCTCACCCAATTTTTTTCAGATTTCATATGTAGCTTTGGTGTGATGTCTTTTCAGTCGAAACTTGAGTGAATGACATGTCGTTACTGGATCTTTCTATTTAGTTCAGCCCCTTCTTGGACAAGTTGAGTTGCAGTGTCATTGACACTTTCATTTTTAAAGTGAAAGTTATAAATGTTATTTATAAAGGGAAATGAAATTCACAAAAGACTACATGTAGCACCTTTAGTTTGGTAACATTATCAAGTGACTGCAATTTTTATCTATTGAGTTGCTTTAAGTTTCTTTAATTTTGTATGAAATAAAGGGTTTTATAAATATGTCAACAACAATTCATGCATTCAGCTGTAAAGATGTGAGATGATACCAATAAAAACGATCTACGATCTGAATAAAAGCCAGCCAGCCAGCTCAATTTTTTTTTTTTTTTTTTTTTTTTTTTAAATACTTATGCAAGCCAGGAAATAAGCAGACTGTCATCTGCAGAATGAGGTATCCAGAGGGAGAATTTGGTGATGATACCCTGCACAGAATGGTAGCATTACAAAATTTACCTCTGTGAACCTCAATCTGAATCAAAGTATCCGATCCAAACAGAAAGAGGTACCCAGCAGATAAATTGAGAGATTCTAGGCATCAATATGGCAGCCCTCAGGGAACCTCATTCTGCAAATGACAGACTGCTTATTTCCAGGCTTGTACTTATGCTCACCTATGCATATCGGTCGCTGAGCCATGAAAACAATGTGGCCATTAACTGAAATTAAGTCCAGGATATAATATTTTGGGATTAGGAAATGTGGCCCAGTATTCTATATGCATTCTTGGACAAGATGAGCTGCAGTGTCATCAACGCTTTAATTTATTTTTTTTAAAATTATTTCTTTGTCATCAGAAGTTCATATTCTTGGTTTGTTTTATGTTTTAGACCTCACAGTCTACAGAATAGCATGGGTGGTAGTGTATTTCATCCCTTGCTTGCACTCAAGTGACAAATTTATCAATTTTAGCAACTTTGGTAAAATATCAGACATAAACCATTTAATTTTTATTTTTTTTAAGTTTGCATTGGTTATAAAAAGAGAGCATGCAGCAGCCAAAATGATTATGTGGGAGGGCCTGAGAAACAGATTTTTAACTTTTTTAGGCCTAATGAGTCAAAATTATTTCATTTATTCATTGAGTTATTTTATTTTTCAGGTGTATCCCACAACTGTCAGAACATTAGGAATTGGTACTTGCTCGTCATGGGCTCGTGTAGGTGCAATGGTCACACCATTTGTAGCTCAGGTAACTATAATATTCACTCAGTAAGGCCACATAAAGTAGATCTTCTGTTTCTCAGGCCATTATTTGTAAAATTTCATGCGGGCGAGCGGGTTTTTATTTTATTTTTTTTTTCTGTAATTATTTCTTTGCCACCAAAAGTTCATGTCCTTGGTATGTTTTAGGCCTCATAATCTACGGAGAAGCATGGGTGGTGGTGTATTTCGTCCCTTGAGAGCAAGAAGGCTTAGCAATGCTAAAGCATTGCAAAGCCTTCTTGCACTCAAGGGACAAATTTATCAATTTTTTTTAACTTTGATAAAATATCAGACATAAACCATTTAATTTTTATTAGCTCAACTTTGACGAAGTCAAATTTGAGCTATTGTCATGGCCCGTCGTCCGTCTGTCCGTCCGTCCGTCTGTCCGTACGTCAACAATTGGCTATGGCTCGGGCTAGAGGTCGTATTTATGAACTGATCTTTACAAAACTTCTTGTGTACCTTTGTTATGACCCTGGGACGGGAACGAGTGTTTTTAGGTGTGGTCCGATATTCAAGATGGCTGCCAGTGGCCATTTTGTACCGATGATGCAAAAATCCGTTTTTTGTACAGAACTTCTGTATGAAAGTTCTGATTTGAATAAAGTTTTGTATAAATGTTTAGTACCATGGGATACATCACATATAATACGGGTTTTTTTCTCGTGCGTAAATTATGCAAATTAGACTGACTTTGATTTATTTAGTGTTACTTTCAGAGCTGTAAGTGCCAAGCTGCTATGGCTCGGGCTAGAGGCCGTATTTATGAACCGATCTTTACGAAACTTCTTGGGTACCTTTGTTATGACCGTGGGACGAGAACGGGTGTTTTTGGGTGCGGTCCAAAATTCAAGATGGCTGCCAGCCACCATTTTGTACCGACGATGCAGAAATCTGTTTTTTGTACAGAACTTCCATATGAAAGCTCTGATTTGAATAATTTTTTGTATGAATGTTTAGTACCACGGGATACATCACATATAATACAGGTTTTTTTCTCGTACGTAAATTGTGCAAATTAGACTAATTTTGATGTTTTTTGGGGTTACTTTCAGCACTGTAAGTGCAAATGCCAATACGGCTCGGGCTAGAGGCCGTATTTATGAACCGATTTTTACGAAACTTCTTGGGTACCTTTGGTATCACCGTGGGACGAGAACGAGTGTTTTGGGGACCGCTCCAAAATTCAAGATGGCCGATGGCAGCCATTTTGTACAAAATTAGGTGCAATCAGATTTTTGCACAGAACTTCCATATGAAAGCCCTGATTTGAATAATTTTTTTGTGTGAATGTTTAGTACCATGGGATGCATCACATATAATACGGGTTTTTTTCTCGTGCAGAAATTATGCAAATTAGATGAACTTTGATTTTTTCAGTGCGACTTACACACAGTAAGTACACATGTCAGTACGGCTCAGACTAGAGTCTGTATTTATGAACTGATCTTCACGAAATGTCTTGGGTACCTTTGTTATCACCTTGGGACGAGAATGAGTGTTTCTGGGTGCGGTCTAAAATTCAAGATGGCTGCCAGTGGCCATTTTGTACCGAAATTAGGTCTAATCAGTTTTTTGTACACATCTTCTATACAGCTCAGACTAGAGGCCATATTTATGAACCAATCTTTACGAAACTTCTTGGGTACCTTTGTTATCACCGTGGGATGAGAGCGAGTGTTTTTGGGTGTGGTCCGAAATTCAAGATGGCCACCAGCAGCCATTTTGTACCAAAATTAGTGCAATCAGTCTTTTGTATAGAACTTCTGTATGAAAGTTCTGATTTGAATAAATTTTTGTATGAATGTTTAGTAACATGGTATACATCACATATTGTAAGGGTTTTTTTTTCGTGCAGAAATTATGCAAATTAGATGAACTTTGATTTATTCAGTGCTACTTACACAGTGTAAGCACACATGTCAATACGGCTCAGGGTAGAGGCTGTATTTATGAACCGATCTTCACAAAACTTCTTGGGTACCTTTGTTATCTCCTTGGGATGAGAATGAGTGTTTCTGGGTACGGTCCAAAATTCAAGATGGCTGCCAGTGGCCATTTTGTACCGAAATTAGGTCCAATCAGTTTTTTGTCACAAGTTCTATACAGCTCGTATTTATGAACTGATCTTCACAAAACTTCTTGAGTACTTTTGTTTTCACCTTGGGACAGGAACGAGTGTGTTTTGGGGTGCCTTTGTTATCACTGTGCTATGAGAACAAATATTTTGGGGTTCAGTCAGACCCACTCTGGGACTCAAAGATTTTTTCTAGTTCAGCATCTGACTGTCACCCACCTTTACAATACTTTACCTATACATTTGTTACAGGCAACGCTCAGTATTTATGTACAGACCATTACAATACTTTATATGCACCTTTGTTATCAGGTCATTACCTAGATGTTTGTCATTGCTGTGTCACATACTATACATGTACATGTCTTTGTCTTGACAAGTTGAGCTACAGTGTCATTGTCACTTTCAATTTTTTTAAGTTTGCATTGGTTATAAAAAGAGAGCAGCCAAAAGGACTATGCGGGAGGGCCTGGGAAACAGATTTTTAGGCCTAAAATATTTGTATTTTGTTTTCAAATGCAGCAGGTTGTGGTGGATAAAGATTGTGAGTTCAGTCTTGACTCCTATCTGTTGCACTGTGTCCTTGAACAGTGGATAATTGAATAGTGCATTGGTCTTCAGATTGAAAGGTTGTAGGTTTGATTCTGAACTATGACTTCTTCTCATCTGTGTTGTGTCTGTGAACAGGACACTCAAGCCTAATTGTACAAAAGGGAGCACTGAGCTAAAGTGTCTGTGCTATACATGCCCTCCACTGATGCTAGTCCTGCTTGTGTCGGGTTACTAAGTTGGAGTGTTCAACAGTTACTTGCCACTTCTCAGTGATTTTTAGCTCAACTTGATGAAGTCAAGCTGAGCTATTGCCGTCATTTCTCATCTGTCGGTGTATGTTTACAATTTCCTTTGGCACACCGCACAGTTTGCATTTATGATCGGATCGCTTTGAAACTTGGTATACTTCTTTGGAGTGACCTCTAGATGGGAACTATCGATTTTCTTCCATTTCTGTCAAACAATGTTGCCGTGGACAGCAACCTTTGAACTTAGTTTAGTCAGCCATTGGTATATTGCTTTGGCGTGCCTTACAGGGCACATTCATGATTTGATCGCTTTGAAACATGGTATGCTTGTTTGGGGTAACCTATAGATGGGAGCTATCGATTTTCTTCCATTTCTGTCAAAATAGTTGCCATTGACAACAGCCTTTGATAAACTTAGTGCAGTTATGCATCAATATTTCCCTTTGGCACACCCTGCATGGCACATTTTTGATTGGATCGTTTTGAAACTTGGGGCGACCTCGAGATGGGAGTTATCGATTTTCTTCCTTTGCCATTGGCAACAACCTTTGAACTTAGTTTAATTAGGCATCAATATTTCCTTTTGGCACACCCTGCAGGGCACATTTATGATCAGATTGCTTTGAAACCTGGTATGCTTCTTTGGGTTGACCTCTATTTGGGAGCCATAGGTTTTATTCCATTTCCATCGAAAAATGTCACAGTGGGCAATGACCTTTGAACTTAGTTTAGTCAGGCATCAATATATTGGATTGGCACACCCTACAGGGCACATTTATGATTGGATTGCTTTGAGACATGGTATGCTAGTTTGAGGTGACTTCTAAATGGGAGCTGTCGATTTTCTTCTATTTCTGTCAAAATAGTTGCCATTGGCAACCACCTTTGATAAACTTAGTGCAGGTATGCATCAATATTTTTCTTTGTCTACCCTGCAGGGCACAATTTATGATCGGATCACTTTGAAACTTGATATGCTTGTTTGAAGAGACCTCCAGATGGGAGCTATAAATTTTTTTCCATTTCCGTCAAAAAATGTTGCTGTTGGCAACAACCTTTGGACTTAGTTTAGTTGGGCATCAATATTTCCCTTTGTCTCACCATGCAGGGCACATTTATGATCAGATCACTTATAAACTTAGTATCCTTATTTGGGGTGACCTCTAGATGAGATCTATCGATATTTTTATACTGTACCAATGACCCAGACATAGCTGGTGCTAACTCTTAAAATATAGGGCCAAACACAAATTTTGCCCCCCAATCCCCAAAATTTGCATCTAAAACCAAAGAAAACATGTCCTGAATGGCCCTCCACACTTCACCTCTACTGCGCATGCGCAGTGTCAAGGACGTTCCGAAATTGGCGCCATTAATCATTCTAAGTTTGGCCCTTCATCAGTTAACATCTGACTGATCTTTGTGCTTGTAAATCTCAGTTTAAATGATGCCAGACACATAAATATTAGTGAAATGGTGATTCTAAGGAGGATAGAGAAGGAGGAGAGGAAAAATGTGTGACAGAATATTATCAGGGCTGTAACTTAAAATTTTTTAATGAAATTATGTTAAGTTACCTATTTTCGAGGCAGCAGCCATTTTGTTGTCATTCTGATTATTTAGTTACACTGATTTTTCAGTGTTTTCCTCTCTCCCTGTCCTTTAAGTCCCCCTTGCTATTCTCCCATGCTTTTGGCATAGTTTTTGTAATTATTATTACTAAATTTTCTTGGGAGTTTTAGCTGAATAACAGAATGAATTCTGTTCTTTTCCCCATGTTTACGTCTTCACCTACGGGTGGTTAGGTGTTGTGTTCTGCATCTACCATCTGATGTTCTGCAGTTTCTTCCCTGGAAGTCTCTGTTTTGCATCAGATAGTGTATTTTTGGTAACTGATTCCGGGCCTGGGTGCCTGGAGTCTTATTTTAGTGTTTTTACATTCATTGTTTACATTTACAACAGCCCTCTGTGTGAGGGGGGGATTTCTGGAAAATAATATCTTGATGTTATTTTAATCATAACTAGATACATTATTATTGTTCGTAAGTGTTGAATAAATTGTTTAAAATATTTTTAAAATTTTTGTCCACACTTAGGCTTGGGATCCATTGGGGCTCAACGTTACTTTTCAGAAACTTGGGCTGTTCTGAAAAAATATTTTTTCAAAATATTTTGATTTCAATTATTTTTTCTATATTAATGGATCATATTATTATTATGTATTTTGATTGCCAGGGGTTAGTGCGAGTACCAGGACTTGTTTTCTTTTCACATTGAAAGGATATTGATCAATTGTAATAAGAGGAAGTCTTCCTCTGACTTTTATAATCATTCTATATGTGGTCAGTGTACTCGCATTAACTCCTGTTCTGTATCGTATGATTTCGATGACAATATGGGAAGCGTATGTCACGGTATGTTATTGGGGAATTGGACACTCCGGTCCTTTCCCCGCAGGGTCACTCTACTTTATCAATTTCTATTTCAGACGATCAAGATTAGGGTGATGTTTCTGTGATGTCTTCCAACAGTGTGCCTCCGTCGTCACAATTAATGAAGGGCTAGCGGAAAAGTGCTCATGTAAATACGCCAATTGCCTAAGAGGACCCTAGTAGGTTCGACGGCCTTTGACGTCCGCTAGCTCGCCCGGTGTAGCGTCCATTCACCGAATGGTTCGGCAGCCGGGTTCGTCCGTTGCGGTCTAAAAGGAATTTTGGGGTGATGCGAGCACTATAAATCAACCAAATGCACACCCAGTGACGGCGGATCAGAGGGAGAACGGAGGAAGCCTTTTAGTCCGGTTCATAGCTCGTTCTGGTCCATCCGGACGGCGTGCGAGAGAGGCCCCTCTCTCGTACAACAACATCTGGCCCCAGATGTTGTGGTACAAAATGTTTCGCATTCGGAGCATACGTCCGTCGCTCGGGACGCTCCGACATATAGTCAGTCCGGAATAGACTGTCAATAAGGCTTCCTCATTCTCATGGTAGCGCTCACGACCGCTCTTGGCTACGTGACCTCGGATATCCAGTCAGCTTCACCAGTCAGAGAATCATCGGCGACCAGGTCACACCATCCGGTAGCCAGGGACACGAGGCCTGCAGACTCCGGACGTTCGCATAGGAAGTGTGCGGGAGTCAACGTACACGGAGCTTCCGGCGGCAATGCATTGTAAGACCGCTACTGCACAGGCCTCGGGAACGGACGTGCTTTCCTAAATAGCACAGTTTATCGCAGCATCCCAGCATCAACTGAATCTGTCGCATATTTTTTATCCGACGTTGCTGGGTCGGGACGCTCCACGGAAGCGGGTACGGACGTCCGAAAATTTCATCCGGTCCGACGGGATACCGAAAGGGATTTGGAGGATTTCGAGCTTTCCCTTTCGGAACAACATATGCTGTTGTGTATGTCATCTGACTTGGTCTTCTACAGCTTCTTTCGTCGGACCAGAATGCTGCGATGTCGGATAAGAAACTGATAGCTTCGGTGGACTTAGAAATTTTTGGTTTGGTTCAGGGACATCGTCCCTCAGTTCCGACATAGTCCAATAATGTCACACAAACTTTCGAATTATTGAACGCCGCTATATATATATTATTATATGCTTGCTATAACCAAGCATTTCTGGTTTCTTGTTCGCAAAGTTACGGAGATGTCTTTCAAAAGTGTGCCTCTGTCGTCATAGTTAATGAAGAGCTAGCGGCAATAAGTGCTCATGGAATATGTCTATCGTCTACGGAGTGACATTCGCTAGCTCACCCGGTGTAGCGTGCATTCATCGAATGGTTCGGCTGCCGGGTTCGTCCGTTGCGGTCTAGGAAGGAGATTGGGGTGATGCAAGCACTTTAATTACTTTAGTACTCACCCAGTGACGGCAGATTGAGGACAGATCGGAGGAAGCCTGTTAGTCCGGTTCCTGGCTTGTCCAGGTCCGTCCGGGCTGTGAGCGAGAGAGGTCCCTCTCTCATCCAACAACATGTTGTGGTTCAGATATTTTACATTTGGAGCATATGTCTGTCGGTCGGGACGCTCTGTTATATTGACAGTCCGAGAGACTGTCCATAATGCTTCCTCATCCTCACAGCAGGGCACACGACCGCACATTGGCTACGTGACCTCGAGTATCCGATCAGTTTCGTCATTCAGTGATTCCACGGCAAATAGGTCACGCCATCCGGTAGCCAAGGGACACGAGGCCTATACACTCTGTTCGCTCGCATATTGGTAGTATGCACGGGGTAACAATCACGGAGCTTCCAGCGGCAATGCATTGTAGGATCGCTTCTCCTCAGGCCTCAGTGACGGACGTGCTATCCGAGTTAGCACAGTTGTTTCGCAGCATCCCAGCAATTGACAGTTTCTTGGTCGAATCAGGAATTATCCGACGGCGCTGGGTCGGTGCGGTCCGCGGTTGCATCAGGTACGGACGACCGAACGCTTTATAGGGTCCGATAGGATGGCGAAAGGGATTCGAAAGATTTCGAGTTTTCCCTTTCGTAGTATCGGAAGCTGCCATTCATATCTTCTGGCATTATCTTCCAGTGATTGTTATTTCAGACTACATTGCTGCGATGTTGGATAAGAGACTTATAGCGTCATTGGACTCGGAATTTTGGATCGGTTCAGGGACATTGTCCCTGACTTACCGACGCAGTCCAATAATTTCATTACAACATGTGTTTTATTTTTCGACGCTATATATGCATACAAGCCTGCTACCGAGCATGATAGTTTAGTTTCTTGTCCGTGTTGCTCATTTCTGCCTTTTTATCATTTATACGAATAGTTTATTTTGGCAGAGCAGGGCATACCGAGAGTTCATATGCGTCTAGACGGTGTGGTTAAAGACTGGAAATATTCTTTTTCGCCGTCTATGTCTTTTCCAACTTCAATGTTGGAAATGACAATGATGTCTAGTAGACTTAACTTAGACGCTTTATCATACGTAATCCACCTTACTGAGGCATTATCATTACGTCTTCAAGAAAAGATTTACGGGATATTATTCTCAATGTGATTTCTTTTGAGGGCAGTAGTTTGTTCACGTATAACTCCGCCCTTCAGTGGCTGATTGGAGTTGGTTAGACGTGACGCAGCCCTAGCTACATCCACGCTCGTGGATAGTAAGGTTAAGAACTCTCTCAGAGTCGCTTCGTTCTCGGAGAAGCTTCTCTTCGACGGCAACTTTTCAGCAATCCATGAATTGCTCGATTTACACGTTCTCTTGTCTATCTAGTGTTACAAGAGATTCAGACTGGGGCAAACATTCGGTGGTTGACTCAGAGAGTGCCACTGCAGTTGCCGGACCCGAGTGTGGCTGTTATGACGGTTGCCAGTCAAACAGATTGGGATATAATATTGATCCCAACGGATTCGAAGTGCCAGGGTCTTTGGATTCCGCAGTCTCTTAGCAACCAATTATCTTCCGCGGAATAATGTTTTTTAGGCTTGCTTTATATCATTGCATGAACATTATTCAGTAACGCTTGCCCAAATCCTGTCCGTTAATTCGACAGTAGTGGCGTATCTCCGGAACCAGGGAGGCACTTATTCGTTTCCGTTATTCAATTTAATGAAAAGAATCCGTCTGTTGGTTATAGTACACCAAGTTCTGTTTTGGTCCGTCATATTCCGGGTCGTCTGATTGTTTTACCGGACTCCCGTTCACTTAGGGGTCGCTTGTTGCTGTCAGAATGGACTCTCAACAAACAAGTATTCAATCAGATTTGCTATCTATGGGAGCGCCCAATGATGATTTATTTACGACACACCTTGCTAATCAATTGCAGACGTATGTGTTGGCTTGTCCGGATCTCCGAGCTAATGTTGTTAACGCTCTATTGATCTATAGGACGGAATGATAGGATACGCGTATCCTCCGGCGCTGTTGTTTCAGCAGGTATTGCTAAGATAAACAACCACAATACATTTCTGTTGATAGCATCTCTATCTTCACAGAGACCATGGGTAATTTACTCTGTTGTCTACTGTGGGACTTAACGTGAAATCTTCCTCAATGAGAGGATCTTTTTTCGCTGGGTAAATCGTGTCATCTTTATCACAACCCGCAAGGTCGCAACCTTCATGTATTCCGTTGTGTGGTCCGTATTGCATTGTAAGCATTGTACTGGACGAGCTTTGAACGCGATTTCTTACTATAGGAGATACTCTTCTTTGCTATTCTATGCGGCTAAAGTGGAGGCTCTTCCGTCGTTGGTGTAGGGATCATTATGTTCATATTGTTGATCCCTCCATACTACTCATTGCAACTTTTTAGTATACTTGTTTGACAAGATCTACTGCAGCCTGTTATTATTAAGGTTATAGGTTTATGTTACCTCATACCTATGCACTCTAGGATAGTTTACAATTGAGTCTTATGTCTCTTTATCTAAGTCAGTTAGTAACTTTTTGATAAATAGACTTAGAATCTTTAGATTAAATTCCTATATGGAATTTAACTTCGGTTCTTATTTAGCTAAGTAAACATTTGAGCCTCTGGAAACAGTAGTTTTCAAATTCTGACCTTTTAGACAGTAATTCTGTTGGTTTCTCTTTTACTGAAGAGTCAGTGAATTTCATGCTCTATCGATGGATGATTTTCACTTTCGTAGTTTCGGAATCACTACTTCCTTTACTATTTAGGTTGGATTTTGCATAAGAGTTAGGCTCCTAATATCCGGAACCTATTGTTATTAAGGTCCTTCCGTCTTCGTACGGGCATAGGCCTTTACTCTCTCCGGTTAGAGTTTATGTATTTATAAACAGATATCTGTTTATTACTACGGGCGTAAGCTTCTTCTGTCTTTGATGCCTAGTAGAAGGACGTTACGCTCCATTCTATTGCTAATGGATTCTATTAACTATCGGTACTGCTTATGGTATATCATTGACTCAGCAGTTGTGCTTAAGATTTCGGCTCATGAAGTAAGAGTTCTACTTCTTGGGCTTACATTAATAGTGTCGCTATTATAGATTTTTGAAGGCTGCTCATTGCGCTCAGCCATCCACATTCATGAATTTTTATCTCAGAAATATCGAGTCCATTTCTGGAGGCCTCTATTGTTAGGTCTATTATCTACTGCTCAGAATGTCATTCACTTAACAGTTGCTACTATAGCTAGGTAGGCTGTCTGTTTCGGCAGTGACTCTGTTCTGCTGCCCTCTTCGCTCTGGGCTATTTGACCCAGGGCAAGAAAAAGGGGGGGGGGGAGGGTGTTCCCTTGGGTCACCTGTTTTACTATGAAAACAAGGGAATACCTCCTCCGGAGTTAGTATTTCTGAGCTGTTATTGGGATGGTTGTTTAGTGAGAAGTTTATGTTTTAAAAATTCATTCAAGTCTTAGTTTTTAAAGTATAGCTTTTGAATATTGCATGTGTCAACGGACATGATTATGCAATCCTCAGACACTTTTAAGGAGTATAAGAGTCTCTATTCTCTAGACTTACTTTATTTATTGGCTTACTTTAAAAATTATTAGTATAAGGATTATATTGGATATTCATAGAGTACATGGATATATGATGCTCAATTTTGGAAGGTGTTGTATCTTTCTAATTTATCATAAATAAGAAAGATACATGTAAGGCCTATTACTTCTTTTTCCCTACAGGGGATGACTCTATTTTATATTATTGAGCGTATTCCATCTTGCTCTATGTCCTTGGCCCTCCAGCCTTTTTACTATTCAGCTATGTCTGGGTCATTGGTACAGTATAAAAATGTTAAAAAATTTATAGTAATTTCTATATTTTTATACTTACCAATGACCCAGACGGGGATGGCCCTCCCAGGAGTTGGGAACTCTTGCCTCCCCGCTGAGTACATAGCGCTTACCAGGCACTGGTTATTAGAATGATTAATGGCGCCAATTTCGGAACGTCCTTGACACTGCGCATGCACAGTAGAGGTGAAGTATGGAGGGCCATTCAGGACATGTTTTCTTTGGTTTTAGATGCAAATTTTGGGGATTGGGGGGCAAAATTTGTGTTTGGCCCTATATTTTAAGAGTTAGCACCAGCTATGTCTGGGTCATTGGTAAGTATAAAAAATATAGAAATTACTATAAATTTTTTAACTTTCTTTCATATTCAACAACCTTTGAACTTAGTTTAGTCAGGCATCAATATATTCCTTTGGCACCCTGTACAGGGCACATTTATGATCGGATGGCTTTGAAACTTAGTATGCTTATTTGGGGTGATCTCCAGATGGGAGCTATCAATTTGCATTCATTTCCATCAGAAAATGTTGGCATTGGCAACAACCTTTGAACTTAGTTTAGTTAATCATCAATATTTTCCGTTTGCACACCACACAGAGCACATTTATGATCGGATCGCTTTGAAACCTAGTATGCTTGTGACCTCTAGATGGGAGCTATTGATTTTCTTTCATTCTCGTCAAAAAATGTTGCCGATGGCAATGACCTTTGAACTTAGTTCAGTCAGGCATCAATATATTCCACAGGGCACATTTATGATTGGATCGCTTTGAAGCTTGATATGCTTGTTTGGAGTGACCTCTAGATGGGAGCTGTCGATTTTCTTCCATTTCAGTCAAAAAATGTTGACGTTTGCATCGACTTTTGATGAACGTAGTGCACTGAAGCATCAATATTTGCAGGCAACATTTATGATCGCATCGTTTTGAAACTTGGTATGCATGTTTGGGGTAACATCTAGATGTGAGCTATCAATTTTCTTTCTTCTCTCATTTTTGTCAAAATACACTGCTGTCAGCTATGGCCTTTAAAATCAGTGCATTTCTGCATCACCATATTTCTTTGGCATGCCCCACAGGGGGCATTTATGAATGGATTGCTTTGAAACATGGTTCAAATTCATCAAAAAAATGTTGCCGCAGCAATGGCCTATTCATTCACAGCACTCCACGACATTAATCGATCGCATGTTTACAAAAAACATTCTATTGACATCCCTGTCCGGCATAATCATCACAGACGTTTCAGATCACTTCGCGCCACCTTTCACATTGAAAGAGGACAGAAAACTTATGACACTCCACCAACAACTACAATGCGTAAATTTAATCCAGACAGTATAGCTAACTTTAAAACAATTTTGACTGAAAGTGACTTTTCCCCGTGCTCGAGACTAACTGTCCGAATGTTGCATACAACCCTTTTATGGACATATACCAATCCGCTTTCGAAAAGGCCTTTCCTCTAAAAAATATTCGGTTAAGAAAAAAATAACAAAAGGATGGTAAAGTTCATTCCGTCGCCGCCACTCTCTGTTTCGCCAGTCATGGAAGTCGAGAGTGAATATCGATTCATCGGAAAACATGACGTTGCTCCACCGATGATTGTCCCAGCGCTGTCGTGCTCCACACCAGTAACACCTTGCTGCGATTGTGACATTCAGTCAAATGTGGAATTATTCAAGGTCATCAAGCATACAAATTCCATCTTTGTTGGCTATTTCGGATAGTCTGACCACTGACTCGCACATCTGTCACTCGGTGCAGCTGCTGTCCAACTTCTGAGTCACTTTGATGGCAGTTAAATAATGCTGTGGTTCGGGTGAAACGATCCTGGTTAGCAGTTGTCGCCCTTGGATGACCTGACCGACATCTGTCATCGACATTGTCTTCTGATGGTAGCGTGACCACAACCTGCTAATCCCTGATTGAATAACGTTGAGAATTTGAGCCACTGCAGTCTGTCTGTTGCCAGCTTCCAACATGCCAACGGCACGTAAATGTTCTTCACGTGTCAGTCTTTGCAAAAGTTACATTTCGACCAGAAACTATTGATGAATGAGTTTATACCAAGAAAAGAACGATGAGACCTCCGAAAAAGCCCGTCCAGTACAAATGAAAATTTCAAAATGTAACCCACAGACATTAATGCAGCACTTGTGCGAAAAACCTGCACAAAGTTTTCGTGGGCCGGTGACATTCATGATCCACACTAAACTTGGTAACATATTGATGTGTCCAATCACGCGTATCCAATACTATTTTCTGAAAATATCAACATCAGTTTGGATATCCCCTACTTTTTTTTAATAGTATATATTACCATCATTAGGCCTAAAAAAGTTAAAATCTGTTTCTCAGACCCCCCACACCCTCCCCCACATGGTCCTTTTGGCTGCCACATGTTCTCCTCTTTTTATAACCAATGCAAACTTAATTAATCATGGCATCAGTTAATCGGATCATGATTTTATTGCTGGAAAACTAAAAATCTTTTCAGATAATAAAATAAAATAATTATAATAAAAATAAAATGGAAACAAAACATGCACACCCTGCGTGTGGGATAGTTTGTGCCAGAGTAACCACAATTCATGGGCAGTGGATTCACTGGATTCTCACTAAATTGAGGTGGGACATTTTTTCCATCTCGAAATCTAAGGACAAGAAGTACTTGCAAAGTTTCATCTCGTGGACGACAGGGCACAACCAGGTGGCTCAAGAGATGAACGTTTGCAAGTTCTTGGTGTGCTTCTAATAGCCTTTTATGAAAAATTATAGATATTGTGGTGGTGGAAAAAAAGCCCATGCGTTTGTTCCACAGACGATAAACAGACAATGCAAGTTTGCAAGTCTTTGATGCATTACTGACTAGCATCCATGTGCATGGTTGTAGAAGAGCAATATGAGCATATTTTTATACTGTACCAATGACCCAGACATAGCTGGTGCTAACTCTTAAAATATAGGGCCAAACACAAATTTTGCCCCCCAATCCCCAAAATTTGCATCTAAAACTAAAGAAAACATGTCCTGAAAGGCCCTCCACACTTCGCCCCTACTGCGCATGCGCAGTGTCAAGGACGTTCCGAAATTGGCGCCATTAATCATTCTAAGTTTGGCCCTTCATCAGTTAACATCTGACTGATCTTTGTGCTTATAAATCTCAGTTTAAATGATGCCAGACACATAAATATTAGTGAAATGGTGATTCTAAGGAGGATAGAGAAGGAGGAGAGGAAAAGAATGTGTGACAGAATATTATCAGGGCTGTAACTTAAAATTTTTTAATGAAATTATGTTAAGTTACCTATTTTCAAGGCAGCAGCCATTTTGTTGTCATTCTGATTATTTAGTTACACTGTTTTTTTAAGTGTTTTCCTCTCTCCCTGTCCTTTAAGTTCCCCCTTGCTATTCTCCCATGCTTTTGGCATAGTTTTTGTAATTATTATTACTAAATTTTCTTGGGAGTTTTAGCTGAATAACAGAATGAATTCTGTTCTTTCCCCATGTTTACGTCTTCACCTACGGGTGGTTAGGCGTTGTGTTCTGCATCTACCATCTGATGTTCTGCAGTTTCTTCTCTGGAAGTCTCTGTTTTGCATCAGATAGTGTATTTTTGGTAACTGATTTCGGGCCTGGGTGCCTGGAGTCTTATTTTAGTGTTTTTACACTCATTGTTTACATTTACAACAGCCCTCTGTGTGAGGGGGGGATTTCTAAAAAAATAATATCTTGATGTTATTTTAATCATAACTAGATACATTATTATTGTTCGTAAGTGTTGAATAAATTGTTTAAAATATTTTTAAAATTTTTTGTCCACACTTAGGCTTGGGATCCATTGGGGCTCAACGTTACTTTTCAGAAACTTGGGCTGTTCTGAAAAAATATTTTTTCAAAATATTTTGATTTCAATTATTTTTTCTATATTAATGGATCATATTATTATTATGTATTTTGATTGCCAGGGGTTAGTGCGAGTACCAGGACTTGTTTTCTTTTCACATTGAAAGGATATTGATCAATTGTTTTAAGAGGAAGTCTTCCTCTGACTTTATTATCATTCTATATGTGGTCAGTGTACTCGCATTAACTCCTGTTCTGTATCGTATGATTTCGATGACAATATGGGAAGCGTATGTCACGGTATGTTGTTGGGGATTTGGACACTCCGGTCCTTTCCCCGCAGGGTCACTCTACTTTATCAATTTCTATTTCAGACGATCAAGATTAGGGTGATGTATCTGTGATGTCTTCCAACAGTGTGCCTCCGTCGTCACAATTAATGAAGGGCTAGCGGAAAAGTGCTCATGTAAATACGCCAATTGCCTAAGAGGACCCTAGTAGGTTCGACGGCCTTTGACGTCCGCTAGCTCGCCCGGTGTAGCGTCCATTCACCGAATGGTTCGGCAGCCGGGTTCGTCCGTTGCGGTCTAGAAGGAATTTTGGGGTGATGCGAGCACTATAAATTAACCTAATGCACACCCAGTGACGGCGGATCGGAGGGAGAACGCAGGAAGCCTTTTAGTCTGGTTCATAGCTCGTTCCGGTCCATCCGGACGGCAAGCGAGAGAGGCCCCTCTCTCGTTCAACAACATCTGGCCCCAGATGTTGTGGTACAAAATGTGTCGTAAGCGGAGCATACGTCCGTCGCTCGGGACGCTCCGTTGTATAGGCAGTCCGCTGAGACTGCTAAGGCTTCCTCTTCTCGTCAGCGCACACGACCGCACCTTGGCTGCGTGACCGCCGATATATTACCAGCTTCGCCGATCAAGGATTCTTCGGCGACCAGGTCACTCCATCCGGTAGCCAGGGACACGAGGCCTGCAGACTCCGGACGTTCGCATAGGAAGTGTGCGGGAGTCAACGTACACGGAGCTTCCGGCGGCAATGCATCGTAAGACCGCTACTGCACAGGCCTCGGGAACGGACGTGCTTTCCTTAATAGCACAGTTTATCGCAGCATCCCAGCATCAACTGAATCTGTCGCATATATTTTATCCGACGATGCTGGGTCAGGACGCTCCGCGGAAGCGGGTACGGACGTCCGAAAGTTTCATCCGGTCCGACGGGATACCGAAAGGGATTCGGAGGATTTCGAGCTTTCCCTTTCAGAACAACATATGCTGTTGTGTATGTCATCTGACTTGGTCTTCTACAGCTTCTTTCGTCGGACCAGAATGCTGCGATGCCGGATAAGAAACTGATAGCGTCGGTGGACTTAGAAATTTTTTGGTTCGGTTCAGGGACATCGTCCCTCAGTTCCGACATAGTCCAATAATGTCACACAAACTTTCGAATTATTGAACGACGCTATATATATTATTATTTTATGCTTGCTAACCAAGCATTTCTGGTTTCTTGTTCGAAGAGTTATGGAGATGTCTTTCAAAAGTGTGCCTCTGTCGTCATAGTTAATGAAGAGTTAGCGGCAATAAGTGCTCATGGAATATGTCTATCGCCTACGGAGTGACATTCGCCAGCTCACCCGGTGTAGCGTGCATTCATCGAATGGTTCGGCTGCCGGGTTCGTCCGTTGCGGTCTAGGAAGGAGATTTGGGTGATGCGAGCACTTTAATTACTTTAGTACTCACCCAGTGACGGCAGATTGAGGACAGATCGGAGGAAGCCTGTTAGTCCGGTTCCTGGCTTGTCCAGGTCCGTCCGGGCTGTGAGCGAGAGAGGTCCCTCTCTCGCCCAACAACATTGGGGACCGCATGTTGTGGTTCAGATATTTTACATTCGGAGCATATGTCCGTTGGTCGGGACGCTCCGTTATATTGACAGTCCGAGAGACTGTCTTTAATGCTTCCTCATCCTCACAGCAGGGCACACGACTGCACATTGGCTACGTGACCTCGAGTATCCGATCAGTTTCGGCATTCAGTGATTCCACGGCGAATAGGTCGCGCCATCCGGTAGCCAAGGGACACGAGGCCTATACACTCCGTGCGCTCGCATATTGGTAGTATGCACGGGGTAACGATCACGGAGCTTCCAGCGGCAATGCATCGTAAGACCGCTTCTCCTCAGGCCTCAGTGACGGACGTGCTATCCGAGTTAGCACAGTTGTTTCGCAGCATCCCAGCAATTGACAGTTTCTCGGTCGAATCAGGAATTATCCGACGGCGCTGGGTCGGTGCGGTCCGCGGTTGCATCAGGTACGGACGACCGAACGCTTTATAGGGTCCGACAGGATGGCGAAAGGGATTCGAAAGATTTCGAGTTTTCCCTTTAGTAGTATCGGAAGATGCCTTTCATATCTTCTGGCATTATCTTCCAGTGATTATTATTTCGGACTTCATTGCTGCGATCTTGGTTAAGAGACTTATAGCGTCATTGGACTCGGATTTTTCGATCGGTTCAGGGACATTGTCCCTGACTTACCGACGCAGTCCAATATTGTTATTACAACATGTGTTTTATTTTTCGACGCTATATATATATATATACAAGCCTGCTACTAAGCATGACAGTTTAGTTTCTTGTCCGCGTTGCTCATTTCTGCCATTTTATCATTTATACAAATAGTTTATTTTGGCAGAGCAGGGCATACCGAGAGTTCATATGCGTCTAGACGGTGTGATTAAAGACTGCATATATTCTTTTTCGCCGTTTATGTCTTTTCCAATTTCAATGTTGGGAACGACATTATGTATAGTAGACTTAACTTAGACGCTTTATTATACGTAATCCGCCTTACTGAGGCGTTATCATTACGTCTTCAAGAAAAGATTTACGGGATATTATTCTCAATGTAATTTCTTTTGAGGGCAGTAGTTTGTTCACGTATAACTCCGCCCTTCAGTGGCTGATTGGAGTTAGTTAGACGTGACGCAGCCCTAGCTACATCCACACGCATGGATAGTAAGGTTAAGAACTCTCTCAGAGTCGCTTCGTTCTCGGAGGAGCTTCTCTTCGACGGCAACTTTTCGGCAATCCATGAATTGCTCGATTTACACGTTCTCTTGTCTATCTAGTGTTACAAGAGATTCAGACTGGGGCAAACATTCGGTGGTTGACTCAGAGAGTGCCGCCGCAGTTGCCGGACCCGAGTGTGGCTGTTATGACGGTTGCCAGTCAAACAGATTGGGATATAATACTGATCCCTACGGATTCGAAGTGCCAGGGTCTTTGGGTTCCGCAGTCTTTTAGCAATCAGTTTTCTTCCGTGGAATAATGTTTTTTAGGCTTGCTTTATGTCATTGCATGAACATTATTCAGAAACGCATGCCCAAATTCCTGTCCTTTAATTCGACAGTAGTGGCGTATCTCCGGAACCAGGGAGGCACTCTTTCGTTTCCATTATTCAATTTAATGGAAAGAATGCGTCTGTTGGTTATAGTACACCAAGTTCAGTTTTGGTCCGTCATATTCCGGGTCGTCTGATTGTTTTATCGGACTCCCGTTCTCTTACGGGTCGCTTGTTGCTGTCAGAATGGACTCTCAACAAACAAGTATTCAATCAGATTTGCTATCTATGGGAGCGCCCAATGATGATTTATTTATGACACAGCTTGCTAATCAATTGCAGACGTATGTGTTGGCTTGTCCAGATCTCTGAGCTAATATTGTTAACGCTCTATTGATCTATAGGACGGAATGATAGGATACGCGTATCCTCCGGCGCTGTTGTTTTAGCAGGTATTGCTAAGATAAACAACCACAATACATTTCTGTTGATAGCATCTCTATCTTCACAGAGATCATGAGTAATTTACTCTCTTGTCTACTGTGGGTCTTAACGTGAAATCTTCCTCTATGTGAGGATCTTTTTCACTGGGTAAATCGTGTCATCTTTATCACAACCAGCAAGGTCGCAACCTTCATGTATTCCGTTGTGTGGTCCGTATTGCATTGTAAGCACTGTACTGGACGAGCTTTGGACGCGATTTCTTACTATAGGAGATCCTCTTCTTCGCTATTCTATGCGGCTAAAGTGGAGGCTCTTCTGTCGTGGTGTAGGGATCATTATGTTCATATTGTTGATCCCTCCATACTACTCATTGCTATTTTTTAGTATACTTGTTTCACAAGATCTACTGCAGCCTGTTATTATTTAGGTTATAGGTTTATGTTACCTCATACCTATGCACTCTACGATAGTTTACAATTGAGTCTTTTGTCTCTTTATCTAAGTCAGTTAGTAACTTTTTGATAAATAGACTTAGAATCTTTAGATTAAATTCCTATACGGATTTTAACTTCGGTTCTTATTTAGCTAAGTAATCATTTGAGCCTCTGGAAACAGTAGTTTTCAAATTCTGACCTTTTAGACAGTAATTCTGTTGGTTTCTCTTTTACTGTAGAGTCAGTGAGTTTCATGCACTATCGATGGATGATTTTCACTTTCATAGTTTCGGAATCAATACTTCCGTTACTATTTAGGTTGGATTGTTGCATAAGAGTTAGGCTCCTATTATCCGGAACCTATTATTTTAAGGTCCTTCCGTCTTCGTATGGACATAGGCCTTTACTCTTTCCGGGTACAGTTTATGTATTTATAAACAGATATCTGTTTATTACTATGGGCGTAAGCTTCTTCTGTCTTTGATGTCTAGTAGAAGGACGTTACGCTCCATTTTATTGTTAATGGATTCTATTAACTATCGGTACTGCTTATGGTATATCATTGACTTAGCAGTTGTGCTTAAGATTTCGGCTCATGAAGTAAGAGTTCTTCTACTTCTTGGGCTTACATTAATAGTGTCGCTATTATAGATTTTTGAAGGCCGCTCATTGCGCTCAGCCATCCACATTCATGAATTTTATCTCAGAAATATCGAGTCCATTTCTGGAGGCCTCTATTGTTAGGTCTGTTATCTACTGCTCAGAATGTCATTCACTTAACAGTTGCTACTATAGCTAGGTAGGCTGTCTGTTTCGGCAGTGTCTCCGTTCGGCTGCCCTCTTCGCTCTGGGCTATTTGACCCAGGGCAAGAAAAGGGGGGGGGGGGGGGGGGAGGGTGTTCCCTTGGGTCACCTGTTTTACTATGAAAACAAGGGGATACCTCCTCCGGAGTTAGTAATTCTGAGCTGTTATTGGGATGGTTGTTTAGTGAGAAGTTTAGGTTTTTAAAATTCATTCAAGTCTTAGTTTTTAAAGTATAGCTTTTGAATATTGCATATGTCAACGGACATGATTATGCAATCCTCAGACACTTTTAGGAGTATAAGAGTCTCTATTCTCTAGACTTACTTTATTTATTGGCTTACTTTAAAAATTATTAGTATAAGGATTATATTGGATATTAATAGAGTACATGGATGTATGAAGCTCAATTTTGGAAGGTGTTGTATCTTTCTAATTTATCATAAATAAGAAAGATACATGTAAGGCCTATTACTTCTTTTTCCCTACAGGGGATGACTCTATTTTATTTTATTGAGCGTATTCCATTTTGCTCTATGTCCTTGGCCCTCCAGCCTTTTTACTATTCAGCTATGTCTGGGTCATTGGTACAGTATAAAAATGTTAAAAAATTTATAGTAATTTATATATTTTTTATACTTACCAATGACCCAGACGGGGATGGCCCTCCCAGGAGTTGGGAACTCTTGCCTCCCCGCTGAGTACATAGCGCTTACCAGGCACTGGTTATTAGAATGATTAATGGCGCCAATTTCGGAACGTCCTTGACACTGCGCATGCGCAGTAGGGGCGAAGTGTGGAGGGCCTTTCAGGACATGTTTTCTTTGGTTTTAGATGCAAATTTTGGGGATTGGGGGGCAAAATTTGTGTTTGGCCCTATATTTTAAGAGTTAGCACCAGCTATGTCTGGGTCACTGGTAAGTATAAAAAATATAGAAATTACTATAAATTTTTTAACTTTTATACAAAATTATTTCATGTTCCCTAATTTCGGGGCATGGGCCTGATGTTTACATTCTTGTTATGAAATTTCCACAGTTTGTTCAGAGTTTCCTCTCTCCCTTTCCTTTATACCCACCTTGCTATTCTCTCATGCTTTTGGCATATTTTTTGTTATTTTTTTTACTGACATTTCTTGGGAGTTTTGGCTTGGTAACAGAATGTTTATTCTGTTTTTCCCGTCCTCACCCTAGGGTGGTTAGGCATTTCGGTCATGCATCTACCATCCGATGTACTGCAGTTTCTTCTCAGGAAGCCTCTGTCTTACATCGGATAGTGTTAAAATTGGTTACTGATTTCGGGCCAGATTTTCAGTGCCTGGAGTCTTGTTTCCAGTTTTTATTCACTTTTGTTTACGTTGACAACGGTTACTTCTGTCAGTGATTCCTTGTCTTCTATTAGTTCTGCTCATAGCCAGATACATTAATATTGTCCGTAAGTGTAACATTAATTTTTAGTCATGTTTCAAAATTTTTGTCCACACTTAGGCTTTCTTGGGATCCATTTGGGCTCATCGTTCCCATTGGGAACTTGGGCTCATCTTGAAATTTTTTCGAAAAATTTTTTTCTTTTGAATTAATTTTCGAAATGTTTGTAATGGATTATTATTATTATGTATCTTTGTTTTCAAGGGTTGGTGCGAGTACGATGACTGTTTAATATTTTTTCAGAATGAAAGAATATTGTTCAATTGTAAATCGAGGAAGTCTTCCTCTGATTCTCATGTTCATTGTATTTGCGGAAGAATCCTTCTGTTTGCCCTAGAGCATCAAGTTCTTCTATCAGTACATCATATTCCGGGTCGTCTGAACGTTCTAGCGGACTCCCTTTCTCAGAAAGGTTGTATGTTACCGTCAGAATGGACTCTCAACAAATAAATGAGTATTCAATCAGATTTGCTACCTATGGGAACGTTCTATGATAGACTTAATTGCGACGCATCTCAACAATCAGTTGCAGATGTATGTGTCGTCATGCCCAGATCCTCGAGTATTTGCAGTAGACGGCCTCTCGATCTCTTGGGACAGATTGATAGGATACGCATATCCTCCAGCTCCATTGATTCAGCTGATCTTGCTAAAAATCAAGCAATCTCACTGCAAGATTCTATTGGTAGCATCTCTGTCACTGCAGAGACCATGGATAAATCTACTCAGGTGCCTGTTGTGGAACATTCCGCGGAAGCTTCCTCCACGGGAGGACCTTCTTTCGCAGGGGAAATCACGCACACTGCATCACAACCCGCTAGGTCTCAACCTTCACAAATTTCCATTGTGCAGTCCTTCTTGCACGGCAAGCATTTTACAGGACGAGCAGTGGACGCAATTTCTAACTGTAGGAGGACCTCCTCTTCGCTAAATTATGCTGCTAAGTGGAAGGTTTTCTCTCGATGGTGTAGGGATCATTCTGTGGATTTTATGATCCCTCCATTCCAGACATTGCTAATTTTTTGGTCTACTTGTTTGACGAGATCAAACTGCAGCCAAATACTATTAAAGGTTATAAGTCTATGCTATCGGATACCTATCCTCATCATGATAGCTTACAGATTGGATCTAATGTCTCTTTATCTAAGTTAGTGTAAAACTTTTCGATAAATAGACGTAGAGCCCTTAAGTTAATTCCTAAGTGGAATTTTGCTTGGGTTCTTCTGAAGCTAAAAGAAGCACCATTTGAACCTCTTGATACAGTGGATTTCAAATACTTATCTTATAAGACAGCTTTTCTCTTAACCTTCTCTTCTGCCAGAAGAGTTAGTGAGCTTCATGCACTATCTGTTGATGATTCTCACTATCGTAGTGTTGGTAATACTATTACATTGACTACTAATGTTGGATTTTTGGCTAAGAATCAGGCTCCTAATAAGTACCCTGAACCTATTGTTATTAAGGCTCTTCCGTCTCCAGACGGTCATAGGCCTTTGCTTTGTCCAGTCAGAACTATGCGTATTTACAAACGTAAATCTGAGTTTATCAGAAAGGGGCGTAAGCATTTCTTTCTGTCTTTGCTGCCTAATAGAAGGGACATTACGATTCATTCTATTGCAAGGTGGATTCAATTAACGATCTGTACTGCTTATGATAAATTATCTTCATCTCAGCAGTCTGTGCTTAAGATTTAGGCGCATGAAGTAATAGTGCTGTCTACATATTGGGCTTATGCTAATAGTGTTGCTATTACCGATTTGATGAAGGCTGCATATTGGTCTCAGCCTTCCACGTTCACAAATTTTTATCTTAGAAATATTGAGTCCATTTCTGGCGACCTGCGTTGTTTAGGGCCGTTATCTGTTGCTCAGAATGTCATCCACTAAACAGTTGCAACTATAGTTATGCAGGCTTTCTGTTCCGGCAGTGTCTCTGTCCTGCTGCCCTCTTCGATCTGGGGTATTTGACCCAGAGCAAGGGGAAGGGGGGGGGGGGGATGGTGTTCCCTTATATCACCTGCTTTATAGTGAAAAGCAAGGGAATACCTCCTCTGGAGTCAGTAATTCCGAGTTGGTAGGACATCTATATTTTTATACTATACCAATGACCCAGACATAGCTGGTGCTAACTCTTAAAATATAGGGCCAAACACAAATTTTGCCCCCCAATCCCCAAAATTTGCATCTAAAACTAAAGAAAACATGTCCTGAAAGGCCCTCCACACCTCGCCCCCACTGCGCATGCGCAGTGTCAAGGACGTTCCGAAATTGGCGCCATTTATCATTCTAAGTTTGGCCCTTCATCAGTTAACATCTGACTGATCTTTGTGCTTTTAAATCTCAGTTTAAATGATGTCAGACACATAAATATTAGTGAAATGGTGATTCTAAGGAGGATAGAAAAGGAGGAGAGGAAAAGAATGTGTGACAGAATATTATCAGGGCTGTAACTTAAAATTTTTTAATGAAATTATGTTAAGTTACCTATTTTCAAGGCAGCAGCCATTTTGTTGTCATTCTGATTATTTAGTTACACTGTTTTTTCAAGTGTTTTTCCTCTCTCCCTGTCCTTTAAGTTCCCCCTTGCTATTCTCCCATGCTTTTGGCATAGTTTCTGTAATTATTATTACTAAAATTTCTTGGGAGTTTTAGCTTAATAACAGAATGAATTCTGTTCTTTCCCCATGTTTACGTCTTCACCTACGGGTGGTTAGGCGTTGTGTTCTGCATCTACCATCTGATGTTCTGCAGTTTCTTCCCTGGAAGTCTCTGTTTTGCATCAGATGGTGTATTTTTGGTAACTGATTTCGGGCCTGGGTGCCTGGAGTCTTATTTTAGTGTTTTTACACTCATTGTTTACATTTACAACAGCCCTCTGTGTGAGGGGGGGATTTCTAAATAATAATATCTTTATGTTATTTTAATCATAACTAGATACATTATTATTGTTCGTAAGTGTTGAATAAATTGTTTAAAATATTTTTAAAATTTTTGTCCACACTTAGGCTTGGGATCCATTGGGGCTCAACGTTACTTTTCAGAAACTTGGGCTGTTCTGAAAAAATATTTTTTCAAAATATTTTGATTTCAATTGTTTTTTCTATATTAATGGATCATATTATTATTATGTATTTTGATTGCCAGGGGTTAGTGCGAGTACCAGGACTTGTTTTCTTTTCACATTGAAAGGATATTGATCAATTGTTTTAAGAGGAAGTCTTCCTCTGACCTTATTATCATTCTGTATGTGGTCAGTGTACTCGCATTAACTCCTGTTCTGTATCGTATGATTTCAATGACAATATGGGAAGCGTATGTCACGGTATGTTGTTGGGGATTTGGACACTCCGGTCCTTTCCCCGCAGGGTCACTCTACTTTATCAATTTCTATTTCAGACGATCAAGATTAGGGTGATGTATCTGTGATGTCTTCCAACAGTGTGCCTCCGTCGTCACAATTAATGAAGGGCTAGCGGAAAAGTGCTCATGTAATACGCCAATTGCCTAAGAGGACCCTAGTAGGTTCGACGGCCTTTGACGTCCGCTAGCTCGCCCGGTGTAGCGTCCATTCACCGAATGGTTCGGCAGCCGGGTTCGTCCGTTGCGGTCTAGAAGGAATTTTGGGGTGATGCGAACACTATAAAATTAACTTAATGCACACCCAGTGACGGCGGATCGGAGGGAGAACGCAGGAAGCCTTTTAGTCCGGTTCATAGCTCGTTCCGGTCCATCCGGACGGCAAGCGAGAGAGGCCCCTCTCTCGTTCAACAACATCTGGCCCCAGATGTTGTGGTACAAATGTGTCGTTAGCGGAGCATACGTCCGTCGCTCGGGACGCTCCGTTGTATAGGCAGTCCGCTGAGACTGCTAAGGCTTCCTCTTCTCGTCAGCGCACACGACCACACCTTGGCTGCGTGACCGCCGATATATTACCAGCTTCGCCGATCAAGGATTCTTCGGCGACCAGGTCACACCATCTGGCAGCCAGGGATTCGAGACCGATGGACTCCGGACGTTCGCATAGGAAGTATGCGGGAGCCATCTGATGCGGAGCTGCCCTCGGCGAAGCAGCGATAGACTGCGCCTCCGCAGGTCTCGACGCCGGACATTCTTGTGCACATAGCACAGCTTATCGCAGCATCCCAGCAGCCGACAGAAACGGTGTCGGATCGAGAATTATCCGACAGCGCTGGGTCGGTAGCCGGGGACTCGAGGCCTGCAGACTCCGGACGTTCGCATAGGAAGTGTGCGGGAGTCAACGTACACGGAGCTTCCAGCGGCAATGCATCGTAAGTCCGCTACTGCACAGGCCTCGGGAACGGACGTGCTTTCCTTAATAGCACAGTTTATCGCAGCATCCCAGCATCAACTGAATCTGTCGCATATATTTTATCCGACGATGCTGGGTCGGGACGCTCCGCGGAAGCGGGTACGGACGTCCGAAAGTTTCATCCGGTCCGACGGGATACCGAAAGGGATTCGGTGGATTTCAAGCTTTTCCTTTCGGAACAACATATGCTGCGATGCCGGATAAGAAACTGATAGCGTCGGTGGACTTAGAAATTTTTGGTTCGGTTCAGGGACATCGTCCCTCAGTTCCGACATAGTCCAATAATGTCACACAAACTTTCGAATTATTGAACGACGCTATATATATTATTATTTTATGCTTGCTATCCAAGCATTTCTGGTTTCTTGTTCGAAGAGTTATGGAGATGTCTTTCAAAAGTGTGCCTCTGTCGTCATAGTTAATGAAGAGTTAGCGCCAATAAGTGCTCATGGAATATGTCTATCGCTTACGGAGTGACATTCGCTAGCTCACCCGGTGTAGCGTACATTCATCGAATGGTTCGGCTGCCGGGTTCGTCCGTTGCGGTCTAGGAAGGAGATTTGGGTGATGCGAGCACTTTAATTACTTTAGTACTCACCCAGTGACGGCAGATTGAGGACAGATCGGAGGAAGCCAACAACATAGGGGACCGCATGTTGTGGTTCAGATATTTTACATTCGGAGCATATGTCCGTTGCTCGGGACGCTCCGTTATATTGACAGTCCGAGAGACTGTCTTTAATGCTTCCTCATCCTCACAGCAGGGCACACGACCGCACATTGGCTACGTGACCTCGAGTATCCGATCAGTTTCGGCATTCAGTGGTTCCACAGCGAATAGGTCGCGCCATCCGGTAGCCAAGGGACACGAGGCCTATACACTCTGTTCGCTCGCATATTGGAAGTATGCACGGGGTAACGATCTCGGAGCTTCCTGCGGCAATGCATCGTAAGACCGCTGCTCCTCAGGCCTCAGTGACGGACGTGCTATCCGAGTTAGCACAGTTGTTTCGCAGCATCCCAGCAATTGACGGTTTCTCGGTCGAATCAGGAATTATCCGACGGCGCTGGGTCGGTGCGGTCCGCGGTTGCATCAAGCTTCGGACGACCGAACGCTTTATAGGGTCCGACAGGATGGCGAAAGGGATTCGAAAGATTTCGAGTTTTCCCTTTAGTAGTATCGGAAGATGCCTTTCATATCTTCTGGCATTTCTTCCAGTGATTATTTTTCGGACTTCATTGCTGCGATCTTGGATAAGAGACTTATAGCGTCATTGGACTCGGATTTTTCGATCGGTACAGGGACTTTGTCCCTGACTTACCGACGCAGTCCAATATTGTCATTACAACATGTGTTTTATTTTTCGACGCTATATATTATATATATATATACAAGCCTGCTACTAAGCATGATAGTTTAGTTTCTTGTCCGCGTGGCTCATTTCTGCCATTTTATCTTTTTTACATATAGTTTATTTTGGCAGAGCAGGGCATACCGAGAGTTCATATGCGTCTAGACGGTGTGATTAAAGACTGCATATATTCTTTTTCGCCGTTTATGTCTTTTCCAATTTCAATGTTGGGAACGACATTATGTATAGTAGACTTAACTTAGACGCTTTATTATACGTAATCCGCCTTACTGAGGCGTTATCATTACGTCTTCAAGAAAAGATTTACGGGATATTATTCTCAATGTAATTTCTTTTGAGGGCAGTAGTTTGTTCACGTATAACTCTGCCCTTCAGTGGATGATTGGAGTTGGTTAGACGTGATGCAGCCCTAGCTACATCCACGCGTGGATAGTAGGTTAAGAACTCTCTCAGAGTCGCTTCGTTCTCGGAGGAGCTTCTCTTCGACGGCAACTTTCCGGCAATCCATGAATTGCTTGATTTATACATTCTCTTGTCTATCTAGTGTTACAAGAGATTCAAACTGGGGCAAACATTCGGTGGTTGACTCAGAGAGTGCCGCCGCAGTTGCCGGACCCTAGTGTGGCTGTTATGACGGTTGCCAGTCAAACAGATTGGGATATATACTGATCCCTACGGATTCGAAGTGCCAGGGTCTTTGGGTTCCGCAGTCTTTTAGCTATCAGTTTAACTTCCGCGGAATAATGTTTTTTTAGGCTTGCTTTATGTCATTGCATGAACATTATTCAGAAACGCATGCCAAAATTCCTGTCCTTTAATTCGACAGTAGTGGCGTATCTCCGGAACCAGGGGGCACTCTTTCGTTTCCGTTATTCAATTTAATGGAAAGAATCCGTCTGTTGGTTATAGTACACCAAGTTCAGTTTTGGTCCGTCATATTCTGGGTCGTCTGATTGTTTTATCGCACTCCCGTTCTCTTACGGGTCGCTTGTTGCTGTCAGAATGGACTCTCAACAAACAAGTATTTAATCAGATTTGCTATCTATGGGAGCGCCCAATGATGTTTTATTTATGACACAGCTTGCTAATCAATTGCAGACGTATGTGTTGGCTTGTCCAGATCTCTGAGCTAATACTGTTAACGCTCTATTGATCTATAGGACGGAATGATAGGATACGCGTATCCTCCGGCGCTGTTGTTTTAGCAGGTATTGCTAAGATAAACAACCACAATACATTTCTGTTGATAGCATCTCTATCTTCACAGAGATCATGAGTAATTTACTCTCTTGTCTACTGTGGATCTTAACGTGAAATCTTCCTCTATGTGAGGATCTTTTTTCACTGGGTTAATCGTGTCATCTTTATCACAACCAGCAAGGTCGCAACCTTCATGTATTCCGTTGTGTGGTCCGTATTGCATTGTAAGCACTGTACTGGACGAGCTTTGGACGCGATTTCTTACTATAGGAGATCCTCTTCTTCGCTATTCTATGCGACTAAAGTGGAGGCTCTTCCGTCGTGGTGTAGGGATCATTATGTTCATATGGTTGATCCCTCCATACTACGCATTGCTAGTTTTTAGTATACTTGTTTCACAAGATCTACTGCAGCCTGTTGTTATTTAGGTTATAGGTTTATGTTACCTCATACCTATGCACTCTACGATAGTTTACAATTGAGTCTTTTGTCTCTTTATCTAAGTCAGTTAGTAACTTTTTGATAAATAGACTTAGAATCTTTAGATTAAATTCCTATACGGATTTTAACTTCGGTTCTTATTTAGTAGGGCTGGGCGGTTTTGAAATTTGCATTTCGGTTCGGTTTCGGTTTCGGTTTTGTACAAAAACTCGGTTTTCGGTTCGGTTTTCGGTTTTTCATAATATATTGTAGAAATCCACATTTTAGAGGGTAATGTACACATAAAATCTGTCTGTATTTGTCATCCAAGTCATGAGGCTCATATAGCGAGTTGAGTCATTCGGGTTAATCAGTGTTCACCACTCTTCTCAGCAAATGGACATAATGTGTTGGGCTGCTGTAGTGGGCAACAGTGGCGGAGCGGTGGAGCCATGAGGTATCTAGGGAGACCAGCCCCCCCCCCCCCCCCCCCCCACCCTCCACTCAAAATCCCACTTGCTTCTCCCATCCCCAAATTTGAAAAAAATATTTTTGATTTCCTGCCCTCAGTACAAGTACAGTACCCTCAGTCCTGAGATTCCCCCCCCCCCCCAAAAAAAAAAAAAAATCTCCACTAGCATGGTCCACAGGATTTCAAACCATGGCTCCACCACTGGTGGGAGCTGCCTTGTTCTGTCAGTGAGATTTGGGACCTTGTCACGACAAGATGCAGAAATTCACAAGAAAAGCTACATTTTAGCAAAAATCAACATTTCCTTATTTTTTATGGAGTCGCAATGCTCTCATCCTGGTTTTGGTGGATAATGTGCAATTGTTGTGCTTATTTCGGTAATTATCACATCGCTTGAAAATAGACGTGCCCCGTCTTTATTGATGGTTCCTGCTTCAAATGACAGTGGAATAAGAGGAACACAAATCATATTTTTTCTGATTTTGATAACTATTGTTGAAGTAAGTCGTGATATACGAATCACTTTTATTGGTAACTCACTCCAATGCTTTCACAATATCTCTCTTAATTTCGACTGTAGTGTAGATGTTCGTTTTTTACTTTGATTCTGCCCAAACATAGAAATTGGGCGAAATGGGCGGTGCCAAGGCAAAGATATTACCAACTTTACTTTGCCCTCTTGGCTTATCCCTGCGTTGATTTCATCTTATTCAAGACAGGCGATTGATGATTTTGAAGGGAGGGGAGACTGATGCATAATGGGGGGTTGAAAGAAAGTTTGCAATATTGCATCTTGGGATTTGTTGTGTTTACAAAATACACATGGTCATGACACGTGCTAATTATAACATCGTATTGGGAATGCAGCGTGTGTACCTGACAGACCCGCAGTGCTGCGCGATTCCTTAAAGTAAGTTCAAATAGTATACAAACAATTCCCAATAAGTTTTAAAAAAAACTTTCAATAGTTACCTGCCATCCATTTAATTGGATGTGTTCTATTTTAATTTAACCATTTTATTGTTGACAAAAAACATAACTGCCAATGCGCTGCGTTATCTCTTAGCATGTGACTTCAGAGAACGTGCCAGTGGTCGGTTAATTAACATAATTTACTCGTCATTTTTCCCATGTGAACTTTGAGGTTTTAAAACTCAATAAATTTTATGTTTACCACCAATCTAATTTACAACGTGCTGTACGCAGATGATTTTAGGTCAAAGGTAATTTATAATACTTTTACACCACATATTGTCAGGTAACTTGCAATACCTCTTTGGTCGAATATGCCCGGTTCAGTAAACTTACTTAACAATTCTTGAATTGCATGTGTGGATTTTTACGTACGACTTTTTAATTTTTCATATTCCATCTGCTGGTGGTTCTGTAGATATTGTTTAAGATACAAGAAATTTGCTACCACTATTTGTGGGGGGAGGGTAGGGGGGATTTGTTGTCAGTCCTCTCGAAGTAAGCATAAATGGCACAGCATTTACCTTTGCCTGACATTTAAGCCTTTGGCGTGCGGAAAGCAAGTGATTGAGTGGTCATAAACTTAACCAATTCTGGGAAATTTGTTGAAACCGAAAGTCTCGGTTTTTTGTTAAGGCGGCGGTTCGGTTTCGGTTTAAAAAAAAAAACCGAACCGAACCGAAAAACCGATAAACCGCCCAGCCCTATTATTTAGCTAAGTAATCATTTGAGCCTCTGGAAACAGTAGTTTTCAAATTCTGACCTTTTAGACAGTAATTCTGTTGGTTTCTCTTTTACTGTAGAGTCAGTGAGTTTCATGCACTATCGATGGATGATTTTCACTTTCATAGTTTTGGAATCAATACTTCCGTTACTATTTAGGTTGGATTGTTGCATAAGAGTTAGGCTCCTATTATCCGGAACCTATTATTTTAAGGTCCTTCCGTCTTCGTATGGGCATAGGCCTTTACTCTTTCCGGGTACAGTTTATGTATTTATAAACAGATATCTGTTTATTACAAGGGCGTAAGCTTCTTCTGTCTTTGATGTCTAGTAGAAGGACGTTACGCTCCATTTTATTGTTAATGGATTTTATTAACTAGCGTACTGCTTATGGTATATCATTGGCTTAGCAGTTGTGCTTAAGATTTCGGCTCATGAAGTAAGAGTTCTTCTACTTCTTGGGCTTACATTAATAGTGTTGCTATTATAGATTTTTGAAGGCTGCTCATTGCGCTCAGCCATCCATTCATGAATTTTATCTCAGAAATATCGAGTCCATTTCTGGAGGCCTCTATTGTTAGGTCTATTATCTACTGCTCAGAATATCATTCACTTAACAGTTGCTACTATAGCTAGGCAGGCTGTCTGTTTCGGCAGTGTCTCCGTTCGGCTGCCCTCTTCGCTCTGGGCTATTTGACCCAGGGCAAGAAAAAGGGCGGGGGGGAGGGTGTTCCCTTGGGTCACCTGTTTTTACTATGAAAACAAGGGGATACCTCCTCCGGAGTTAGTAATTCTGAGCTGTTATTGGGATGGTTGTTTAGTGAGAAGTTTAAGTTTATAAAATTCATTCAAGTCTTAGTTTTTAAAGTATAGCTTTTGAATATTGCATATGTCAACGGACATGATTATGCAATTCTCACACACTTTTAGGAGTATAAGAGTCTCTATTCTCTAGACTTACTTTATTATTGGCTTACTTTAAAAATTATTAGTATAAGGATTATTGGATATTAATAGAGTACATGGATGTATGAAGCTCAATTTTTGGAAGGTGTTGTATCTTTCTAATTTATCATAAATAAGAAAGATACATGTAAGGCCTATTACTTCTTTTCCCTACAGGGGATGACTCTATTTTATTTTATTGAGCGTATTCCATTTTGCTCTATGTCCTTGGCCCTCCAGCCTTTTTACTATTCAGCTATGTCTGGGTCATTGGTACAGTATAAAAATGTTAAAAAATTTATAGTAATTTATATATTTTTTATACTTACCAATGACCCAGACGGGGATGGCCCTCCCAGGAGTTGGGAACTCTTGCCTCCCCGCTGAGTACATAGCGCTTACCAGGCACTGGTTATTAGAATGATAAATGGCGCCAATTTCGGAACGTCCTTGACACTGCGCATGCGCAGTGGGGGCGAGGTGTGGAGGGCCTTTCAGGACATGTTTTCTTTAGTTTTAGATGCAAATTTTGGGGATTGGGGGGCAAAATTTGTGTTTGGCCCTATATTTTAAGAGTTAGCACCAGCTATGTCTGGGTCATTGGTAAGTATAAAAAATATATAAATTACTATAAATTTTTTAACTTTTTGGATTTTGATGCAAATTTGGGGGATTGGGGGGGCAAAATTTGTGTTTGGCCCTAGAATTTAAGAGTTAGCACCAGCTAAGTCTGGGTCATTGGTAAGTATAAAAAATATATAAATTACTATAAATTTTTTAACTTTTTATCACGGCTGCTCAAATTCAGAGATTACATCACTTCCGACTGTCAATTTTCAAGGTGTGTGATTCTCATTCAGTTATTTAGCAATACATCAGGGCTTATATATTTTTATACTGTACCAATGACCCAGACATAGCTGGGCTAACTCTTAAAATATAGGGCCAAACACAAATTTTGCCCCCCACTCCCCAAAATTTGCATCTAAAACCAAAGAAAACATGTGCTGAAAGGCCCTCCACACTTCGCCTCTACTGCGCATGCGCAGTGTCAAGGACGTTCCCAAATTGGCGCCATTAATCATTCTAAGTTTGGCTCTTCATCAGTTAACATCTGACTGATCTTTGTGCTTGTAAATCTCAGTTTAAATGTTGCCAGACACATAAATATTAGTGAAATGGTGATTCTAAGGAGGATAGAGAAGGAGGAGAGGAAAAAATGTGTGACAGAATATTATCAGGGCTGTAACTTAAAATTTTTTAATGAAATTATGTTAAGTTACCTATTTTCGAGGCAGCAGCCATTTTGTTGTCATTCTGATTATTTGGTTACACTGTTTTTTAAGTGTTTTCCTCTCTCCCTGTCCTTTAAGTCCCCCCTTGCTATTCTCCCATGCTTTTGGCATAGTTTTTGTAATTATTATTACTAAATTTTCTTGGGAGTTTTAGCTGAATAACAGAATGAATTCTGTTTTTTTCCCCATGTTTACGTCTTCACCTACGGGTGGTTAGGCGTTGTGTTCTGCATCTACCATCTGATGTTCTGCAGTTTCTTCCCTGGAAGTCTCTGTTTTGCATCAGATAGTGTATTTTTGGTAACTGATTTCGGGCCTGGGTGCCTGGAGTCTTATTTTAGTGTTTTTACACTCATTGTTTACATTTACAACAGCCCTCTGTGTGAGGGGGGGATTTTTGAAAAATAATATCTTGATGTTATTTTAATCATAACTAGATACATTATTATTGTTCGTAAGTGTTGAATAAATTGTTTAAAATATTTTTAAAATTTTTGTCCACACTTAGGCTTGGGATCCATTGGGGCTCAACGTTACTTTTCAGAAACTTGGGCTATTCTGAAAAAATATTTTTTCAAAATATTTTGATTTCAATTATTTTTTCTATATTAATGGATCATATTATTATTATGTATTTTGATTGCCAGGGGTTAGTGCGAGTACCAGGACTTGTTTCTTTTCACATTGAAAGGATATTGATCAATTGTATTAAGAGGAAGTCTTCCTCTGACTTTATAATCATTCTATATGTGGTCAGTGTACTCGCATTAACTCCTGTTCTGTATCGTATGATTTCGATGACAATATGGGAAGCGTATGTCACGGTATGTTATTGGGGAATTGGACACTCCGGTCCTTTCCCCGCAGGGTCACTCTACTTTATCTATTTCTATTTCAGACGATCAAGATTAGGGTGATGTATCTGTGATGTCTTCCAACAGTGTGCCTCCGTCGTCACAATTAATGAAGGGCTAGCGGAAAGTGCTCATGTAAATACGCCAATTGCCTAAGAGGACCCTAGTAGGTTCGACGGCCTTTGACGTCCGCTAGCTCGCCCGGTGTAGCGTCCATTCACCGAATGGTTCGGCAGCCGGGTTCGTCCGTTGCGGTCTAGAAGGAATTTTGGGGTGATGCGAGCACTATAAATCAACCTAATGCACACCCAGTGACGGCAGATCGGAGGGAGAACGGAGGAAGCCTTTTAGTCCGGTTCATAGCCCGTTCTGGTTCATCCGGACGGCAAGCGAGAGAGGCCCCTCTCTCGTTCAACAACATCTGGCCCCAGATGTTGTGGTACAAAATGTGTCGCAAGCGGAGCATACGTCCGTTGCTCGGGACGCTCCGTTGTATAGGCAGTCCGCGGAGACTGCTAAGGCTTCCTCTTCTCGTCAGTGCACACGACCGCACCTTGGCTGCGTGACCGCCGATATATTACCAGCTTCGCCGATCAAGGATTCTTCGGCGACCAGGTCACACCATCCGGTAGCCAGGGTCACGAGGCCTGCAGACTCCGGACGTTCGCATAGGAAGTGTGCGGGAGTCAACGTACACAGAGCTTCCGCCGGCAATGCATCGTAAGACCGCTACTGCACAGGCCTCGGGAACGGACGTGCTTTCCTAAATAGCACAGTTTATCGCAGCATCCCAGCATCAACTGAATCTGTCGCATATTTTTTATCCGACGATGCTGGGTCGGACGCTCCGCGGAAGCGAGTACGGACGTCCGAAAGTTTCATCCGGTCCGACGGGATACCGAAAGGGATTTGGAGGATTTCGAGCTTTCCCTTTCGGAACAACATATGCTGTTGTGTATGTCATCAGACTTGGTCTTCTACAGCTTCTTTCGTCGGACCAGAATGCTGCGATGCCGGATAAGAAACTGATAGCGTCGGTGGACTTAGAAATTTTTGGTTCGGTTCAGGGACATCGTCCCTCAGTTCCGACATAGTCCAATAATGTCACACAAACTTTCGAATTATTGAACGACGCCATATATATTATTATTTTATGCATGCTATAACCAAGCATTTCTGGTTTCTTGTTCGCAAAGTTACGGAGATGTCTTTCAAAAGTGTGCATCTGTCGTCATAGTTAATGAAGAGCTAGCGGCAATAAGTGCTCATGGAATATGTCTATCGCCTACGGAGTGACATTCGCTAGCTCACCCGGTGTAGCGTACATTCATCGAATGGTTCGGCTGCCGGGTTCGTCCGTTGCGGTCTAGGAAGGAGATTTGGGTGATGCGAGCACTTTAATTACTTTTGTACTCACCCAGTGACGGCAGATTGAGGACAGATCGGAGGAAGCCTGTTAGTCCGGTTCCTGGCTTGTCCAGGTCGGTCCGGGCTGTGAGCGAGAGAGGTCCCTCTCTCGTCCAACAACATAGGGGACCGCATGTTGTGGTTCAGATTTTTTACATTCGGAGCTTATGTCCATCGGTCGGGACGCTCCGTTATATTGACAGTCCGAGAGACTGTCCTTAATGCTTCCTCATCCTCACAGCAGGGCACACGACCGCACATTGGCTACGTGACCTCGAGTATCCGATCAGTTTCGTCATTCAGTGATTCCATGGCGAATAGGTAGCCAAGGGACACGAGGCCTATACACTCCGTTCGCTCGCATATTGGTAGTATGCACGGGGTAACGATCACGGAGCTTCCAGCGGCAATGCATCGTAAGACCGCTTCTCCTCAGGCCTCAGTGACGGACGTGCTATCCGAGTTAGCACAGTTGTTTCGCAGCATCCCAGCAATCGACAGTTTCTCGGCCGAATCAGGAATTATCCGACGGCGCTGGGTCGGTGCGGTCCGCGGTTGCATCAGGTACGGACGACCGAACGCTTTAGAGGGTCCGACAGGATGGCGAAAGGGATTCGAAAGATTTCGAGTTTTCCCTTTAGTAGTATCGGAAGCTGCCTTTCATATCTTCTGGCATTATCTTCCAGTGATTGTTATTTCGGACTTCATTGCTGCGATCTTGGATAAGAGACTTATAGCGTCATTGGACTCGGATTTTTCGATCGGTTCAGGGACATTGTCCCTGACTTACCGATGCAGTCCAATATTGTCATTACAACATGTGTTTTATTTTTCGACGCTATATATATATATATACAAGCCTTCTACCAAGCATGATAGTTTAGTTTCTTGTCCGCGTTGCTCATTTCTGCCATTTTATCATTTATACGAATAGTTTATTTTGGCAGAGCAGGGCATACCGAGAGTTCATATGCATCTAGACGGTGTGGTTAAAGACTGGATATATTCTTTTTCGCCGTTTATGTCTTTTCCAACTTCAATGTTGGAAACGACATGATGTATAGTAGACTTAACTTAGACGCTTTATCATACGTAATCCGCCTTACTGAGGCGTTATCATTACGTCTTCAAGAAAAGATTTACGGGATATTATTCTCAATGTAATTTCTTTTGAGGGCAGTAGTTTGTTCATGTATAACTCCGCCCTTCAGTGGCTGATTGGAGTTGGTTAGACATGACGCAGCCCTAGCTACATCCACACGCGTGGATAGTAAGGTTAAGAACTCTCTCAGAGTCGCTTCGTTCTCGGAGGAGCTTCTCTTCGACGGCAACTTTTCGGCAATCCATGAATTGCTCGATTTATACGTTCTCTTGTCTATCTAGTGTTACAAGAGATTCAGACTGGGGCAAACATTCGGTGGTTGACTCAGAGAGTGCCACCGCAGTTGCCGGACCCGAGTGTGGCTGTTATGACGGTTGCCAGTCAAACAGATTGGGATATAATACTGATCCCTACGGATTCGAAGTGCCAGGGTCTTTGGGTTCCGCAGTCTCTTAGCAACCAGTTTTCTTCCGCGGAATAATGTTTTTTAGGCTTGCTTTATGTCATTGCATGAACATTATTCAGAAACGCATGCCCAAATCCTGTCCTTTAATTCGACAGTAGTGGCGTATCTCCGGAACCAGGGAGGCACTCTTTCGTTTCCGTTATTCAGTTTAATGGAAAGAATCCGTCTGTTGGTTATAGTACACCAAGTTCTGTTTTAGTCCGTCATATTCCGGGTCGTCTGATTGTTTTACCGGACTCCCGTTCTCTTACGGGTCGCTTGTTGCTGTCAGAATGGACTCTCAACAAACAAGTATTCAATCAGATTTGCTATCTATGGGAGCGCCCAGTGATGATTTATTTACGACACAGCTTGCTAATCAATTGCAGACGTATGTGTTGGCTTGTCCAGACCTCTGAGCTAATGTTGTTAACGCTCTATTGATCTATAGGATGGAATGATAGGATACGCGTATCCTCCGGCGCTGTTGTTTCAGCAGGTATTGCTAAGATAAACAACCACAATACATTTCTTTTGATAGCATCTCTAGCTTCACAGAGATCATGGGTAATTTACTCTCTTGTCTACTGTGGGTCTTAACGTGAAATCTTCCTCTATGTGAGGATCTTTTTTCACTGGGTAAATCGTGTCATCTTTATCACAACCCGCAAGGTCGCAATCTTCATGTATTCCGTTGTGTGGCCCGTATTGCATTGTAAGCACTGTACTGGACGAGATTTGGACGCGATTTCTTACTATAGGAGATCCTCTTCTTCGCTATTCTATGCGGCTAAAGTGGAGGCTCTTCCGTCGTTGGTGTAGGGATCATTATGTTCATATTGTTGATCCCTCCATACTACTCATTGCAATTTTTTAGTATACTTGTTTCACAAGATCTACTGCAGCCTGTTATTATTAAGGTTATAGGTTTATGTTACCTCATACCTATGCACTCTACGATAGTTTACAATTGAGTCTTATGTCTCTTTATCTAAGTCAGTTAGTAACTTTTTGATAAATAGACTTAGAATCTTTAGATTAAATTCCTATATGGATTTTAACTTCGGTTCTTATTTAGCTAAGTTATCATTTGAGCCTCTGGAAACAGTAGTTTTCAAATTCTGACCTTTTAGACAGTAATTCTGTTGGTTTCTCTTTTACTATAGAGTCAGTGAGTTTCGTGCACTATCGATGGATGAATTTCACTTTTGTAGTTTCGGAATCACTACTTCCGTTACTATTTAGGTTGGATTTTTGCATAAGAGTTAGGCTCCTATTATCCGGAACCTATTATTTTTAAGGTCCTTCCGTCTTCGTATGGGCATAGGCCTTTACTCTTTCCGGGTAGAGTTTATGTATTAAAAACAGATATCTGTTTATTACTATGGGCGTAAGCTTCTTCTGTCTTTGATGCCTAGTAGAAGGACGTTACGCTACATTTTATTGTTAATGGATTCTATTAACTATCGGTACTGCTTATGGTATATCATTGACTTAGCAGTTGTGCTTAAGATTTCGGCTCATGAAGTAAGAGTTCTTCTACTTCTTGGGCTTACATTAATAGTGTCGCTATTTTAGATTTTTGAAGGCCGCTCATTGCGCTCAGCCATCCACATTCATGAATTTTTATCTCAGAAATATCGAGTCCATTTCTGGAGGCCTCTATTGTTAGGTCTATTATCTACTGCTCAGAATGTCATTCACTTAACAGTTGCTACTATAGCTAGGTAGGCTGTCTGTTTCGGCAGTGTCTCCGTTCGGCTGCCCTCTTCGCTCTGGGCTATTTGACCCAGGGCAAGAAAAAGGGGGGGGGGGGGGGGGGAGGGTGTTCCCTTGGGTCACCTGTTTTACTATAAAAACAAGGGGATACCTCCTCCGGAGTTAGTAATTCTGAGCTGTTATTGGGATGGTTGTTTAGTGAGAAGTTTAGGTTTTTAAAATTCATTCAAGTCTTAGTTTTTAAAGTATAGCTTTTGAATATTGCATATGTCAACGGACATGATTATGCAATCCTCAGACACTTTTAGGAGTATAAGAGTCTCTATTCTCTAGACTTACTTTATTTATTGGCTTACTTTAAAAATTATTAGTATAAGGATTATATTGGATATTAATAGAGTACATGGATGTATGAAGCTCAATTTTGGAAGGTGTTGTATCTTTCTAATTTATCATAAATAAGAAAGATACATGTAAGGCCTATTACTTCTTTTTCCCTACAGGGGATGACTCTATGTTATTTTATTGAGCGTATTCCATTTTGCTCTATGTCCTTGGCCCTCCAGCCTTTTTACTATTCAGCTATGTCTGGGTCATTGGTACAGTATAAAAATGTTAAAAAATTTATAGTAATTTCTATATTTTTTATACCTACCAATGACCCAGACAGGGATGGCCCTCCCAGGAGTTGGGAACTCTTGCCTCCCCGCTGAGTACATAGCGCTTACCAGGCACTGGTTATTAGAATGATTAATGGCACCAATTTCAGAACGTTCTTGACACTGCGCATGCGCAGTAGAGGCGAAGTGTGGAGGGCCTTTCAGGACATGTTTTCTTTGGTTTTAGATGCAAATTTTGGGGATTGGGGGGCAAAATTTGTGTTTGGCCCTATATTTTAAGAGTTAGCACCAGCTATGTCTGGGTCATTGGTAAGTATAAAAAATATAGAAATTACTATAAATTTTTTAACTTTTTCAGGTTTTAATGGATGTATCTGTGATGTATGCTGTATGGGTGTATGGTATTGTGTGTTTTATAAGTTGTCTGTGTGCACTTTTATCTCCCATAGAAACCAAAGGAAGAGAATTGCCAGTAAGTTTATATTTTTTTTAAATTTCTTGGTCACTCAATCATTTGTTGACTTGTCTCTCCTAATGGACCTCCATCAAGAGAATTCAGTCTGTCAGTGTTCGTATAGATGCTTAAAAATACTTGAATTCATGGAGGTCGCTTGGTGGGGGGGGGGGGGGGGGGGGGGGGGAGGGGAGACACAGGCCTCATTAGCTCAACTTTGACATAGCCAAATTTGAGGTTATGTCATGGCCCATCTGTGCATCCACAATTCAATACGGCTAGGGCTAGTGGCAGTATTTATGAACCGATCTTTACGAAACTTCTTGGGTACCTTTGTTATCACCGTGGGATGAGAATGAGTATTTTTGCGTGCGGTCCAAAGTTCAAGATGGCCACCGGCAGCCATTTTGTACTGAAATTAGTGCAATCAGTTTTTTGTACAGAACTTCTGTTTGAAAGTTCTGATTTGAATAAATGTTTGTTTGAATGTTTAGTAACAAGGAATACATCACATATAATACAGGTATTTTTCTCGTGCAGAAATTATGCAAATTAGATGAACTTTGATTTATTCAGTGCCACTTATACACAGTAAGTACACATGTCAATACGGCTTGGGCTAGGGGTTGTATTTATGAGCCGATCTTCATGAAACTTCTTGGGTACCTTTGTTATTACCTTGGGACGAGAACAAGTGTTTTGGGGTGCAGTCTGAAATTTCAAGATGGTCGCAGGGGGCCAATTGGACAAACTTTGATTTATTCAGTGCTACTTATACACAGTAAGTGCACATTTCGATACAGCTCTAGCTAGAGGCATCTAACTGTCACCCACCTTTACAATACTCTACCTGTACATTTGTTACAGGCTACGGTCAGTATTTATGTACAGACCATTACAACACTTTACATGTACCTTTGTTGTCAGGTCATTACTTAGATGTGTGCCATTGCTGTGTCACATACTATACATGTACATGTGTTACACAAGTTGAGCAACAGTGTCATTGACACTTTCATTTTTCATATATATTTATTTACAGAAATCCACCAAAATCCTATAGTTTGAGAGGACACTGAACACACTGGGTTGACCATGTTTAAGCCCAGTGTTTCAGAATTTTGTATCATATCAAAAACGATGCCAAAAATCGACTTGATATGACAGGCCATCATAACAGTATGCACTGTAGTACCCAATAATAGTCCTTGAAAATCATTAACACAGTCTTTGAAAAGTGATTAAATATTGCTTGAATTTTTAATTATGCCCCCGGACTTAAGTCAGATAGCATATAGTGATTGAAGTGTGCGTGTGTCCATCCGTCTGTGTGTCTGCTTGTGTGTGTCCGAGCCAATAACTCGAAAACGGTCAGGGCCACAGTCATCAAACTTCACACAATTATAAAGGACCATGGGAGGATGTGTCACACACCATAGCCGGGTTCGTACCTTCAAGGTCAAGGTCACATTTCAAGGTCACACTAAAAATTGGTCAATATTCGTGTCTCAGCCATAACTCAGAAACGAATCATAGTACAATTGTTAAACTTTTTACAAATGTTAAGGACAGTCAGAAGGTGTGCCGCATATAATAGTTTCTGCCGATCTGCAAGGTGGAGGTCCCAATTGACCTTCATGTTATCAGGGTCACAAATCGTGTCTCAAGCATAACTCCAAAACTATTAGGGCTACAATCATCTAACATCGCTCAATTATAAAGGACAACAGGTGGATGTGTCACACACCACAGCCAGGTCCGTAAGGTCAAGGTCATGTTTCAAAGTCACACTGAACACAGTTAGGGCCACAGTCATCAAACTTCACACACGTATAAAGGACCATGGGAGGATGTGTCGCACACCATAGCCAGGTTCGTACCTTCAAGGTCAAGGTCGCAACTAAAGTTTAATGTATCTGGGCCCTTGTTCCGAATCCGTATCAAGAGCCCCTGATACAAGCGTGTGATTCTGCTGTTGCCAAAACAATGGCATTAATATCATTTTTCGATCGCTTAGCGTTTTTCCCTTCAGAGAAAACAATATTAGGTGAGGCGAAGCCGAACGTAATATTGTTTTCTTGAGCCATATATGACACTGTATCTGCCAACTAAATGCCCTGTAACGTATTTATTATGCACGGCATGCTAAAATGTCACTGGGGAAGTTAACTCAATGAATAGTTAAATTATGCGCACTTTTCAGCATCTTGGGCTGGTTTGTAGCCTATTATTGGGAATTTCCTGAACGCTCGAGTCCAGGCTTCTCGCTTGAAGTTAAAGACAGCTATCAAAACAAAGAACACATTTTTCGCCAACCAAATTTGCGAAGGGGAACCTGTGCTACTATTTCGTCCCCTGAGTTCCAATGTGTTCTATGTGCCTACTGGCACATGGAACACATTGGAACTCAAGGGACGATTTTCAGGTATCACTAGCGATTCAAATTGTAATTGCATTGCACAATTTGTAGAAAATTCCAGTGAAATTTTGTTTCCATTTTAAAATAGCCTGTCAACGATTTCCTTTCCGCACATGTGTGGAACAGATTTTCCTTTTCCACATGGTTTAATGTTGCTGTAGATGGGGATTTCATAGAGCAGGCATGTAATAAAACTTTAGAAATCACACCCCACCAAATGTATAACTTCTTTGTTTGGTGATTATCAACCAAAATGGGGGCACGGTGGCTAGTAGGTAGAGATGCAGGCTGTAAGCCGAGAGGTCCACTGTTCGAATCCCACCTGCGGCAACTGGCGTTGTGTACTAAGGCATACTGCACATCGATGGTGCACTTGTCTTCAACCAATGCAAACCCTGCTTGTGTGGAGTTAGTATGTTGGTGAGCCCGACAGTTACTTGCCATTGCTTGGTGGTTCTCTCTGGGTACTCAGGCTTCCTACACCCGTAAAATTGTCTGACATGAGGTGACCCAGGATGTTGAAAGTGTCATTAAACCCCAATAAATAACAATAATGTTAATCAACCAAAATCTCCCCTCCCTGCCCCTGCCCCACCCATTTGCATTGGCACATGTAAAATAGATGGTGCTATGCTAAATTGGTCTATTATGTTAATTTATCTGCCAACAAGAACATATTTCCCCCGATAGAAGTAAAAGCGTCTAGACAAAATATAAATCTGTATTGATGGTAGCAACTGCATGTGCGATCATTCGATTCAGATTAGGAATGTTTTTTACCCGCATTCATCGAGTACTGATTTCAAAACACATGTTGAGGCCACCATTTTTGATCACAATATAAAAATGATGACCTGGTCGCCGAGGAGACAATGGTTCCAAGGGGAGACAATCTGCAATGTTACCCTCTGACCAGGTCATCATTTTTTTTATTATACCGAATCAATCTATATTTCTGTGGAACAAATAAAATACCAATAAAACGTATTGATTGGGGTGCATTTCAACAACAAACTAGTTTGACAACAGTATTTAAGGTATAAACAATAACAGTTAACAAAATAAAATTTCTTTGTTTCACAGCCACTTTTCACTGTTCTGGTAGTCTTGACATAACACCATAAACATATATTTTGACATTGCAGTTCATAAACTGGGGACAAAAATTTATCAGCTTTTGCTCCGAGCTACATGGTGCTGAGAATACAGTTGTGTCAGTCGCATTATCTGATACTCTGGGTAATGCAATATTCTGTTGTTCTGAGAGACAATTTACTGATGAGCTGTTCATTGGCTTCAATTCACTGCCACTGAGGCTTGAAATATCAAACACATCTGTGGTATATCACCTTTTAAATCACTTTCAAGTTTAAACCTTTTCGCATCAACATCGATTTGAATATCGCTATCATTAGTATCAATATTTGCACAGTGGAAAGAGTATCTGAAATGTTTCTTTTCTTCCCATCATTGAGTCATTGTGAATACTAACATATGGATGCTTCATTTTTATGTCCTTATGATATCTCTCGCTTCAACTCCTGCATTGTCAAGTATGGTTATAGCTGGGGCCCATATGCAGTGATTTGTATAGTCTTTGCAGGGCTTATATTTCGTCTAAATTTGTGAGAATCCATTTGGATTCTCGTGAAAATGGTTGCGAGAATCCTTGCCAACTATGAGTGTCCCAGGATCCCATGACGCCACCATGGTTGAACCACTGTTGTATACTGATAACACATGTTAACAGTTTACCCAAAACACCTTTTTAATTTTTAAAACTAAATTTGATAATTTTTAAACAATAAATAATAAATAGATGATAAAATTATTAAATAAACAATATTTACCAATAAAATCTTACAAATATGGCTGTCGTTGGAACTGGCTCATTGAGCCGGTTCCAATGACAGCCATATTTGTAAGATTTTATTGACATAGTGTCAGGATATTTCAGGTCATGTTAGCCTTCTGCTGGTTAATTTGTTGCCGCTGTGTTAAATAACGGGTTAAATTGACTCAATTCTTTTCACGTGAATCCTAGCAGAGGTGCAGCGAGAATCTACATGGATTCTCGCCAGTTTTATTGCGCGAATCTTTGTGCGAATCGATTCTCGGATTCCCGTCGAAATTTTAGCCCTGCTTTGGAGAGTTTTGCCATTTTGGAAATATGCATCATTTTAGCGATCGTATTCTTTCCAAGAGGAGCTTTATAGTACCATGGCTTGTTAATGGTGAAAGAGTCCAAAGGGCACTGCCAGAATACTGCATTTTCTGGGTGTAGTTTTGAAATGTACAGTTCATATGACTTGACGGGGCACATAATGTTATTGGGTACATACATCCTACCTTCTCCCTTTGTGTCATTTGGACTGTCTGTTTCTCGGTGATTTTTGTTCATTTCCTCCTTTTTTGAAAAACATATTTCCTTCTACTACCATCAGTGCTAACAGCAAATGTCACACATGTCATGTCTCTCAAGTTTTCCCTTCCACGCCGACAAAGATAAAAAATATTATCTCAAACCACACCTTTTGGAGAAGACCAGTGAGTGTATTTGGCAAAACCACGAATTTGTCCTGGTATAATTTAGCCAGGTCCGCAACAGAAATACTTTGATAATTTCCATGTCCCCATATCCTTTCTTGTTCAAATCAGCGAGAACAGGCAGTGTAAACTTGCCTTGAAGAATCAAAATCAGTGGATTCTGTCCCATCTATGCCCGTTTTAAAATTCAGGTACCTATGAAGTCCATATCAAAGAGATTTGAAAGTATTTGTTTTAAAATATTGTCCTTTCTTGGTTCGCACCAACGTGTAAAATTCTTTGAGAAGTTTATTCAGCTCACTTGCAGACATGGATCTCACATTGATGTTGACATGTTTTTCACGTAAATACTCGATAAAAATGTCTTTCGATGCCTCACTTAGTGCTAATACTGTTTTTGATTGAACTAAATGATCAGTATCTTCCGAAGACATTTGTGCGAATCGAGAAGTGTTTACTGAAGCCATAGTATCCAAGGTAAACAACATTGGAATGCAGAAATCAGCATCTCTTGTCAGATCAATGACATCACTTCTTTTTGCTTCGTGCGTTTCCACGAGCCCCCTTTGAACACTTCGGTTTCAGAGGGTAACATTGCAAAAAATGTTACACGGCAATGTTACCCAACCGAGTAACATTGTGAATTGATCCACTGCAGCATATGGGAAAATAACATTGTGTTTTTTAATGAGGTATAATAATACTTAACGATTGGAACAACTAAAGCACAAAAGAATATATTTATATCTTTGTGAGTGAAGAGACAACACATTATATCAATGGTCATCTGTATGCAAACTTCACAAAAAGCAGGCAAACAAACAGCCCCTTACAGCCTAGAATTCCAAACAGAATTGAACTGGTGGCCTGAGAACTGTGTTTTTAAGTTGAGTTATGACTTGGTAAAAAAATGTTTTCTGAACAATATCTTTTATTTTTCGTATCGCAGAGCTCCAAATTTACTGGGTTGGTGCCCTCAACAAAGGAGAACTCTCAGATTTTTAGTTTTGTCGATCAAAGGTAATCACTGTTACTAAAAATAGCACTTTTTGCTATCCATGCATGGCACTCTTATTATAAACTCATCTTTTTTAAAGATAAGTTTCTTCGAATTTTAGATGTCCTCTCATTGGATTTTCTCTTCTTTTTACAGCAAACAGTGGACTGAATGGCATCTGATCATGAGGAAGATTTTATGGACTACATCATATCTGAATTTCACAAAACTAATTCTGTTGTTTATGTTTTTTTTTAACCCTTTACCTAACACGAAAAGCAGATGAGACTTGCAAAAAAAATTCTTGAATAACTAATTTTTTTCATTTTTTGTCTCAAAAACATTGGTTATGACCCCTCATTGTCACGCTCGTTCCAACGAGGGGTCATAACCTATGTTTTTGAGACAAAAAAATGAAAAAATAATGAAAATTAATTGGGAGATTTTTTAGAATGGCGCTGGCCGGTTTTGGCCGTTATGTTGGGTAAAGGGTTAAGACCTGATATTAAGTTTTCATTTTTGTTTTTATATTTTTATACTGTACCAATGACCCAGACTTAGCTGGTGCTAACTCCACAAAAACCAGGGCCAAACACAAATTTTGCCCCCCAATCCCCAAAATTTGCATCCAAAACAAAAAGAAATCATGTCCTAAAGGACCTCCATAGTACGACTCTACTGCGCATGCGCAGTGACGCAGTCGTCCCGAAATTGGCGCCAAATATCATTCTCTGTTTGGCCCTTCATCAGTCAACATCTCACTGATCTTTGTGCTTGTAAATCTCAGTTTAAAGGATGCCAGACACGTAATTCTTGGAGAAAATGTGATTCTAAGGAGGATAGAAGGAGGAGAGGAAAAAAGAAGTGGCAAAAAATAATCAGGGCTGTACTTAAAATTTTTTGTTAAAATTATGTTAAGTTGCCTATTTTCGAGGCAAACGCCTCTTGTTGTCATTCTTGCTAATTGTTGCACTGCTTATTCAGTGTTTCCTCTCCCCTAACCTTCTAAAGTCCCCCCTTGCAATTCTCCCATGCTTTTGGCATATTTTTGAGAAGTTTCATTTCTAAAATTTCCCTGGGAGAGTTGCTTGGTTACAGAATGTTTTCTGTTATTTTCCCCATAGTTACGTTTTCACCCATGGGTGTATAACGTTTGTGTTCTGCATCTTCCATCTGATGTTCTGCAGATTCTCCCCTGGGAGTCTCTGTTTTGCATCAGATAGAGTGTAATTGAGGACTGATTCCGGGCCAGTTTTTTCAGTGCCTGGAGTCATGTTTTCTTCTGTGTTTACACTGTTTGTTTTCATTGGCAACAGCCTTTTTTTGAGGGGGGCTGTTTGTCTTTGAGGTAGTTTATCTCATTATAAGATACATTTATATTATCCGAAAGTGTCTCATTAATTATTTTATATAATTTTAAAATTTTTGACCACACTTTGCCATCGGATCCATCGGGGCTCAACGTTACTTTTCAGCAACTTGGGCTTCTCTGAAAAAATATTTTTTCAAAATTATTTTGTTTTGCAATTGTTTTTTCATTTATTAATGGATCATGTTATTATGTATCTTTGTGTCAGGGGTTTTTGCGAGTAACTAGGACTTATTGTTGTTCCTTCACAATGAAAGGAACTTGTTCAAATTGTAATAGGAAGAAATCTTCCTCTGACTTTCATGATTATTGCATAAATTGTAGTCAGTGTTCTCACATTAATCCCTGTCCTGTATGTGAACATTGGGATGAGAAACATTGGAAACGTGTGTCACGATATGTTGTTTCTGGAGAAAGAGCGATGCCGGCTCTTTCTCCACAAGGTCACTCTACTCTCTCAGTTTCTATTTCAGAGGAACCAGAACAGGGTGATGTTTCCATGTTATCCTCTTCAAGTGTGCGTCCGTCGTCACAATTAAATACAGAGCTAGCGGCAAAAGTGCTCATGGAGATTAGACAAATGTCGTCCGCTAGCTCGCCCGGTGTAGCGTCCATTCACCGAATGGTTCGGCAGCCGGGTTCGTCCGATGCGGTCCAAGAGGAAATTTTGGGTGATGCGAGCACTATAAAAATAATAGATGCACACCCAGTGACGGCGGATAGTGAACGAGAACGGAGGAAGCCTTTTAGTCCGGTTCCTAGCTCGTCCAGGTCCAGCCGGGCCGCGAGCGAGAGAGGCCCCTCTCTCGTACAACAACATCTGGGACCAGATGTTGTGGTACAAAATGTGTCTTTAGCGGAGCATACGTCCGTCGCTCGGGACGCTCCGTTGTATAAGCAGTCCGCAGAGACTGTTAAGGCTTCCTCTTCTCGCCGGCGCACACGACCGCACCTTGGCTGCGTGACCTCCGATATCTTGCCAGCTTCGCCGAGGAAGGATTATTCGGCGACCAGGTCACACCGTCCGGCAGCCAGGGACTCGAGACCGATGGACTCCGGACGTTCGCATAGGAAAAGTATGCGGGAGCCATCCGATGCGGAGCTGCCCTCGGCAAAGCAGCGAAAGACTGCTCCTCCGCAGGTCTCGACGTCGGACATTCTAGTGCAGATAGCACAGCTTATCGCAGCATCCCAGCAGCCGACAGAAACGGTGTCGGATCGAGAATTATCCGACGGCGCTGGGTCGGTACGCTCCGCCGAAGCATCGGGGGCGGACGACCGGGAACATCGGGAGGTCCGACCGGATGGTGAAAGGGATACGGATGAATTGGAGCTATCCCTTTCGGAACAACACAAAGCTGCCGTAGACTTCATCCGGCACTTTCTTCCTCAAGTTGTTCCGTCGGGCCAGACTGCTGCGCTTCCGGACAGGAGAATTATAGCGTCATTGGACTCTGATTTTTTCGAGCGGTTCAGGGACATCGCTCCCGAGTTTCCGTCGCAGTCCAATAATGTTGCAAGAACATTTGAATTATTGAACGACGCTATTTTTAAACTTGCTTCCAGGACAGGGAAAGCAGGCTTCTTGTCCGCAAATACTCTCAACCTGCCTTTCATTAATGCAAGGAATAAATTCGACACGGCAGGTCAGGGTATTCCGAGAGTTCCTCTGCGTATGGACGACGAGGCGGAAGACTTAGAGCTATCATTACCGTCGTCAGCTTCTATTCCAACCGCAGTGTTGGAAACAGCTATTGCGTCTAACAGAGCCAATTTAGATGCCTTATCTTACGCAGATCACCTTACGAAGGCGTTATCACTGCGTCTTCAAGGGGAAGAGTTTCAGGATATACAATCCTCCTTAAGACTTCTTTCAAGGGCAGTAGCTTATTCCACGTGTAACTCCGCCCTTTCAGTGGCTAATCTGGAGTTGGTTAGACGTGACGCAGCCCTGTCTACATCCACACTAGTGGATTCTAAGGTGAAGAACTCTCTTAGAGTCGCTTCGGTCTCAGGAGATCTTCTCTTTGACGGCAAGCTTTCCGCTATTTATGATAATATTAAAAAGAAAGCTAGTGATTCTCTGTTGTTTAGATCCGCTCCTAAAAGGTCGGATTCAGCAGACACGAATAAGGCGGGCACTTCTGGGTCTTATCCGCCCAAGAGAGGTTCCTATAGAGGTTCCGGTGCGTCCTCTAGCTCTTATTCGAGAGACCGTCAGGATAGCGACTCTCGTTCGGGACGTCCTTCAGGCCGGGACAATCGGTCGGACGCCCCGAGGTCGACGAGGCGAGGTGCGGGTCGTGGAAGACGTGGTTTCTCCTACCGCAGGCCTCGCAGATCCAGGAGGTGATGGCTCAAACCTCTATCGCGTTCCGGTTGGCGGAAGGTTGTCGAGTTTTTCTCAAGAGTGGGCGTCGATTACGGACGACCCTTGGGTGAGAGGAGTGACTTCGGAAGGTCTAAAGATATCCTTCAAACGAAAGCCTCCATTAACTCGAAGTCCAAAGTGGACTCATCTTCCGTCAAACCCTCAGAAAAGAGACGCTCTGCTATCAGAGGTGCAGTCTCTTTTAATGAAGAACGCGGTAGAGGTCGTAGAAAACCAGGAATCGCTGGGATTCTACAGCCATCTGTTTCTGGTTCCGAAACCAGACGGCTCGTTCCGTCCAGTCATAGATTTGAGCTGGATAAACAAGCTGATCATCGCTCCGAAGTTTTATATGGAGACGATTCGATCGGTCAGAGCGAGTATTCGGGTGAACGATTATGCAACGAGCATAGATCTCAAAGATGCGTACTTTCACGTCATGGTACATCCGACATTCCGAAAGTATCTACGCTTCGCAGTCCTAGGAGTGGTGTATCAGTTCCGGGCCATGTGCTTCGGATTGAATCTAGCACCCTGGGCTTTCACTCGAGTAATGAACTCGGTAATGATTTACTTCCGAGCTCATTCGTCTGCGGTAACGTCGGCCTACCTGGACGACATTCTTCAGAGGTACGGCAACGAGTTAACGCTTCAGAACGATGTTCAGAATCTTCTTCTATTGCTCCGACGTCTCGGTTTCATAGTAAACGAGGAGAAGTCGGATCTGGTGCCGTCCAAGTCATTCACTCATCTGGGAATGAGCTTCGAGACGCACAACAATCTCGTTCGTCTGCCGTTAACCAGAGCGAAATTAGTCAGTTGTTACGCTCGCTATTGTCTAAATACAGACAAAGTCACAGCGAGAGAATTTATGAGACTGATAGGTCTGTGCGGAGCCGCTGCGGATCTCATTCCGATGGGACGGCTACGCACACGGCCTCTTCAAATTTTCTTGACTCAGAATTGGAGTGTGAAAATTCATTCGCTCGATGTAGACGTTCTCTTGTCAGATCAAGTGAAACAAGAGATTCAGACTTGGGCAAACATTCAGTGGTTAACTCAAGGAGTTCCGCTGCAGTTGCCGGATCCGAGTTTTACCATTATGACGGATGCCAGTCAAACAGGTTGGGGTGCATCATTAATCCCAACGGATTCGAGATGCCAGGGTCTTTGGGATCCGCAATTCCTGTGCAAGCACATAAACATCAAGGAAATGATGTCAATTTGGCTTGCGTTACGTCACTGGATGGACATTATTCACGATGCTCATGTCCAAATCCTATCCGACAATACGACAGTAGTGGCGTATATACGGAATCAGGGAGGCACTCATTCAGTTCCGTTGTTCAATCTAACGGAAAGAATCCTTCTGTTTGCGTTGGAACATCACGTTCTTCTTTCGGTCCGTCACATACCGGGTCGTCTGAATGTGCTAGCAGACTCCCTTTCTCGAAAGGGTCGCTTGTTGCCGTCGGAGTGGACTCTCAACAAACAAGTATTCAATCAGATTTGCTACCAATGGGAACGGCCAATGATAGACTTATTTGCGACACATCTCAACAATCAGTTGCAGACGTATGTGTCCCCGTGTCCGGATCCAAGAGCATTTGCTGTAGACGCTCTATCGATCCCTTGGGACGGAATGATAGGATATGCGTATCCTCCAGCGCCGTTAATTCAACAAGTATTGCTAAAGATAAAACAATCTCAATGCAAGATTCTGTTGGTAGCATCTCTGTCGCCACAGAGACCGTGGATAAATCTACTCAGGTGTCTGTTGTGGGACCTACCGCGGAAGCTCCCTCCACGAGAGGATCTTCTTTGGCAGGGGAAATCGCGCCAACTGCATCACAACCCGCAAGGTCTCAACCTTCACGTTTTTCCGTTGTGCGGTCCTTCTTGCATGGCAAGCACTTTACAGGACGAGCAGTGGACGCGATTTCTAACTGTAGGAGGACCTCCTCTTCGCTAAACTATGCGGCTAAGTGGAAGGTTTTCCGTCGTTGGTGTAGGGATCATTCTGTTGATATATTTGATCCCTCTATACCAGACATTGCTAACTTTCTAGTATACTTGTTTGACGAAATCAAACTGCAACCGGTTACTATAAAGGGTTATAGATCTATGTTATCTGATACCTATGCACATCATGATAGTTTACAAATTGGATCTAATGTCTCTTTATCGAAATTGGTTAGAAACTTTTCGATAAATAGACCCAGAACTCTTAGATTAATTCCTAAGTGGAATTTAGCTTGGGTTCTCCTTAAATTGAAGGAAAAGCCATTTGAACCTCTTGGGACAGTAGATTTCAAATTCTTATCTTATAAGACAGCTTTTCTCTTAGCTTTCTCTTCTGCCAGAAGAGTCAGTGAGCTTCATGCACTATCGGTGGATGATTCTCATTATCGTAGTGTTGGGAACACTATCACCTTCACTACTAACGTCGGTTTTTTAGCTAAGAATCAGGCTCCTAATAAATATCCGGAACCTATTGTTATTAAGGCTCTTCCGTCTTCAGACGGGCGTAGGCCTTTACTCTGTCCTGTTAGAGCACTACGTATCTATAAACAGAGATCTCAGTTCATCAGAAAGGGACGGAAACGTTTCTTTCTGTCTTTGATGCCTAATAGAAAGGACATTTCAGTCCATTCTATTGCTAGATGGATTCAGTTAACTATCCGTACTGCGTATGAAGATTTATCTTCTTCTCAGCAGTCTGTGCTTAAGATTTCTGCTCATGAAGTAAGAGCTCTTTCTACTTCCTGGGCTTATGCTAATAGTGTTGCTATTACAGATTTAATGAAGGCTGCTTATTGGTCTCAGCCATCCACATTTACTAATTTTTATCTCAGAAATATTGAGTCCATTTCTGGAGACCTGCATTGTTTAGGTCCGTTATCTGTTGCTCAGAATGTCGTCCACTAAACAGTTGCAACTATAGTTATGCAGGCTTTCTGTTCCGGCAGTGACTCCGTCCGGCTGCCCTCTTCGCTCTGGGCTATTTGACCCAGGGCAAGGGGAAGGGGGGGGGGGCGGGTGTTCCCTTAGGTCACCTGCTTTATAGTGAAAAGCAAGGGAATGCCTCCTCCAAGACAGTATTTCTGAGTCGCTTCCGGGATGGTTTTAAAGTGTAATATTAATGTTTAATTTCATTCATGTCTTATTTTTAAAGTGTAGCTCGGTGTGAAGCATTTGTATATGTCAAGTGTCAAACGGGCTTTAATATACAATACTCGGACACTTTTAAATGATTATAAAGAGTCTCAATTCTCTGGACTACTTTATTTATTGGCTTGTTTTAATAATAATTAGTATAAAGGTTATACTGGATATTAATAGAGAACATGAATGTTATTGTGCTCAATTATTAAGGGTAGTGTATCTTTCTAATTTAAATATTAAATAAGAAAGATACATGTAAAGCCTAATACTCCTTTTCTCCTTAAGGGGTTATCTCTTTATTTTATAATTGAGCTTATTGGATTTTCCTCTATGTCCTAGGCCCTCCAGCCTGTTTACTATTCAGCTAAGTCTGGGTCATTGGTACAGTATAAAAATGTTAAAAAATTTATAGTAATTTATATATTTTTTATACTTACCAATGACCCAGACGGGGATGGCCCTCCCTGAGTTGGGAACTCTTGCCTCCCCGCTGAGTACATAGCGCTGACCAGGCACTGCCAGTAAGAATGATATTTGGCGCCAATTTCGGGACGACTGCGTCACTGCGCATGCGCAGTAGAGTCGTACTATGGAGGTCCTTTAGGACATGATTTCTTTTTGTTTTGGATGCAAATTTTGGGGATTGGGGGGCAAAATTTGTGTTTGGCCCTGGTTTTTGTGGAGTTAGCACCAGCTAAGTCTGGGTCATTGGTAAGTATAAAAAATATATAAATTACTATAAATTTTTTAACTTTTTCTATGACACATATCATTTTGGCAATGATTTTAGCTTAACTTGACAAAATCAAGCTGAGCTATTGCCATCACTTCTCGGCCGTCGGCGTACTTACGTTAGTACATACGTCCACAATTTCCTTTGGCACACCTCACAGGTCGCATTTATGATCAGATCGCTTTGAAACTTGGTATGCTTGTTTGGGGTTACCTCTAGATGGGAGCTATTGATTTTCTTCAATTTCCGTCAAAAAATGTTGCCGCGGCCAACGTTCTTAGAACTTAGTTTAGTCAGACCTCAATATTTCCCTTTGCCATACCCTACAGGGCACATTTATGATTGGATTGCTTTGAAACCTGGCATGCTTGTTTGGGGTGACCTTTAGATGGGAGCTATTGATTTTCTTCCGTTCCCGTAAAAAAATGTTGCCGTGGAAGACATTCTTAGAACTTAGTTTAGTCAGACCTCATTATTTCCTTTTGGCACACCCTACAGGGCACATTTATGATCGGATTGCTTTGAAACCTGGCATGCTTGTTTGGGGTGACCTCTAGATGGGAGCTATCGATTTTCTTCCATTTCTGTCAAAAAATGCTGCCACGGCCAATGTTCTTAGAACTTCTTTTAGTCAGACCTCAATATTTCCCTTTGGCACACCCTACAGGGCACATTTATGACTGGATTGCTTTGAAACCTGGCATGCTTGTTTGGAGTGACCTCTTAGTTGGAGCTATCGATTTTGTTCCATTTCCATCAAAAAATGTTGCTGCAGCCAACATTCTAAGAACTTAGTTTAGTCAGACCTCAATATTTCCCTTTGGCACACCCTACAGGGCACATTTATGATCGGATTGCTTTGAAACCTGGCATGCTTATTTGGGGTAACCTCTAGATGGGAGCTATCCATTTTCTTCCATTTCCATCAAAAAATGTTGCCACGGCCAATGTTCTTATAACTTAGTTTAGTCAGACCTCAATATTTCCCTTTGGCACACCCTACAGGGCACATTTATGATCAAATTGCTTTGAAACCTGGCATGCTTTTTTGGGGTGACCTCTAGATGGGAGCTATCGATTTTCTTCCATTTCTGTCAACAGTTGTTGCCACAGCCAATGTTCTTAGAACTTAGTTTAGTCAGACCTCAATATTTCCCTTTGGCACATCCTGCAGGGCACATTTATGATCAGATTGCTTTGAAACCTGGCATGCTTGTTTGGGGAGACCTCTGGATGGGAGCTATTGATTTTATTCCATTTCCGTCAAAAAATGTTGCCTCTGCCAACGTTCTTAGAACTTAGTTTAGTCAGACCTCAATATTTCCCTTTGGCACACCCTACAGGACACAATTATGACTGGATTGCTTTGAAACCTGGCATGCTTGTTTGGGGTGACCTCTAGATGGAAGCTATCGATTTTCTTCCATTTCCGTATGTCAAAAAATGTTGCCGCTGGCAACGATCTTTGAACTTAGTTTGGTCAGGCATCAATATATTCCTTTGGCATGCCCTACAGGGCACATTTATGATCAGATCGGTTTGAAACTTTGTATGCTTGTCTGGGGTTACCTCTAGATGGGAGCTATCGATTTTCGTTGATTTCTGTCAAAAAGGCCACTGGCAATGACGTTCTATGAACTTAGTAAAAACTTAGTGCAGTTAAGCATCACTATTTCACTTTGACACACCCTGCAGGGCACATTTATGATTGGATCGCTTGCAAACTTGGTATGCTTGTTTGGGGTGACCTCTAGATGGGAGCTATTGATTTTCTTCAATTTCTGTCAAAAAATGTTGCCGCTGACCTTTGAACTTAGTTTAATCAGACCTCAATATTTCCCTTTAATACACCCTTCAGGGCACATTTATGATCGGATCACTTTGAAACTTGTTATGTGTGTTCGGGGTGACCTCTCGATGTAAACTATTGCTTTTTTTCATTTCCATAAAAAAATATTGTGGTTATCACCAGCCTTTGAACTTACTGCATTTGTGCATCAACTTATCCCTTTTGCACTTTCTGCAGGGTATATTTATGAATTTCCATAAAAAAAACCCCAAAATCATTGCCACAAGCAATGTCCTTCTACTTAGTGCATTTGTGCATTAACATCTTCCTTTGGCATGCCTCAGAGAGCACATTCATTATCAGATGGTTTTGAAACTTTGTATGCTTATGCAGGATGACAAAGATAGGAGCTATTGATCTTCTTTTCATTTCCATCAAAAACTGTTGCTGTTGGCAACAATGTTTGAATTTATTGCATTTGTGCAGCAACATTCTTCTTTGACATGGCCTAAAGGCCACATTTATCATAGGTTTGTTTTTGAACTTGGTGTGCTAATTAGGCAAGACCTTTAGATAAGAACTATTGATTAGCATTCATTTCTGTGAAAAAAGTTGCCATTTACAATAACCTCTGAACATACTGTATTTGTGTATCAACATTCTTCCTTTAACCAGTCTTACAGTTTACATTTAAAAATGCATGGATTACTCTGACGTTGTGCACACACATTGCTGTTATGTTGAAATTTCATCAACTAACATTGGTACCAATGATCTTCAATTTTGCCATTTCATTTATAACTTGCCAAGTTGAAGTTTGTCAAGTTGAGCTACAGTGTCATTGACACTTTCATTATGTTTGTTTGCACATGGTTTACATTTAGATAAGATGCACATTGGCTTTAATCATTTGCCCTACATGACAAACAGACGACATCTACAAACAAATTTTTGAATAACTAAATATTTCTATTTATTGCCACCAAAACATAACTTAAGATCCCTCATTGAAACGAACTAATTGATCTCGTTCCAATAAGGCCTCATAAGCTATTTTTTGGAGGCAAAAGTTGAAAAAATTATAAAATTTTAGTCTTTTTTGTGAATAATACTTGTCAGATATAATATTTGTGCTGGCTATAGGCATTAAAACATGTTTATTTGTCGCAAACACACATTGGAAGTAATTCTGGTCCATACAAATACAGTACTATGTTAATAAAATAATTTTCCTTCTTAACCCTTTACCCAATGTAACGGCCAAAACCGGCCAGCACTATTCACAAAAATCGCCAATTAGTTTTCATTATTTTCAGCTCACCTGACTGAAAGTCAGGGTGAGCTATTCTGATCACTTTTCATCCGTCGTCCCTCGTCCGTCGTCCGTCGTGAAGGTGGTGTTTGGGCCTTTTTCTCCTAAACCACTGGCCGCATATTAATGAAATTTAATGTGAATAGGGGTTATGTAAGGGCATTTTGATTTTTTGTCACATTAGGTTTTGGCTCACATTGAGCAGAGGGATGGGGCAAAAATGCTCCAATTCTTAAAAAATCTTCTTCTCAAGAACCAGCAATAGCAGAGACTTGATATTTGGTATGCAGCTTCCTTTTGAGGTGTAGACTCAAGTTTGTTCAAGAGAAGTTCGAGGGGCTATATTTGACGATGTTAAAGGAGGGGCAAAAATTTTGGCCCCGCCCCAAATTTCTATTTTCCAAACCGCGAGGCTGATTTGAACCAAATTTTATGTGAGTGCTTATTGGGTCATAAGTACCTAATTTATGCAGAAAGTTTTTTCCCCATAGCCCTGTGGGAACCACAGGAGCTAAAAATAGAAAAAAATGAAAACGCCCATATCTCCAAAACTACACGGCACTGAGAATTCTTATTTGTTGTGAAACTTCCTTAGGACCAACAGAATGGAATGGTAGAAAAAAATTGCCATCAGTTTTATCATGGGGTACTTTTTGGGGACTTTTGCAAAAGTGCCGAGTCAGCATTTTTTAACACTGTGGGTAATGGGAAAAACATAAGACTACTTTTCTCCGAAACCACTGCTCCAAAAGCTGTAAAATTTCACATATAACATCTTTGGAAGATTGTTTCACAGGTTTATTGAAATCAATTGCCCGGGTCGATATTTGGGCTCTCTATGGGAGCCCAAATGTTTAAATTAGTATGAGGCAGGGACCAGCCTAGGGGGCAATTTTAGGGAGACTTCAAGTCTCCCTCCAGAAAAAATAGGGAGAGTCATGTAGGGAGACTTCATAGGCAAGTAGGGAAAATTAAGAATGTTCATGTACCCCCCCCCCCCCCCCCCTTCATAGTTTCAATTTGTGGTCCTCCATTAACGTCCAAATAATCCAGGTCCAGTTGTCTGTGATGCATCTGTGCCAGGTTAAAAAATCACAAAGTAATTATTGACTGAAAATCCCCTCACTGCTACCCTCTCCTTCATGACCCCTCCCCTCTTCTTCGTGCCAATCCTCCAGCACCCTCCTCTGGTTGCCTTTCACCAAAGTCTACTAAGCTAATAATTTCCTAAGTCTAAAAGTGTGAACAGGACCAGATGTAAGAAGGTTGCTTGGGAGGTACTTTGTTAGTTAATAAACAAAATATATTCTGGGGTCGAGTATTTTGTAAAAGAAATGTCATTCCGCATCGTTTTTATGGCATTCCGGTGTCATTCCACGTCATTTCCTGCCATTCCGGTGTTTAGGAGGACCCTTTTTCAAGATCGTCCACATGCACACTTGTGTCCTGTACAAAGCTTTTCTTGTGATCACCAAACTTTTTTTCATGTGTTTCAATTCCATTTGTGTTTTTCTGGGAATAGACAGCCCAACAGTTAACAGTCATCAGCAAAGCGAAATGAAAATACTGTGTTATAAAATACGTCCGTTGTGTATACATTTCCGGCATCCTGAGCAACGTAACCTACTTTCAAACTGGGTTATTTTGTTGAGTTGCGAAAGCCACCTATTTTCGTTTCGACACTTGAAGCTCCGACTGAAATGCAACAAAATAGAAATAAAAAAAATCCGCTGAAAGCGACAATGGACAATTCATTGTCGTGTGATTTCAAATAAATGGACGTTTATTTGACGAATTAAAATGCCCATTTATCACACTCGAGCACATTCGATTTTTGAAAATAATCGTTTTCATGTAAACCTCGCATCACTCAGTTCAGCCTTTCCTCATTTTGGCCAATTTTTAGAGGGCGACTTGTAATCGCCCGGACTATTTTTCTAGGCGGCTTTGGGCTTAGAAGGGCGACATAATCACCCTAGTCGCCCTCACGGCTGGTCCCTGGTATGAGGAGTATTTTTGAAAAATCTTCTTCTTCAGATCTAGCAATACGAATCTTTTGATATTTGGTATGCAGCATCCTTAGGGGGGGTGAGATTCAAGTTTGTTGAAGCCAAATCCCTGGGTTCATATTTAGGCTGAAAATTTGGGGTCCCGTTGCGGACTTCGAAATTTTGGACCAAAATCCCCAAAAAAATTTTTTTGTTTTTTCTGTGTTTCGGTCAATTTTAAGACAAAAAAATTTTTTTTTTTTTTTCCCCTGAAAATTTGGGGTCCGGGTGGGACTTGGAAAATTTTTGACCAAAATCCGAAAAAAATTTTTTTTGTTTTTTCTGTGTTTCGGTCAATTTTAAGACAAAAAAAAAAAAAAAAAATTTTTTCCCTGATAATTTGGGGTCCGGGTGGGACTTAGAAAATTTTGGACCAAAATCCGAAACTTTTTTTTTTGTTTTTTTCTGCATTTCGGTCAATTTTAAGACAAAAAAAAAAAAAAAATTTTCCCCTGAAAATTTGGAGTCCGGGTGGACAAAAAATTTTTTTTTTTTACACCGAAAATTTGGGGTCCGGAGGGACTTCGAAAATTTTGAACCAAAATCCGGAAAGTTAGTTTTATCGTTTTTTATACGTTTTAAGAAGAAGAAAAAAATTTAGGCTGAAAGTATTTTGTTTGGGAAAAAAATCTGTTTTTTATGTGTTATCTCAATTTTGAGACGTAGAAGTGCAGGAACTGAAAATAGAAGGAAAATCCTGTGTATTGTGTGGGCACAATCGCTTCATCTAGTTGGTATATGCTTTTCTTGGGAGGGGGCGTATGCAGCTTATTCAAGTCAAGTCCCTGGTTTGATATTTAGACTACCATGTCAGGTGAGTGCCCTCAGGCCCCCTGGGGCCTCTTGTTTCATTTTTTGTCTCAAAAGCATAGGTTATGACCCCTCTTTGGAATGAGCTCATCAAGCTCATTCCAGTCAGGGGGTCATAACATATGTTTTTGAGACAAAAAATTAGTTATTCAAGAATTTTGTTTGCAAGTGTTTTCTGCTTTTCATGTTAGGTAAAGGGTTAAACTGATGGTGATAGATTTGCAATCTGGACCTGATTTATTTTTTTTATTTAATGACACTTTCGACAGCCAGGGTCACCTCGTGTTGAACAGTTATATGGGCTGAGGAAGCCGGAGTATTGCACCGAGCAATGGCGTGCAACTGCCAGACTCCCCAGCGTACGAACTCCATACAAACAGGGTTAACTTTGATTGAAGACAAGTGCACCATCAACATGCAGTACACCTTAGTACACAGTGCCACCATGCCCCCACATGGGCGATCGGGATTTAGTACCTTGCCCAAGGACACAACACAGTTACCCCTAGCATGGATCAAACTGTAGAACTTTCGGTTTGAAGTGGGCAATCGGGATTAAGTACCTTGCCCAAGGACACAACACAGTTACCCCTAGCATGGATCAAACTGTAGATCTTTCGGTTTGAATTCCATGCCGTAACCACTGAGCCACCACAATGATTTCGTAAAACAAGCAATTAATTGAAAATAGAATATGTTTTCATTTTTGGAATTCAGTAAAAAAAAAAACCTTTTCCACAACGCATTCCAATGAGGGGTCAGAGTTGAGTTTCGATGCTTTTTGAGAATAGTACTGGTTAGTTATGGCCATTACATAGGATAAAGAGTTGATATAAATGAGTTTTGTGACAGGCGGGGAAGGGAAATAAACTAAGACAAAGACATATGTGTGATATGGACTACGCCGTATAATACAAAGATGATAATGAGAGTATATACACCTATAGGTGGAACTACAGTGAAGCCAAAAACAATGAATAATTACAAATGGTAACGAATATATATACAAGTTTAAGCTCCGTTGGGCCAAACCTACCGGAAAATTATCGCAAAGGCAAAGGAATACATGGGTAGTGGAAGAAGGGAAAATACGGAACACTGGAGTACACAGATTTCGTGACGATGTTTGCAATGACGCAGGAAAACTGAATGATGTCAAGCTGAAAAGATGATTGGGAACTATCTTCACATGACTCTTCTGACGCGATAAAAAATAGTGCGATTTGTAGGGAAATTACCAGGTAAACTCATCGCTGCTATTCATCCGCCCTGCATGTAGTGATAAGACCTGCCCGATGATTAAACATGCCGAAATTAAGTGGGGAATGACTAGAACTAATTATAGACAAAAGGTGTTATTTGTTGAAGCTTAATTATTGATTTTCTGAATGGACAGGGCAGGTGCATGCATATAGTTCACACTCACACATATGTAAGAGACAATGAGATTTACACTAGGGCTGTACTCTGCACAGGGTTAGTTATTCGGTTAATAATGAAAACAGTTTATAACAAGAAAGTGTGACTAACCCTGTGCAATGCACAGGGTTGGTCACGCTTTCTGGTTATAAAGATTAGTAACTGCCATATCACACACTACATGAACATGTACACTAACTGCGGCTGTGCAATGCACAAGGTGTAGTCACTTAATAAAGGTGATCTTATTTATACCCAGAAAAGAAAGAGTAACCAACCCAGTGTATTGGACAGAGTTAGTTGGTAAGGTACAATACACTGATTAACCATGGGCATTGTACAGGATTAGTTAATAGGCTGCCATATCATTCACTACAATGTACATGAGAATATGCACAAAAGCTGTAAAAATGCACAGGATTAGTTGGTTATATGTTACATTGGGTGCAGGATTGAAACAACTAATGGAAATACATATACTGGATCGTGGGAATTGTTTTAAAGTGAATTCCAAAAATGAAAGCATATTCTATTTTCAATTAACAGCTTGTTATGCAGAAAATGTTGTAAAATCAATACAATAGAATCCTTTTTAATTGAATATCCATTTTGCCAGTGAAAATTATTCAGTTAACAGGAGTATACAATTAACAGGGATGTGGTCAGTTTCCTGTGTTCTGGAGGTAAACTGACCATTTATTCTATTATATCTGATAGAGCTCTGTCAAACAAGATATAATAGAATAAATGCCTGTATTGGATGTAGTGAGGCCAAAAAAGGTTGATTAATAAGGAGAATTTGGTGCGTGTCACAGTAATTTTTTCGACATATTACAAAAATTTATATACAATTAACAGGAGTTTACTGTACAACCCATATGCAATTAACAGATCGAATTTGTACTGAAGATATGGTAAATGGTTTTGTGTTTGAAAATTATATTCAATTAACAGGGATATACAATTAAGAGATATCTAATTAAGTGGGCTCCACTGTATTGAATCATGAGAAATAATTTAGATATAACATTTAGTGTTTCTTTCTCAGCAAGTTAGTAGGGCCCTGCAATGCTTTGAGATTTGATTCGATTTTGAATCATAAGTTGGTATTCGGTTTGATTCAAAATCAGCTGCTCAATTCGTTTACTCTCGAATCTTCTTCACGCGAATATGGCTTGGTATCTGTCCTCTTCGTCATTTCACAAAACGTATAGTTCAGATGGAAATTGCACATAAATAATGTTGAAATAAAAGATTGAGTTTAACTTCTGCTACATTATCCGGTAACATAAATAACATTTAAACTCATGCCACCAACCATGTTAATTCCAGTATCACTAGTCCCTACCACTGTTAAATGCAAATTTAAAGTTTGGAAGCAATGTTGACGATGAACTATAATCCTGACAATGTAATATTCCAACTACATCATCAAGTTATGCCTTCGACGAACGTATGCCTTGATGATGTAGTTGGATTCTTTTTTTTCAGTCAGGACTTAAGCCATCACAGTCAGAACAAATCAAATTTATAGCACTCCCAACCCTCATCGGTCATCTTCGAGGTGTCTCTGATTCGATTCAAGATTTGATTAGATTTTGAGTAACAGGCACGATTCGATTTGAGATTTGAATCGAATGGAAAATGTGTGATTCACAGTGCTCTACCAGTTAGATTCTGTGGTGTTTTCGGAAGAAGAGAGGAATAGAATGTTTGACCAGATTGCAATGTAATCATGATCTGGTCCAAATATCTGTTCACTTTTGTAGTCACAATACTGTATGCTTAACCCTTTACCTAACAATGCGCCCGCATCCGTCCACGTAATTTGCAAATTGAGCAGTTGAAAAAAACAATTTTTTTAAACATTTCAACAAAACCATATCATGTGACCCCCTCATGAGGGGTCACATCATATGGTTTTGTTGATTTTTTTTTTTTAATTTTAAAAAATAGTAATTAAAAAAATAAATTTTGATATTCTCTGTGTTGGGTAAAGGGTTAAATTTTAAAAAATGCAATACATAATCTATAAAATGCAGCGAGATTCTTGTTGAAAAAGAAGACATCATTTTTGTAGTCACTGGTAATTGGCAAAAGCCAAGAAGGCAAAAAAATTATATTTATCCTAATGAATTGTCCACATTCGCATGGGGGAGCAAGGTGGCATTGCAGTAATTGGTTCTCGTTAGATCACCGAAGTTAAGCAACGTCGAGCCTGGTTAGTCCTTGGATGGGTGACCATCTGAGCGATTGCTTCGGACTCCTGTGTTGTGTCCTTGGGCAAGGCACTTAACCCGGTGGTCCACAGGGGGCACTATGTTGCTCTGTACTAAGACATACTGCACATCGATGGTGCACATGTCTTCAACCAATCTAACCCTGCCTGTGCTGCAGTATGGAGTTACGATGTTGGGGAGCTGGTAGCTGCTCAGCATTGCTCAGTGGTTCTCTCTGGGTACTCCGGCTTCCTCCACCTGTAAAACTGTCGCTGACACAATATGACCCTGGCTGTTAAAGTGTCATTAAAGCCTAATAAATAAATAAATAAATAAAATAAATAAATAAATAAATAAATAAATAAATAAATAAATAAATAAATAAATAAATAAATAACATCCAAATGAGTAATATACAGATTGAGCAGTTAAACAAAATTAAACCTATATCTTGTGTCCCCACATTGGAAGAGCTTGTTGAGCTCATTCCAATGAGGGGGGTGGGGGTGGAGGGTCACACAATATGGTTTTGCAGGAATTTTGGGGAAAAAAAGATAATTGAAATAACAAATTCTGATTTCCTCTGTGCTGAATAAAGAATTATTAATAATAACATTTTCTAATTGGTCCTGTAGAGAATTGATCTAAAAAAAAAGGTAAGCAAATATCATTTTTGGACTTCTCAATCTGTATGTGCAGTCTATTCAAGTGACACTTTTAGAAGCATCAGATCTGTTATTCTATTGTGATACTAGAATGTTATCAACTCGTTGAGTGCTAGAAGCCACACAAAAATGAGGGTACCACAGCAAAAGCCTATGTTTTGCTTGCTCATGTTTCTTATTCAGTCAAATGCAAATAATACTTTGTTTATATGAACAAATTTATCCTGCTACAAATTATTGCAAAGTGCCTGTGAGCACTCTCCAATAATTTGTAATAAAACAAATTTTGAATAACAAATTCAGGCCACCAAAAATAATCTAGCCCTCATCCAGTTAATTGATCTTTGAAAATTATGAAAATATTGTGTGCTACCTCATTAAATAGAGGGAAATATGTGACAAGTATTTTTCTATATCTGTTGGCCTGATAAATATACGTTATTGTTACCCTTTTAAAATTATACAAGCTTCCTGATTGGTCATTAATCAATGCACCCAGTACGGTACATTTAACTCCAATGGGATGTACAAAGTTCAATGGGGTGTATGAGAATATCATGTGACAGCTAAAAGGAGAGTACAGACATTCTATGGTAAACGGGTTGAAAGGGGCTTGCCCCAAACCGTCCCTGCGTGCCTTCGGCGCGTGAAACCATTCCGTTACGGGCTATGGTAAACTTTGGTGATTTCCCTTTCACCTATCGCCTCAAACTTTTTCGTCAGTAATAATAATCATTTAAACTCACAAACAAAATGAGAACAATATTATCTGTTGAGAATATTCCAAAAACTTCAGATGACGCATCATTTCCCAATGTCCTTGAATTGAAGTCTCCCAAATGTTTAAGTTCAATCGAAGGGAAATAACTCCAAATCATTCTTGTTCAATAATAAAGAAAGATATGTTTCTTTCAGTTTCTCGAATTATTACTTTTATCAAGGTTTTTGTCACTGGAATACAGTTTGGGGATTATATAATGAAACAAAACTCGACACAATGAAGGGACAGGGTAATAAATTTCTCACACAATTTTTCAGCAGGGTTAAAAGGGACTGTACTACCCTTGTGACATTCGTATTTCCTTCGGCGTCAGCCTCAGGAAGTACGGATCTCAGAAGAATAGTACAGTCCTGTAGACCCTGCTGAAACACTGTGTAACTAATATAACAACCATGTAGATTTTCAAGATGGTGTATTGACAAGTTCGAAACTTGAATACACCATCTCGGAAACCCACACAGTAGTAATAATTATTTTATCTTACTCCCTTTCTGGACTTGTTTGCATAATGAAGGCCTTGGTTAGTTAGTTTTTAATGAGACTTTGTAATCCCCATTCGTTTTTCTACTTGTACTATTACTGTTGAAGTTCATAATAATGGTTCAGTTGAGGTTTTCTTTGTTTTAATTTTGTGTTTAACACATAAGCCAATATAAAAATATCATGGAAAAAATTTATTTTTAATTTATTTTATTGAACTGGTGATGAGTATATCATTTAATTACTGTTATCAAAAATGGTGGCCTTGACATAAGTAATAATGAAATGTCTTTTGAGTGCAGGCAAAGATGTGTTATCTTTCTCAATCGAATAATCATATGTGTGATTGCTGCCTTCAGTACTGATTTGTATTTTGTCTAGGCGTTTTTACTTATACAGTGGAATCCCATTAATTGAATAGCCACTTTGCCAATGAAAATTATTCAATTAACAGGAGTGTTCAATTAACAGGGATTGTCACTTTCCTGTATTCTAGAGATAAACTTAGCATTTATTCTATTATATCTTGTTTGACAGAGCTCCATGAGCTCTGTCAAACAAGATATAATAGATTAAATGCCTGTATTGGACGTACTGAGGCCAAATAGGTCAATAAACAAAGGAAAACTGGGGCGAGTCAAGAGTAATTTATTGACAGGTTACAAGCTATTTTATTCAATTAACAGGAGTTTACTCTATAACCTATATTCAATTAACAGGTCAAATTTGTACTGGAGGTATGGCAAATAGTTTTGTGTTTGAAAATTATATTCAATTAACAGGGATATACAATTAAGAGATATCAAATTAAGTGGGCTCCACTGTATTTGGGGAAATACATTGTTGTCAGATAAAGAGAATATCTCTCTGGAAGTGATGTGCATGATATAACTTTAGATCGATTACTTCAATTTCTCTGCAATTTTTGGCATTTTGATGTGTTAACTGCATTTAAACATGTTTTAATTGTAATTAAAACATTGCAATGCATATAATAATATGAATACCTGTTGTTTTTAGTAGGGACAAGAATTATCTTATTTGTGACTGCAAGATCTCATTTTTCACTTGCAGCTTTTAGCTGCTTGTGAAAACGTGTATTCACTTGCCATGACGAATGACATTATTTTTATTCCTACTCAAAAACTCCTAGGCCGAAAAAAATAAAAATCTGTTTCTCAGGCCCTCCCACATGGTCTTTTTGGCTGCTGCATGCTCTATTTTTATAACCAATGTAAACTTAAAAAAAATTAAAATTAAATGGTTTATGTCTGATATTTTACCCAAGTTAAAAAAAATGATAAATTTGTCCCTTGAGTGCAAGAAGGCTTTGCAATGCTGAAGCATTGCAAAGCCTTCTTGCTCTCAAGGGATGAAATAACCACCACCCATGCTATTCCGTAGATTATGAGGTCTAAAACATAAACCAAGGACATGAACTTTTGATGGCAAAGAAATAATTACAGACAACAAGTTATTAATTGAAAATGGAATATGTTTTCATTGTTGGAATTCACTAAAAAAACAAATGCGATGGCTTAAGCTAAATTTGTGTAGTACCGTATTTACTCTATGTATTGGGACAGCTAAAAATAAATATTTTCACAGATGTCCCACATCTTAGAAAATGGGGAAAAAACACAACCTGGTCTTGTTTTGATGCTGAATCAAGTTGTGTGTGATTCGTTTTCCATCACTATATACGAAAATCGCCATCCAATTTTTTTTTAGATTTTCATTTTTTTGCTTCCAAAACATAGCTTATGCCCCTCATTGGAACGGGCGCATTGCGCTCGTTCTAATTAGGGGTCATAAGCTATGTTTTGGAAGCAAAAAATGAAAATTTTTAATTACACAAGAATTCTTTTTATGAGTGTCATCTGCCACTAGCGTTCAGTAAAGGGTTGAAGACTGTCACAATGTAATATTAAATAGTCTTCCTCATGTCAGTCCGGACTGTAAATATTAAAACTTAGGAACATATTTAAATAAAAACAACACAAATCAGTATGTATTATCAATTTTTTATTGTTTAAAAAGGAAAATTAAACACAAATTTAGCTTTAATATTGAGCATTTTGCACCATTTTCAGGTGACTGGGCCAACTGGAAACAAGTCTCCTGAGTGTCCCAAACATTGGAGCGTAGAAAAAAATATTTTTCTGGAAAAAATGTGTGTCCCAAATTATAGAGTGCCCCAATATATAGAGTAAATACAGTACTTCTGGTTTTGTCCATTGCGTTTGGTAAAGTGTTGATTTAGATGAGATTTAGACTAAGGCTGTACAGTGCACAGGATTAGTTACTCAGTTAAAAATGAAATTTTTTTAGAAAATTTTTTGCACAGGGTTAGTCACATTTTCTGGTTATAAAAATTTGGTAACGGTCATATCACACATTATATGAAATAAGACACTGACAAAGGCTGTAAAAATACACAGGGTTAGTTGGTTACATGTTGTTACATGAGTGCAGGATTTCAGGAACTAATGGATTCACTTATACAGGATTGAGGAAATGCTTTTAACCCTTTACCCAACGCAGACGATATCAAATTTTATTATTTTAAATATAATTTTTTAAAGTTTTCAAAAAATGTAAACAAAACCATATCATGTGACCCCTCATTGGAACGAGCTCAATGAGCTCGTTCCAAGGAGGGGTCACATGATATGGTTTTGTTGAAATATTTTGAAAAATTAAATTTTTTCAACTGCTCAATTTGCATATTACGCGGGCGGATGCGGGCGATTCGTTAGGTAAAGGGTTAAAGTAAATTCCAAAAACGAAAACATATTCTATTTTTAATTAATAGCATGTTAGACATAAAAAATAAAATAAAAAACTGCTCGCCCACATTCAATTTTACAAATAATGGTCTGAGAAACAAGATCTACTTTGTATGGCCTTAAGTATCCTTCATATATTCTTCATATAATTTCATCACTCAATTCTACATACGGTACTGCACTGCCAGGAAATCAGCGAAAACGTTTCCCTTTCAAATTTCCATCATGCCATAGAATCAAAAAAGGATGCTGGCTTTATTTACAATGGCATAGCTGGGGTTCAAACCCATGTCAAGAGAGTTTCCTTTAGCACCATCCAAGCCTGAAAATAAGCAATCTGTCATTTGCAGAATGAGGTACCCAGAGGGTGAATTTGTTGATGCTATACCATACAGTGGGTCAGTTTATCCTCTGGGTACCACTTTCTGTTTAGGTTTGAGAGCTTGATTGAGATTGAGGTTCACAGAGGGTAAATTTAGTGATGCTATTCTGCTGTGCAGGGGGTAGCATCACCAAATTCACCCTCGGGGGACCTCATTTTGCAGATGACAGTCTGCTTATTTCCTGGCATGGCACCAACCCACCTAGCAAAACTATACTAAACCACACACACCACTCAGTCTGTCGGTGGCATGCATTTCTTATAGTTTCGCTAGGCGGTTGGTGCTGAAGGAAACTTCTCCTGGGCATGGGATCAAACCTCCACATTGTCATTGTAAATAAAGACAGTATCCTTTACATAGTTTGTGGAAAATTTCCAAGGAGTGAAATACACACTGTACAAAATGCCAAGGTTTAGATACTCTTTTCACCAACATCTTATCTGGTGCTGCATGTATGGGTTCATACTGTAAATATATTTGTTTTCTTGAAATCTCTCCAGTTAGTGGTTTAAAAGGTCTGAAATGTAAATTTAATTCTCTTGTTTTCATATTTTTATTTTGAAATGTTGTGAAGGGTTGTTAATTTGTATTCTGAACTTTTCTTAGATCTTCACACAAAAATCAGGGGGTTGGGGGGGGGGGGGGGGGGGGGGGGGGGGGGGTTCTTGAAAAATTTCCTATACACGAGGCCGGGGTGGGTGGGTGGTCTGCCTGAGAAAAAAGTGACTTTTTTCCTTGCAATGAAATAATGCTTATTTTGTATTTTAAATCTGATATAAAACAATATGTGACACTTATACTATATGCAGAGGGGCAGCCAGAGCAATAACCTCATAAATGGAAATCAAGGGGAGGGTGGGGTGGCCTAATAACTACCCTATATGTGTTGAAACACAAATATTGTTCAATAATGGCAATTTTCATGAATAAGAACACGAATCGGCTTGACCAGGATTTTTGTCAGTTTCAACTAAATGTTTTATCATAATGATAAGTTAGACAACGAGAAGCTCACCCTAGCATACATACTGGATTGCTACATTGAACACAGCAACAACTGTCAATGAAATAATCAGCTCACCCACATTGACATATCAATATTTTGAAGAAACAAATTTCAACAAATTCCTTAGAAAATAAGAAAAATCTATTAGAAACTCAAGACTGAATGACATTTCATACAAAGACAAACATCTCAGAGTATTAAAGTTTAACCCCTTACCAGCTTTTACTCAAACTATCAATCATAAGCGGCCAAAGCTATATACAAAGAAAATCCAGATTTTTTTTACAGTCCTATTGAAACTAGCTTGTCAAGCTTGTTACAATGAGGGATCATAAGCTATCTTTTTAAGACAAAAAATGAAAAAATCCTTGGTATTTGAAAGTATCATTTTATTCCTGTCTTGGTTAAAGGGTTAAAGCTGATTTAAACAAGCAGCTACAGGGAATGTATCAGGTTAATTAAATGGAAGTATAATTACATGTGAAACCTAGGAAAAAGTTGTGTAAAACGCGGGTTTTTGGTGATACTGGTGGGTGGGTCCCCTCTCAGAAAAGGAAAAAAAAATTTTTCCTCCTCAAAATGGGGTGGTGTGGTTTTTCAGCCTCGTGTATAGGACTTTTTTCAAGACCCCCCCGCCCCCCCCCCCCCCCTGCGAAAATGGGAAATTTTAGGCGCAGCAAAAAATGTGAAGATGTAGATACTTATTCTGCCAAGATCACGTATCCTCAATCTCAAAGTGACCATACTGTATTGTTATGTTTTCTTGGAATATCTTCAATAAATGGTTTAACCCTCAACACACTGTGGTTGAAAAATCAAAATTTCAAGCCAAAACTTTTTCCCATAATGTAGCTGGGAATTTATCCAGTTCAATCTTGTTTGACAGACAGAAAGAATTTGTAAAATTCCCAGTTGCATTATGGGAAGAATTTTCTGCCTGAAAGTTTATTATTTTAATAACATCATTGTGCAGAGGAGGAAAAGATCTGAAATGTAAATTTAATTCCATGGTATTAAATACCATTTGAGTTTTGAAAGCCGTCAAAATGGTTCTGCCTTAACCATTTTGTACCACAATAGCATTTACACTTTTTAAATAAGAACTGTCAAACGGTGATTCAGATTTTGATATTTATAGTATGTAGAACAACTTGCATAAATTACATAACATAATAATTTGTATTTTTTTCTTGTGCATAAATTATGCAAATTAGCCAACCATCTTAGTTTTTAAAACTGTCCATCCGTAGGCCTTTTAACCCTTTACCCAATGCAGACGATATTAAAATTTATTATTTTAAATATCATTTTTTCAAATTTTTCAAAAAATTTCAACAAAACCATATCATGTGACCCCTCGGTGGAATGAGCTCGACGAGCTCATTCCAACGAGGGGTCACATGATATGGTTTTGTTGAAATTTTTTGAAAAATAATATTTTTTCAACTGCTGAATTTGCATATTACGCGGGCAGATGTGGGCGATTTGTTGGGTAAAGGGTTAAAAAAAAGAAAAATCATATTTTTTCAACCGCTCACTTTGTAAATTACGTGGGTGGTTTTGGCCAGTTTGTTACTTAAAGGTTAAATCCTGTTACCCAAACTGAAATAGATAATACATGCAAAATATTTTTGAATAACTTTTTGTTTTTTGCTTCAAAAACATTGTCTAGGGTGATCATAAGCTATGTTTTTGAGACAAAAAATGAAAAAAAATAAAATTTTAATTGCGATTTTTGTGAATAGCACTGGTCCATTTTTGATGTTTCTTAACGTAAAGGATTAATTTCTTAACTTCTTGCATGCTGCTGGTGGTGGATATTCCTGTCCTGAGCAGGAAATCTCTTGCCACTGAAATAAGTATAGTATGGGCATTTAATCAAATTTTCTATCTTGTTAATTGTTCAGATTTTATTATACCCCCACTTTCGAAGAAAATGGGGGTATACTGGATTACATGCGTGCTTCCATCCATCCGCACTAACAAATGACTACTTATGTGGCTACGAGTTAGTAAAACAGGATACTTATGTGGTTAAAGTCTGTTACGTGGCTAGCCACATAACAGAATCTCTTATTGTGGGGGGTGGGGGGGGAGGGTTGGATAAATGTAGAGTAGGGTTAGGGCATTCCAGGGTGGAGTTTAGGAGTGGGGTGGGATGGGGTGGGGGTCAGTGAAGGGGTGTTAGAGTTATGTGGCTAGGGTTAGTGTTAGTTTAGGGTTAGGGGTGGGTAGGGTTAGGGTCAGTAAAGGGTAGGGTTAGCTGACTCCCCAAAAATTTTCCCCCCAAAAACTTGTTTTATTATGTTGGACATGTGTTTTAGGTTAGCCACCTAATATGTCCATAAAATAGCCACATAAGTCCGTCCATCCATCTGTTTGTGCGTCCGTGTGTGAGTCTGTCCAAGAATATTCATAACTTAAGTAAATTATTATTTTTTATAATATTTGTTGGTCATAGGTATGCCCACACTAGTTATTTTTTTTTGTATTATGTTTTTTTTTTTTCATTACTTGTTCACTTAGAAATTGTGTCCGTCTGAGCCAAATTTTGTCTGTTCAGCCTGTATCTCGGGTATCGAATGTTCTATTGCAATGAAATTTGCCATGAACACTGCTTATGGTATAGGCTTTAAAAAAAGGATTCAACGATATTTCTCACATTCTCCTTTTTAGAGTTATCCCTCTTTTTTGACTTAGAAATTGTAGGAAATAGACATTATTTGTCTGTTCAGCCTGTATCTCAGGTATGGGTTATCGGATTTCAGTGAAATATGGCATGCAGTTTGCCTATGACAAAGGCTTCTGCCTCATTGCATAAAATGTCCAAACACCAAGCAATTTACCATACCTTTTGAGTTAGAAATTGTTGAAAACTTTTGAAGAAAATGGGAGGGGGGGGGGGGGCATACTGGATTGGGGTTATTGGATTTCAGTGAAATATGGCATGCAGTTTTCCTATGACAAAGGCTTCTGCCTCATTGCTTAAAACTTCCAAACACCAAGCAATTTACCATACCTTTTGAGTTAGAAATTGTTGAAAACTTTTGAAGAAAATGGGAGGGGGGGGGGGGCATACTGGATTGGGGTTATTGAAAACTTTTGAAGAAATGGAAGGGAGGAGGGTATACTGGATTTCGTCCGTCCATCTGTGCATCCATCCATCAGTCCGTACGAGAATATTCATAAATAATATATGTTGATCATAGGTATGCCCACACTAGGCGGTACACCACGTGGGGGTATGCACCGGACGAAAGTCCAGCTCTTGTTAATATTGATTTGTCTAGTTAAATTTAGATGAATTTTTTATCAAATCTAGTCATGGCTGCTGTGAAGCAGCCATGACTAGAATTGATGAAAAATATCTTGAAAATACTCAATGTATTTTTCTCAAATATTGCCTGTAAACTCTCATTGGAATCCAGAAAGCTAGTTTTCGGATCTTTTACAGAAATCAAGATTTTAGAAGCAATGTGACAAATGAATAAATAAATGGACTCAAGACAACAAATTTGCATTTTTATGTTAATACTAAAGACTGTTAATTCCTTGTTTTATTTATATACATCCTGGAGTGTAATTTATACATTAGCTCGTAATCTGCGAATTATTTCCTTAAATTTCTCATAAAATCAAATCATGGCTACTGTGAACATGTCAGTAGAGTCTGGCATGAAGAATTGATTTTTAACTCTTTATCCAGCACATACAGTATCAAAATTTGTAATTTTCATTTTTAGCTCAACTTTGACGAAGTCAAATTTGAGCTATTGTCATGGCCCGTCGTCCGTCTGTCCGTCCGTCCGTCTGTCCGTCTGTCCGTACATCAACAATTGGCTATGGCTCGGGCTAGAGGTCGTATTTATGAACCGATCTTTACGAAACTTTTTATGTACCTTTGTTATGACCCTGGGACGGGAACGAGTGTTTTTAGGTGTGGTCCAAAATTCAAGATGGCTGCCAGTGGCCATTTTGTACCGATGATGCAAAAATCAGTTTTTTGTACAGAACTTCTGTATGAAAGTTCTGATTTGAATAAAGTTTTGTATAAATGTTTAGTACCATGGGATACATCACATATAATACAGGTTTTTTTCTCGTGCGTAAATTATGCAAATTAGACTGACTTTGATTTATTTAGTGTTACTTTCAGAGCTGTAAGTGCCAAGCTGCTATGGCTCGGGCTAGAGGCTGTATTTATGAACCGATCTTTACGAAACTTCTTGGGTACCTTTGTTATGACCGTGGGACGAGAACGAGTGTTTTTGGGTGCGGTCCGAAATTCAAGATGGCTGCCAGCTGCCATTTTGTACCGACGATGCAGAAATCTGTTTTTTGTACAGAACTTCCATATGAAAGCTCTGATTTGAATAATTTTTTGTATGAATGTTTAGTACCATGGGATACATCACATATAATACGGGTTTTTTTCTCGTACGTAAATTGTGCAAATTAGACTAATTTTGATGTTTTTTTGGGTTACCTTCAGCACTGTAAGTGCAAATGCCAATACGGCTCGGGCTAGAGGCCGTATTTATGAACCGATCTTTACAAAACTTCTTGGGTACCTTTGGTATCACCGTGGGACGAGAACGAGTGTTTTGGGGTCCGGTCCGAAATTCAAGATGGCCGATGGCAGCCATTTTGTACAAAATTAGGTGCAATCAGATTTTTGCACAGAACTTCCATATGAAAGCCCTGATTTGAATAATTTTTTTGTGTGAATGTTTAGTACCATGGGATGCATCACATATAATACGGGTTTTTTTCTCGTGCAGAAATTATGCAAATTAGATGAACTTTGATTTTTTCAGTGCGACTTACACACAGTTAGTACACATGTCAATACGGCTCAGACTAGAGTCTGTATTTATGAACTGATCTTCACGAAATGTCTTGGGTACCTTTGTTATCACCTTGGGATGAGAACGAGTGTTTCTGGGTGCGGTCTAAAATTCAAGATGGCTGCTAGTGGCCATTTTGTACCGAAATTAGGTCTAATCAGTTTTTTGTACACAACTTCTATACAGCTCAGACTAGAGGCCATATTTATGAACCAATCTTTACGAAACTTCTTGGGTACCTTTGTTATCACCGTGGGATGAGAGCTAGTGTTTTTGGGTGTGGTCCGAAATTCAAGATGGCCACCAGCAGCCATTTTGTACCAAAATTAGTGCAATCAGTCTTTTGTATAGAACTTCTGTATGAAAGTTCTGATTTTAATAAATTTTTGTATGAATGTTTAATAACATGGAATACATCACATATTGTAAGGGTTTTTTTTTCGTGCAGAAATTATGCAAATTAGATGAACTTTGATTTATTCAGTGCTACTTACACAATGTAAGCACACATGTCAATACGGCTCAGGGTAGAGGCTGTATTTATGAACCGATCTTCACAAAACTTCTTGGGTACCTTTGTTATCTCCTTGGGATGAGAATGAGTGTTTCTGGGTACGGTCCAAAATTCAAGATGGCTGCCAGTGGCCATTTTGTACCGAAATTAGGTCCAATCAGTTTTTTGTCACAAGTTCTATACAGCTCGTATTTATGAACTGATCTTCACAAAACTTCTTGAGTACTTTTGTTTTCACCTTGGGACAGGAACGATCAGTCAGACCCACTCTGGGACTCAAAGATTTTTTCTAGTTCAGCATCTGACTGTCACCCACCTTTACAATACTTTACCTATACATTTGTTACAGGCAACGGTCAGTATTTATGTACAGACCGTTACAATACTTTATATGTACCTTTGTTATCAGGTCATTACCTAGATGTTTGTCATTGCTGTGTCACATACTATACATGTACATGTCTTTATCTTGACAAGTTGAGCTACAGTGTCATTGACACTTTCATTTTAAAACAATTTTCCAAAAATGTCAACAAAACCATATCGTTGAAATTTTGTGAAAAATTTGAAAGAGAAAAATATGGTTTTGTTGAAATTATTTGATTTTTTTTTTTCAATTGCTCAATTTGTAAACAAGGTTCCCACTCAAATGAAAAGTCCTCGAAATTTCATCCCCTTCCTTGAGATGTGCTGAAACTTGTTTCTATCCTTAAAAAGTACTTGATTTTCCACCACCTTCCTTGAAAAGTGCTTGAATTCATTTTTTTTTTTTTTTTTTTTTTTATTAGGGTTTAATGACACATTAACAGCCAGGGTCATATCATGTCGGTAACAGTTTTATGGGTGGAGGAAGCCGGAGAGAACCACGGAGCAACGACGAGCAGCTGTCAGCTATCCAACAGCGTAACTCTGCACCGCAGCACAGGCAGGGTTAGATTGGTTGAAGACATGTGCACCTTCAACAGGCAGTACGCCTTAGTACACAGCACCATCATGCTCTCATGTAGGCAATCAGGGTTAAGTGCCTTGCCAAAGGACACAATGCAGGAGCACGAATCAGTCGCTGAAATGGTCACCCATCCAACTACTAACCGTGCTCGATGTTGCTTAACTTTGGTGATCTGACGAGAACCTGTTACTGCGACACCACCACGCCCCCATGAATTCAGTTTACCTGTAACATGAGAGACAAGAAATGCAATAATAACCTGCCTCGGTCAGGTTTATTGAGTCTGGACCACTGCAGTTTGTTTCATGAGTTTCAGTTAGTAATCCAATAATATGCTGTTATGTAATACACTTTTGGAAAAGGCCCAGAGGCCCTTTCCAACAGTGTGTTACACTGAAGGAGTTAACAAATGAATAAAATGGAAATTCAAGAAAAAAATGTGTGTCGAAGATCTGGTAATGTAGGTGAGCGGAAAATTGGTCACCTTCTTTCTTTTTTGGAAAGATCGTTACTCTCAATTTGTACATGCTAATCCTTGAAAACAGTTGTAAAGTACCTTGAAAATTTTTTGACCCTCTATCGAACACACAGGTTATTAAAATTCATTGTTTTAATTATTTAATTATTGTTTTTTGAAATTTAAAAAAAAATTTCAACAAACCCATATCATGTGACCCCTCATTGGAACAAGCTTGATGACAAGCTCATTCCAATAGAGGTCGTATTATATGGTTTTGATGAAATTTTTTGAAAACTGGGCCAATAGTTTTTCATCTGCTTCATTTGTAAAGTATGCACGTTGATGTGGTTGATTCATGGTTTTGATGAAATTTTTTGAAAACTGGGCCAATAGTTTTTCATCTGCTTCATTTGTAAAGTATGCACGCTGATGTGGTTGATTCATTAGGTAAAGTGTTAAATGGTTCTTGAATTTGATTCTCGGATATCATTGGGAACCCTGGTAAATTATGTGAGGTGGAAGCAGCAGATTGGCTAGAAAATTGACCAAAATAAGCCTACGTCAGCCAAAAATATCGTACAAATGTCTATAAGACTATATAAATATGGATATTATTAGAACCGGCTCGTTGAGCTAGTTCTAATGATATCCATATTTGTATGGTTTTATTGAAAAATTGTGAGAATTTTTTTCGAAAAATGTGAATTTTGAAAATTTAATTTAGTTTTTAAAAAAATTGTGTTCGGTAAAGGGTTAAGAGTACTACTCATGATTATTGCAATATGTATTTTTATTAACAATAGCCAGTACTTTGTTAACATGAATGTTTTTGTTCTGTTCAGGAAAATCCCACAGTAGTGGTTAAGGTGCTTTATAAGTTATGGAAAGTTAGCTTGAAAATAGGTGACCGGGTATTTTGGAGGTCGTCAAAAATCTAAAAATAATAATTTGTCCCTTTTTTTGCTGTTCATCTGTATTTAGGAACAATGTTTTGCAGTTTTGAACACCAAAAAATGAAAAGTTAAAACATTTTTTAGTTATTTGACGACATCGAAAATGACATGTCACCAATTTTCAAGCTAAATTTTCCATTACTTATATAGCACCTTAAGGAGTTATATGCAGACAATTATCAATGAGCTTATCAGGTGTAACCTACCTGTGCAATAAGCAAGAAATGTAGTCATGTTTTTTTTAAATTTTTGTATACATAAGCATGCACAGTGTATTATGATTACAAAAGTGGACAATTCAACTGGGTCACAATTTGTTCTAAATACTCAGTCTCATGTCCTCCCATAGCACTGCAGAACCTCACCTGTCAAAAAAGATATGCAAATACAGTGGAACCCGGTTAATTGAATAGCCACTTTGCCAATGAAAATTATTCAATTAACAGGAGTATTCAATTAACAGGGATTGTGTCACTTTTATGTGTTCCAGAGATAAACTTAGCATTTTATTCTATTATATCTTGTTTGACAGAGCTCCATGAGCTCTGTCAAACAAGATATAAAAGATTAAATTCCTGTATTAGATGTTCTGAGGTCAAATAGGTCTTAAAACAAAGAAAAACTGGAGAGTCACGGTAATTTCTCGATGGTTTACAAAACAGATTATGTTTTCACCATGTCTGTCTCCCGTCCACCTGTAAACTTTTGGTTTCCATCCAATAACTAAAAACTGCTTATTTGATCAAATCATAATTTTAGGAGTTACTTGTGGATAACTAGAGGAAGCTTCCTTTCAATGTTGGACCAGTTAGCCAATTCAATATGGCCACTATGGTGACCATATTGAATTTGGTTTTCATCCAATAACTAATGAATGCTGACTGAAATAATTTTTATTTTTTAATTATGCATTGTTGTTGTCTAGAGGAAGCTTCCTTTCAATGTTGGACCAGTCAGCTGAACTAAGATGGCCACCAGTGGCCAATTTGTTATGGCTTCCATGGTGGCCATCTTGAATTTGGTTTCCATCCAATAACTAATGAATACTGACTCGAATCAATTTTATTTTTTGGTTATACATTATTGGTGTCAAGAGGAAGCTTCCTTTCGATTTTGGATCAGCTAGCCAATTCAATATGGCTGTGATGGTGGCAATATTGAATTTTATTTTTGTCCAATAACTAATGAATGCTGACTCGGACCATTTTTAGTTTTTGGTTGAGTTGTGTTAACAACTGAGACCTATGGTTTGCCGACAGTCGGTGTGCGTCCAGATGGGCATCCAGGCATCCTTGCACTGTTAGCACAATAATTTGAACAAACGCTCCCCGATTTAACAAATATTTGCCATAGAGGTTTTTTGCAATATCTCAAGCGAGCTTGAAAACTGGCCCAGCCTGATTTATTGTTATGGGCCTTAATTAATTAATTTTTCAAATTTTGTGTTTGTTACAGCAATAACTTGTACAAACATTCTCCGATTTGACTAAAATTTGCCATAACAGTCTTTTGCAATAATATCTGAAGCAACTTTTGAAACTGGCATGGCCCAATTTTTTGTTACAGAGTTATGGGCCTTAATTAGTCAGTTTTTATGAATTTGAGCTCGTTAGCACAATAACTTGAACAAACTTTCTCCAGTTTGACTAATATTTGCCATACAGGTCTTTCAAACAGGGTCTAAAAGCATCCCGGCCCCATTTTTCGTAACAGAGTTATGAGCATTAATTAATTTTTTACAAATTCTCAGCTTATTATCATTATAACTTGAACAAAGGTTCCAGATTTGACAACTGGCATATAAACCAGGTTATGGACATACAACAGTCTCTGATTGCCAACACAACTTGATGCCTGAGTCTCCGATATGCACCTCTTGTTAATTATGCATTGTTGGTGTCTAGGGGAAGCTTCCTTTCAATGCTGGACCAGTCAGCTGAACCAAGATGGCTGCCAGTACCCATTTTAGTATGGCAGCCATTTTGAATTTGGTTTGCGTCAAGTAACTGATGAATGCTGATTCAAATCAATTTTATTTTTCTGTGATACATTGTTGGTGTTTAGAGGAAGCTTCTTTTTGATTTTGGTTATACCCCCGAGAGACTTACCTAACCTCTTATGACACCATTGGGGACATATGCTACTCTTTGCGTTGCTCTTGTTATATTTATTTTTATCACATAATCACCAGCAAACAGCTCATTACGGAAAATATTATTCAGAAGTCAACGTCGATGTCATTAGAGTGCGAGTTTGTTTCTGAAGCAGGGGGAGCAGGATGGCTCAGTGGTTATGGCATTGGACATCAAAACAAAAGGTTCACAGTTCGACCCCAGCCAAGGGTAACTGCATTGTGTCCTTGAGCAAGGCACTTAATACTGAATGCCTACATGGGAGCATGGTAGTGCTGTGTACTAAGGCATACTGCACGTTGATGATGCACTGGTCTTCAACCACTGCTAACTCGGCTTTTGCAGAGTCTGACAATTGCTCACCTTTGCTGGGTGGTTCTCTCTGGGTACTCCAGTTTACACCACCCGTAAAACTGTCTTACACGTGGTGGCCCTGGCTGTCAGAAGTGTCTTTAAACCCCAACGAATAAATTTCGGAAGTAGAAATAAATTAATGTTCACTTATATTTCATAAACTGTTTACATAATACAAATAGATGAAAATTAAAAAAAAAAAAAAAAATTTCCTCAGAAACATAGTGTATGACCACTTACTGGAATGACATCAATGCGCTTATTCCAATCAGAGTCATAAGCTACGTTTTAAAGCAAAAGTTGAAAAAAATACTCACATTTGCTTGGTGATTTTTGTAAATAGTGCTGATTAGTTTAGTCATTACATTATCTACAGTTACAGTTAAAACTAGAAGTCCTGTCATGAAATGCGCAGAAATAGCACGTTGATATGCGCGTTAATGTGCGCGTTATGGCCCAAGTAAAGCTATCAAATTCTGTACATATGGCCTGTGCACAAGCAATGTTTCCGCCAATGGACCTCCGGGTAACCCGGAGGTCCATTGGCAGAAACATTGCATGTGTTTGCTATGCGTAACCAGGAGAACCTGTCGTGCTTTGGATGCCATTCAATATGGCAATTCCAATGCGCAATTAAGCCTAGATAAGCGCACAATTCGTGACAGGACTTCTAGTTTTAACTGTAAAACTAGAAGTCCTGTCATGAAATACACACAGATAGCACATTGATATGCGCGTTAATTCCCCGTGGGAACCCCGGGAAGTAAGCAGCACTTGTTTACTGTGGTAAACCAGTTCCGCTTTACTAGTAAAATAGGACCCAGTCACCAATGCTTGGGGTGAACGTCCTCTAAAATGGGCAACATGTAGATCAACGATCGACTAAACTTGATTTCATCTCCATGTTGTGTCACGATTAGCCATGGTGCATAAATATGTGACGTTAACCACCTACAAACAAACAAACAAACATGCGCGTTAATGTGCGCGTTATGGCCCAAGTAAAGCTATCAAATTCTGTACATATGGCCTGTGCACAAGCAATGTTTCAGCCAATGGACCTCCGGGTAACCCAGAGGTCCATTGGCAGAAACATTGCATGTGTTTGCTATGAGTAACCAGGAGAACCTGCCATGTTTTAGATGCCATTCGATACGGCAATTGCACGCAATTCCATCGCACAATTAAGCCTAGATAAGCGCACTATGCGTGACAGGACTTCTAGTTTTAACTGTAAATGGTTAAATTATATATTATGTGATAAAAAGAATCTCAAATTCATCATGATTTGACATGAAATTTCTATGCCTTGTTTACTAAAATCGATCTCAGCCTCAGTAAACATTGGAACAGGTCGATTTTAGTGAATTTGGTACAGAAATTTCACATTGGGCTAAACAAAATTAATCTTTTGATTCTCAGGCAGTGGCACATTCGTTTTTTCGGCCTGCGTTCGTCATTTTTATTTCAGAGGCAAAATTCAAAATGTATTAAACTATCATAGAGTGTGATTTTAGCAGTATTTCATTGCAATTTGCGTTGCAATTTGTCGTATACATTGATACAATATTGTTATTCTCTTTGCAAAATGCGATCATGATTCTCATATGTATGTACAAAATAAATATTTATTTAACTGGTTGAGGGCTGGATTATTTTTGGTGGTCTGAATTTGTTCATCAAAAATGGTCAAAAATTGTTTTATTAAAATTAGTGGAGAGTGCCAACAGATACTTTCCAATAATATGTCATAGAACAAATTATATAAACAAACTATTATTTACTTTTGACTGAATATGAAACATGGGCAAGGAAAATATTGGCTTTTGCACTGTACCCTCATTATTTTTGAAAGGCCTGATTGTGGCTAGCACTCAACCAGTTAACAAAACTGCTTATTATTTTTGATCTATATTGATTTTATGTTGTATGATCACCGTTACAAAAACAAACGATCAGTGAAATCAACATTGAAGCTCTATTTAACTTTTACGCTCTCACAACTGGATTTTAGGCATCAGTGACCATTTCATCAGGAATAAAAATAAAAACAGCCCACCCTTATTTAATTTTTACCTGCGTCGCCAGCGGCAGAGCAGGTCTAGTAACCGCTCGACTCCATCTGTCTGTCTGTCAGTCCGTCCGGAAACACTTCTTCCGTCAAAGTTTTCTTGGCTTCTATGAAAGGGAATGATTTTATATTTGGTCCGCTGCTTCATAATGATGAGTTATATCGTGTATCTAATTTTCAGATCTGCCGTGCAGCCACTTCCTGTTTGCCGATACTTTGAAGTCTGTTCATCTCTGTAATCAATTGCATGCAGCGACGCAGGTTCAGATCCGGTATTGGTCTTGGCTTGTTTTTAAAAATGCCTGAGAATCAATTATTTAATTTTGTTTGGCCTTAGAGATATTCTATTTATTTATTTTTTTTCGCAAAATGATATTAAATGGGATGGGATTCACCGAGAAGTTCATTTGGTGCCCCGTTCATTTTTCAAGAGGTCCTCTGTTGAGCAATTTATGCTGCTTAGGATTTTAATTTCTACTTCCCTCAACTAATTTCTGCTGTTCGGCAACCATGAAGTGATTGTAAGAGAAGTAGATGGAATTTTTTGAAGTGGAACAATTGAAATTTAATTTTTGCTTCCCAGAATTTTTTTAATTTGCAAATAGAATACAGTTTAAATAAACTGCCAGACAGGACACCGAACTAGCAGAAATAAGTACAGTGGAACCCTGTTAATTGAATAGCCACTTTGCCAGTGAAAATTATTCAGTTAACAGGAGTATTCAATTGACAGGGATTGTGTCACTTTCCTGTATTCTAGAGATAAACTTAGCATTTATTCTATTATATTTTGTTTCACAGAGCTCCATGAGCTCTGTCAAACAAGATATAATAGATTAAATGCCTGTATTGGACGTACTGAGGCCAAATAGGTCAATAAACAAAGGAAAACTGGGGCGAGTCAAGAGTAATTTCTTGACAGGTTACAAGCTATTTTATTCAATTAACAGGAGTTTACTCTATAACCTATATTCAATTAACAGGTCAAATTTGTACTGGAGGTATGGCAAATGGTTTTGTGTTGAAAATTATATTCAATTAACAGGGATATACAATTAAGAGATATCCAATTAAGTGGCCTCCACTGTATTTGGGGAAATACATTGTTGTCAGATAAAGAGAATATCTCTCTGGAAGTGAAAGTATGTACTGAGGCCAAATAGGTCTATAAACAAAGGAAAAGTGGGGAGACTCTTGGTAATTTCTCAACAGGTTACAAGATTTTTTATTCAATTAACAGGAGTTTACTCCATATATAATCTTTATTCAATTAACAGGTCAAATTTGTACTGGAGGTATGGTAAATGGTTTTGTTTTTGGAAATTATATTCAATTAACAGTGTTATTCAGTTAAGAAATATCCAATTAAGTGGGCTCCACTGTAGCAGCATAACTCCAAAATGAAAATAATTTCATATTTTGAGCTCCCCGTGGGAACTCCCGGAAGTAAGCAGCACTTGTTTACTGTGGTAAACCAGTTCCGCTTTACTAGTAAAATAGGACCCAGTCACCAATGCTTGGGGTGAAAGTCCTCTAAAATGGGCAACATGTAGATCAACGATTGACTAAACTTGACTTCATCTCCATGTTGTGTCACGATTAGCCATGGTGCATAAATATGTGACGTTAACCACCAACAAACAAACAAACATTCATATTTTGAGCATATTTTGATTTGGTAATACATCTGTGAGCAATATGAACAGTTATGTGGTCTCTCCCGCGGGGATAAGACTTTTTCCTAAAATCCATGCCATTTCCTTGAAAATCAATCGCAGTTTCCCTGAAAATTGTTTTTAGCTCACCTTGACGTAGTCAAGCTGAGCTTATATCTAATCGCTCTCCGTCCGTTGTCTGGCGTCAGTCAACACTATGTTTTGGACTTCTCCTCCAAAACCACTGACCCTGTTCAAGTGAAAGTTTGTGGAGCAATATTTGCCTTTGTAATGGGAAGGGCAAGATTTTTGGCCCTCGCCCAAATTTCTATTTTCTGAGCCAATGGTCTTATTTGAACCAAATTTGGTACATGGTATAATTGGATCAAAAGTATTTGACTCATGCAAAAAAAAATTTCCTGTGTCTCCATGGGAACCCCAGGAGCTAAAAATAGAAATATTTTCAAATGCCCATATATCCCAAACCACGTGGAACAGAGAACTGTTATTTGGTGTGAACCATCCTTTGGTCCAGTAGACATGAATGGTAAAAAAAAATTGCCATCGGTTGTGTCAGGGTGTTCTGTTGGGAGCGTCAAAAAAATGCTGAGTCAGCAAATTTTCTATTAAAAACCAGTGGTCAGAATTTTTTGATATTTGGTTATCAATTATTAATCTTCCCCCTTTCCACTGACACCAAGTTCTGCTGGATACGTTGTGTGAATCAAACTTGAGGGAGGGAAGATAAGTGCTATCATTTTCGAAAAGCGAGTTGTATACCTTGTTAATATTTATATACCATTATGGAGGCACATCAGCATCAATTCAAAAATGATATCAGATATCATTTTTCTTTTGAGTTCACAGCTTGAGCCGAGTTCCTGTGCCCAGAACAGGAAATCACTTGCCATTAAAGTGAGTAAAATTTGAGCACACCTACCCAAATTTTCACCTACACATTGTACCAGCTTTCTGACCAGCTATTTCTTGAGACAAACTTTAATAAATCTTTCATCAAATTTAGTCATGGCTGCTTCACAGCAGCCATGACTAGATTTATTTAAAAATATTAAAAAAAATACTTAGTGTGTTAAAGAGTAAAAACACTCGGGTTGGTCTCTGGTATCATGACCCGATTACGATCTGATCGAGAAAAAAAACCTCTTTTATGGTTGATTTAAACAATATTTTCTTTCTGAAACTATTAAACATTATGATGACAAGCTATATTGTGAGCAAAATATCAATACTCATAGAACAAAAATAAAGATCTATTAATTGTATACCCCTGTTAATTGAATACATTTCACTGGCAAAGTGGCTATTCAATTAACAGGCTCCTACTGTACTCTGTACAGACAGGTATTTTGACAAAAATTTTGAAATTTTCCATGTTTTTCAACATTTTTTAGCTCACCGAAGGGAGCTAAACTTATCACTTGCCGTCCGTCGTCAACATTTTTCAAAGGACTTCTCCTCTGAAACCGCTAGGTCGATTTGCTCGAAACTTGGTATGGATGTTTATTACCATATGTCAATTCAAGTTTGTTCAAATGAAATGGACATGCCCACTTGGGGCTCCATAGGGGGCATAAGTCCGATAGCACCCTATGTATATCCGAGAAATTACTAAAAAATATTCTTCTCCCGCATAAGTGAGCAGAATTATTTGATATTTGGTATACAGCATTATGGGGTGGATCTGATTCAAGTTTGTTCAAATTGGCTCCCTGGATTCATATTTGGGCTCGCAATAGAAGCCCGAATTTGAACTTAGTGCATTTTAGGCAAATTTCTTAAAAAATCTTCTTCTCCAGATCCAGCATGCAGAATCTTTTGATATTTGGTATGCAACATTGTGTGGTGGATCTGATTCAAGTTTGTTCAAATCAGCCCCCTGGGTTCATATTTGGGCTCAGTATAGGAGCCCAAATTTGAACTTAGTGCATTTCAGGCAAATTTATTAAAAATCTTCTTCTCAAGATCCAGCAGGCAGAATCTTTTGATATTGGGTATGCAGCATTCTTAGGGGGGTGAGATTCAAGTATGTTCAAGCCAAGTCCCTGGGTTCATATTTGGGCTCACTGTGGTAGCCTGAATTATAACTTAGTTCAAAATGAGGAATTTTCTTTAAAAATCTTCTCCTTCAGATCCAGTAGTTGGAATGTTTTGATATTTGGTATGCAGCATCCTTAGGGGGATGAGATTCAAGTTTGTTCAAGCCATGTCCTTAGGTCCATATTTGGGCTCACTGTGGTAGTCCGAATGATAACTTAGTTCAAAATGAGGAATTTTCTTTAAAAATCTTCTTCAGATCCAGCAGTCGGAGTGTTTTGGTATGTGGTGTGTAGCATCCTTAGGGGGGTGAGATTCAAGTTTGTTAAAGCCAAGTCCCTGGGTCCATATTTGGGCTCACTATGGGAGCCCTAATGATAACTTAGTTCAAAATGAGGAATTTTCTTTAAAAATCTTCTTCAGATCCAGCATTCGGAATGTTTTGATATTTGGCATGCAGCATACTTGGGAAGGGGGGGTGGGGGGGGGGGGGGGGGGAGAGATTCAAGTTTGTTAAAGCCAAGTCCCTGGGTTCAGATATGGGCTGCCTGTGGGAGCCTGAATTATAACTTAGTTCAATATGAGGAATATTCTTTAAAAATCTTTTTTTTTAGACCCACTGGTCAGAATCTTTGGATATTTGGTTTAAGCTTTTCTTAGGAGGAGCAGAAATCAATTCTCTGAGTTGATATTTAGGCTACCATGTCAGGTGAGCGCCCTCAGGCCCCCTGGGGCCTCTTGTTTTACTTTATAATTTTGAAGAATTGAAGTCAGTCAAAATTAGTGGCAAATCAGAATGTCTTTGGGTATTAATGTAAGCAAATGTGAAGTTATGTACATGTCACCTCCACAACTATTATTAACCCTTTACCCAATGTAACGTCCAAAACCGGCCAGCGCTATTCACAAAAATCGCCAATTAATTTTCATTATATTTTCATTTTTATCTCAAAAACATAGGTTATGACCCCTGTTTGGAATGAGCTCATTGAGCTTGTTCCAATGAGGGGTCATAACCTATGTTTTTGAGACAAAAAATGAAAAAAATTAGTAATTCAAGAATTTTATTTGCAGGTCTCGTCTGCTTTTCATGTTAGGTAAAGGGTTAATTTATTTCTGTTTCAATGATCCACATAATCTTGGGAAACTATCTTATCAGGGTATGGATATAATCTCTCAGCTTCTTTTCATCTTTTACACAAAATTATTTTGGGTATTCAAAATGCATAATCCACATTTTTATGGAACTGTTTTATCTCATTTTTGTATTTTTAATCCATAATGCATAATAAGCACAAAGTAGCAAGTTGCACAAAACTGAGTAGCACATTCAGGCAGTTAAATTTATTTATTTATTTATTGGTGTTTACGGGTGGAGAAAGCTGGAGTACCTGGAGAGAACCACCGAACATCGACGAGCAACTGTCAGCTCCTCAATATTCTAACTCTGTTCAAGCAGGGTTGCAGCGGTTGAAGACATGTGCACCATCAATGTGCAGTACACCTTAGTACACGGTGTCATCGTGCCCCTATGTATGCAACCAGGATAAAGTGCCTTGCCCAAGGACACAACGTAGGTCGTCCCGGACAGGCAGTTAAAATATCAATAGCAAACAAACATGTTGTTGTAATCATACCTGTTAACTGGTGGAATGCTGGACGTCCATATTTGGGCTTTACAGACTACCACAAGTGGTGACTATTACATCTACTCTCTGTTAGAGATGGTTTCATAATGAACCTGGAAAGAATGCATTGCCATTTACTCTTGAGCTCTCCACACTCCTATTTGGATCCGAACGACTGAATAATAACGAAAACCTTGTCTTCAGAGCCGTGCAGGACTTAATATCATACTGAGTGGACGCTTTTAATAAGTAGCAGTGCACTCTTAGACTTTTCCGGTGTTGCTTGCCACACAAATGGGCCACCGTTACCGATACACCCATTTAGGCTGCCCTATTGAATATTCTTTGGTAGCGAACATTGAATTCAGGTTGTTTCCCTGTTTCCTACTTAATCCTTTGCCCAATATAATGGTCAGTGTTACCCATGAAAATCGCCATTTAAATCCTTTTATATTTTCAGTCTTTGTCTCGAGAACATGGCTTATGACCCCGCATTGGAATGAGCTCAACGAGCTTGTTCCAGTGAGGGATCGTGAGCTGTGTTTTTGAGACTGACATTGGAAATTTCCAGTCATTCAAAAATTTATTCTTCAAGTGTCGCCTGCTACACGTGTTGGGTAAGGGGTTAAGTTTCCTTTTTCTTTTCATTCTCTCATTCTCTCTATTGCTCTCCTTACTCTCTCTGTCTTCTATGTTTAAACAATGTTTTACTTAGTGTTTGCAGCTACTATTAAACTTCGTCAGTAATCCATAGGAGACAGCTCATACAAGCTAAAAGCTTACTGCTGAATCCTTTCAACAAATCTCGTTCTTGACTCATTACTTTAATGCATACCATTGTATTGCGCACTCTGTATGACAATCATGTTGTAGTTTATTATATGTATGCATCATACTTTTTCATGAATAAATATTGTTTAAACTAAATGTAACACAGCGATATTAGGGTAGAATGAAATCTGTGGGTAAGAAAAATAGAGCACTCTTCCAGTTGAGACTTGCTATCTCAGAGGGAGACTCCCCCTTTTCCATAAATAAGTTTTGATAAAGAAGCCTGAAAATTGGGGAATTTGGAAGCCTGAAAATTATTAGAATCTCACTATTAGGCTAAAAAATAAGGGTTTGGGTTCACAGGCAACCCCTCACTGAAATTGAAGCCCATTGTTGAACCTTTTTTGACATGCAGTGTTTTCCAAAATTACTATGAATTTGTGAGACTTTTACAGTTAAAACTAGAAGTCCTGTCACCAATAGTGCACTTATCTAGGCTTAATTGCGCGTTGGAATTGCACGCAATTTCCATATCGAATGGCATCCAAAGCACGTCAGGTTCTCCTGGTTACTCATAGCAAACACATGCAATGTTTCTGCCAGTGGACCTCCGGGTTACCCGGAGGTCCATTGGCTGAAACATTGCTTGTGCACTGGCTATATGTACAGAATGTGATAGCTTTATTTGGGCCATAACGCGCACATTAACGCGCATATCGACATGCCATTTGTGCGCATTTCATGACAGGACTTTTAGTTTTAACTGTACCTGGAGCTCATTGGTTACTGCATTGAACTTCAAACCGAGAAAACTGTCCAACATGTGGTGACCTTGGCTGACGAAAAGTGTCATTAAAACTCTAATAAATAAATGAAGTGGGCAAAGGATTAACCCTTTACCCAACACAGACTGTATCAAAATTTATGATTTTAAATATTTTTTTGAAAATTTTCAAAATATTTAAACAAAACCATATCATGTGACCCCTCATTCGAACAAGCTCGTTCCAATGAGGGGGGGGGGGGGGGGGGCATACGATATAGTTTTGTTGTAATTTTATGAAAATTAATATTTTTTCAACTGCTGAATTTGCATATTACACGGATGGATGTGGTCGATTCTTTAGGTAAAGGGTTAAACAGCTCTGCAGGTTGGACAGCAATGCAAACAATGCCGTACAAAACCGTGATCAGAGGTGTTTTTCTTGATCACATTACATTCAGATTATATGTTCTCCCATTGCATTTCCAACTGGTAAAATTTACATCAGTGTACAGTGGAAACTAGAAGTCATGTGACTATTATGCACTATTTTGAAGTTATAGCACGCCGAGTAAATGCACTTTTGTCCAGGGGCCTATCCTATAAATAATTACAATTGTAGTTTGCTACAATTGTATATTTCGCATGTCTTTACAAGTCGGTAATACCAGTTACAAGTGTGTTATAGGACGCACACATCTACGACTGTGTAATTGTAATTAATATCACAATGGGATGCATTTGTCAATAGTATTGTGTTGTGCCTGAAGGACTGTGTTATTGGGCAGAGATAAATTTTGCTGGTCGACGATACAATCATGCATTACATGCCATGCGTGTATTAGTATCTTGCATAAAACGATCGTTTGAGACTGATATCTCGTATGGGAGTGTTTACATATGAGATTACCAGTGGCGTGAGGATCGGGGTGGGGATTAGGGGCAGAGAATTCGTATTTGCAGTTGCCCGGCAGTCCTCACCAGCTGCGGGGGTCAATCCTATTAACAATTGTACAAGTGCATATTCGTAGTATTAATTTTGACAAAACTTACACACAAACTGTGAGCAAGTCCAACAAAGCTACAAAAAACATGGGAAAATACAATTGTAAAATCTGCCTGTAAATTCCTTACTTGTAGAAATATATTTCTGCTCGTCCTATAAAGCTAACTCACAAACCTACATGTGTAATTGTACTGGTGAATTCTGCTAATTATTTACACACGCAGAAAGGTGTGTAAGTTGATATATGTATTTGTAAAACATGCACCACGTGGTATACTGAACAGCAATGGCGTATTCGTCGGACGAAGAAATTCATTTCGCAATATTTGACAGCGGGGATATTCCCCGCAGATCGAGAGTTTTTCAAACTAGAAGGTTTGATATGCTTTCGGAAAGGGAGTTCCGCGAGCGGTATCGAGTGCCGGAGCCAGTAGTTGATTATTTGGAAGAGAAAATAGGTTTGCTTCTGGCACCAAATACAAACAGGAATTTTCCGTTAACCGCACGACAACAGATACTGGTATTCCTGCACTTCCTTGGGACAAATGGCTGCTACCATGTAATACAGGACTGTCATGGCATCGGAAAAGATACCGTTAATCGTATTGTTCACAAACTGATCCCTATAATTTATGATCTTGGACCGGAGGTAATTGTTTGGCCTGAAGACAGCCTTCGAGTTGCAGCACAGTTCAGAGAAATAGGCGGAATCCCAAGCGTTTGTGGGGTTGTAGATGGAACACACGTGTTAGTTAACCCCCCGGCTAGTGACGAGGAGAGTTATATCAATAGGCATCACACGCATAGCTTTAATGTGATGTTGGTATGCGGACCCGACCTTTATGTTTATTTCTGTTCCAGTAGATCTCCCGGGCGCTGGCATGACTCGCATGTGCTTTCGGAATCATCACTCTGGCAAGCATTTGAGGTGAATGACAGAAGACCTTTTCCGGGGGCGGTCATTTTAGGAGACAGTGGATACCCTTGCAACAGATGGTTGATAACTCCGTTTCCAGGCGATGCTGATAATGCACGAGAGAAATTCAACAGAGCACACAAGAAAACAAGAAATCCGATTGAGCGGTGCAATGGTGTTATCAAGCAACGTTTTTATGCTCTGAAAACAGGCATCAGACTACATGAAATGGAAGAAGCCTCAAAGGCAATACAATGTGCTGTTATTTTGCATAACTTATGTTTAAAGTTTGCCGATGATGGTGCCGATTTATATGAAGATGTAGCAGATCAACGGGATGACAGAGTTCCTCCATCCTTACGGGGGCTTCAAGTTGATGGAACAAGACGGGAGCAGCTGCTCCAGCATTTTCGTTAAAGTCCTTGATTCATACATAAAAATACATCGTTCATGTATTTTTTGAATATTAAACTGAATCGTAAAAGAAAGTACTTCATGATACATATATTGGGGTCCCAAGATATATGTTAACCCAATTCCTAATGGCGATTGTCCTGTACCATTTGAACGCAGTGGCGGAGCCATGGGAGGAGAGGGTTGGGGCTCATGATGACCTAGTGAGATTTTCGCTGCCCCCCACCCCAACCCCCCAAAAAACATTGGCCCATTGCAAGCTTTACGTAACAGAGCCCAAAAATGGCCTCAACGATAGAGCTACACCAGATAGAATTACCTCAGAATCGATATTACAGTGATACGTTTTGGAAATTTTTCAAGGGGGGGGGGGCGTGGGGGCAGTGTGTCTGGTCCTAACGAATGCCATCTGGTCGTTACCCCATCCACCCACTTCCTGAAGAGAAGTGGGAGGAGGGGGTAATGACCGAATGGTCTTAGTACCGGGAGGAGGATCCCGAAACCCTACAACGATCTTCATAATATCATGGTTGGCTCTCTGAAAACTGCCTAGCCTCCCCCTACCCCCTCCCTCTCCCCTCACACACACACCAGATATAACACCTTAGCCACGCCCCTGTTTGAACGGACAATCCTTATAGATATGGGCTGAAGGGGACAAATGCTTCGATAGCATATGCCATACATTTTTGCTCATATCTTTCTTTTAAATTCAGCAATTTTGAAAATGGAAATTGCAAACTTGTTCTGACCATGCAGCGTTCAATTTTTATCGAATATGTAATAAAATCAAGGCATGGGCGACTCACTCAGCCATGCCTCAATTTGATGAATTTTCAATAACTATTGAACAGTTAGGACAAATCCGTTGGAAGGGTTAACATTTTTATTACTTCAAAATTTTCAAAACTATTATTCAACTTTTTTTAATGACGCCATATATATTAGGATGTCATTGGAACAAGCTCGTCGAGCTTGTTCCAATCATATCAATGTTTAAAAACATTTAATTTTCCTGGCGGATTTGACGCTTGATTGGCGATATGGGTTGATAGGAAGATATTAAATAAATAGAACATTACATACATATTGTTCTGCAATACTGGGCGAATTTTGACTCCTTGGGTGTAGTTTGTTTGTAGTGGGACACCCTCGTCAAATACACTGCAACCACAACATTACAATGCGGACTGTATCACAGAATTTATGCGCTGATATCGTATATGCAATTCTTGTGGCTCCGGGGGGGGGGGGGGGGGGGGGGGCATATTGGTAGCCGCTGTGTAGACATATCTTACCTTCTACAAGTATCTGAGAATTTCATTGGTTGAGAAATGCCACATGAAAACTGCATATGAAACTATGTACTGCAAACTTGTCAAGCTCAATTTACGCCGATGGCCATCAGTTGTCTCCCTTTTGTTCATTGATTACTCAAAATGTCGGCAGACGATAACTGCTTCACTTTGATTGATTGAGTTTTGGAAGCCCATATCTGTTCTGAAATGCAGGTTTGACAACTTAAAGGCTTTATATTCTGTTAATGTGTGTCATGTTATCCTCGAATTGATATTATTCAGGCTGCATGTCTTTGCCTTGGTACAATTGATGGGAGAGTGTCTGTTTTTACAAGGCAAACACATGTGAACAAATTGTGAGGATTCTCATTTATTATTGTTGATGTTGTTGGCAGGTGTAAAGGCGAAGTAGTTGGTAAGATATATTTGTTTCACAGTTTGTTGGTGACCTAATATGCTATATATTGTCGCCTGAGTACTAGAATGTTCTATGTCCCATAGGGGACATATAAAATTCTAGTACTCAGGCGACGATATGTGTCAGTTAATTCCGCAATGGACCCGAGCTTCTCTCTCTCGTCACATATAGTCCCATATGGAATTAATATGTGCAGGCATGGTGGGGTAGGTTAGAATGAGACAACACAGATTAGGTCAGAAATTTGATTTATTTCTCGAAGCATTCCAATTTTTTTCGTAGTAACTTAATTCGGAGCTTCCTTTCCACTATGTCCAACTTCAGCACCTTCAGTTCTAGATCAATCTTGGTATTCTTTTTCGCGACAAATGCTGGGGCAAGCAAACTGTCAATGCCTTTTTGCCGTTTTCGCCTGGGTACTGACTGTTGATGTAAATCCCCTGTAGTCTCGTGCTCTTGGTTGTTGTGCGTCACGGAGTCACTTGCCCCACCGGACGCTGCTGTCGCTGTCGTATCGCTCGCTGAGGGCATATTCGGAACGTCGTCGGCTGGTGCTTCAAAGTTGACGGGTGTGTCATTCACACTAACCGGCTGCACACTTGCGGAATCGCGCCCAACTGTGTCTAATATTAAGTTGTCTAAGTCTGTCAGTCTGCCGGAACCGCCACTACCAGTGCTTTTACTGTTAGAAAACTTTTTTATTGAACTGCGCTTCAGGTTACTCCAAATAGTATCCCGAAGACACTTGAAATTCGATATATTTGCACCAAGCCCAGTTAGTATGTCTAAAATTTCCTGCCATTTCTCTTCCTTTCGTTTCCTCGTGATTGTTGGACTCAGCTTTCCAAATAATATTATCTTGTTCTCCCGCACTTGGGTCGCCAATACAATTTTCTGCTCTTTTGTTAGCATATTTGCGTGCAAAGGAACTCTCAGTGAGGTGGCAGTATGAAACTGTCCTTTTTATACACGATACCAAAACACGCATGGCATGCAACGCACGATTGGATCGTCGATCTGCAAAATTCACCCCTGTTCAATAACACGGTCCTATGAACACTATACAATTAACAAATACATGCCATTGTAATAGTAATTACAGGTACACAGGGACGAATATGTGCGTCCTATAACACACTTGTAACCCGAATTACTGACTTGTAACGACATGTGAAATATACAATTGTATTGAGCTACAATTGTAATTATTTCTAAGATTTGGCCCCATCGAGCAGTCAGTCATAGTGGCCTCAGAATCGCTGAGAGACACGAGATTTGGCGCTCATTCTTTTAATGAGTTTCCTTGGGGACCCCCCCCCCCCCCCCCACACACACACACACCTTCCGCTCCCCACCAAACTGAGAGCGGACACCCCCTCTCATACTGTTTTCCAACTTTCTACGGTGTTACTCGTGTTCTGCTACTCATGATACTGTGGGGATAATTATCGCTCATCCACCCCCTTCAACTTCCCGTTTCAAGAAAACTTCTCGAAACGAGAAGTGGGGGGGGGGGGGAGTGGGGGTGGGCGCAGCGCTAACGAAAAGCTGGATTTGTCACTGAGGTGGGCAGAATTTACATATCTTTCTCGATGTCTAACTATTTTCTGAATTCACAAGTATATTCACCTTCACTGATTTGCTTCATAGGATGAGCAGAAATATATTATTTCTACAAGTAAGAAATTTACAGGCAGATTTTACAATTGTGTATTTTCATGTGTCTTTGTGGCTTTATAAGACGTGTTCCCACTTTTCTGTGTGATTTTTGCCAAATACTACAAATATGTACTTGTAGAATCGGTTATAGGATAGGCCCCAGGTCAAAACTGCACTATTAGCGTAACTCAATTCCAAAATGTGTCCAACTCTGTACAGTTCTATACTAGTAAACAGAGATCATTAACATCATTTCTAACCTCTACTGGGATACATAATCATGTAATGACGTAAATAGATATTAAAATTTGACTTTAAACACAAAATGAAGAGAGTAGATTACTGCTAAATCGGAGAGCCATATATGTTCCTCTCGAGAAGGTATTTATAAATGTTCATAACCGCACAAGAAACACTTGCAAACATTCATGTGGTCCATGTGATGGAAGTTTGCATGAGCTTGTTGTGTTTTGTCCTCAGAAATTGTAAATAATTACTAAGTGAAAAATAGAAGTAAACCACCGTTCACACACTGTAGTCTCAATATTTTCTCAGTTCAGTTCGTGATTTAACCAGTGTCCTCGCTAATAATGCATTATATTTTGCATTGCACAGTGCAAACCCTCTTGTGTATTTCAGACTACTTCAATTTTTGGCAGTAAGGAGTGTATTAACTAACAAACATTTTCGGCGTCAATTGTGACAGGACTTCTAGTTTGGGGTCCTCCTAAACACTGGAATTATCCAGAATTACTCCAAATAAGGCCATTTTGATTATGAGACTGGCATGATAGGTCTAATTATGAGTACACTAGAGACTCAATAAAAAAACATAGAACTGGAACGGTTTCCCATTCTTAGGAATGATGGCACACGAAACTGAAGAGAGAGTGTTGTGCCTATTGAATGCAACGTGAGTGGTGCAAGCTAGGCGATTAATAACAAAATACAGGAAAAAATCGATGACCAATGTGTTTATCACACTCCTCTCATAGTTGGCATTGCATGCATATAAAATAGTGACAGCAAGCCAGTTGGGTGATGCTTATGGCCAACGGCTTGTTGATGCAGTGAACCAGTGAATTCCGACACCACAAATCAGTTCGTAGTTGGGTGAATGATAAGGGGAATGGCAACATAGAACATCTCTGGATACTTTATGAGAACAGCTTTCACCCCTCTGTGATTAAATATTTAAATTAATAAGCAAAAAGTGAAAAATATGACATAAAATAGGTAATTCTGAGTAATTCGAGGTAATTCTGGAAAATTCCGGTGTTTAGGAGGACTGCTAGTTAGTTTGAACTGTAGTAAAAAAAGTGGAAAGTTACTTTCACTGGATCATGACACAGTCTTGATCTGATCAAATTTATCTGTCTGCTTTTGTGTTCACAGTACTGTGAGGGAGTCCCCTGTGAGAACCCCGGAAATGAACCTATGCTTGTTTTCTGTGGTAAAGAAGCTCTGTTTTACTGGTAACATAGGACCCACCAATGCTTGGGGTGGAAGTCCTCTAAAAGGGTGTGTATAAACAATTTACTAAACTTGACTTTATGTCCATGTTGCTGTCACGATTAGCCATTGTGCAGAAATATGTGACCTTAAACACCAATAAGTAAATAACATGGGAGCTCACTTTCAAGAGTTCGACATGTTTACTTGATGATGTAAGGTCAACCATTCCCTTCCAAGAGCTACACATAGTTATTTGAACAGGTAACTTGAAGGTCAACAACAATGGAGCTCCCTTCCAAATCCAAGAGCTATGAACAGGTAAGGTCAGGAACAAGATAGCTCCCTCCCAATAGCTATACAGAATTACATAAGGTCAGCAACAAGGGAGTTTTCCTTCCAAGAGGTATGCAGAGTTACACGGAAATGTAAGGTCAGCAACAAGGAAGTTTCCCTTCCAAGAGCTATGCGGAGTTACATGAAAGTGTAAGGTCAGCAACAAGATAGCTCCCTCCCAAGAGCTATACAGAGTTACATGAACAAGTAAGGTCAGCAACAAGGGAGTTTTCCTTCCAAGAAGTGTGCAGAGTTACATGAAAATGTAAGGTCAGCAACAAGGAAGTTTCCTTTCCAAGAGCTATGCGGAGTTACATGAAAGTGTAAGGTCAGCAACAAGGGAGCTCCCTTCCAAGAGCTATACATAGTTACATGAACATGTAAGGTCAACAACAAGGGAGCTCCCTTCCAACAACTCGACAGAGTTACACGAACATGTAAGGTCAACAACAAGGGAGCTCCTAGTTTGGACTAGAGAGCTCCCTTCCAATTGCTATAGAATGTTGCATGGACATGTAAAGTCAGCAACTCCCCATGGGAACCCTGGGATGCAAAGCAGTGCTTGTTTATGGTTGTAAACAAGCTCCATGTTGCTGGTAAATAGGGCCTAGTCACAAATGCTTGGTGTGGAAGTCATCTAAAATGGCTAACATTGGTATAAAAGAATGGCTGGACTTACTTTATATCCATGTTGCAGTCAAGATTAGCCACTGTCAAAACTGTGTCACCTTAACCCTTTACCCAACATAATGGCAAAAACTGGCCAGCACTATTCACAAAAATCACCATTCAATCTTCATTATTTTTTTTTTTGGTCTCAAAAACATAGCTTATAACCCCTCATTGGAACGAGCTCCTTGAGCTCATTCAAATGAGGAGTCATAAGCTATGTTTTTGACAAAAAAAGGAAAAAATTTAGTTATTCAAGAATTTTGTTTGCGAGTGTCATCTGCCTTTCATGCATGGTAAAGGGTTAAACACCAAGAATAAGTAAAGGAAAAAATAAGGTCGGCAGGAATAAGGAGTTCCTTTCCAAGAGCTACACATAGTTACATGTACATGAAGACAAGGTCTGCAGCAGTGAAGCTCCCTTCCAAGAGTTTTTCTGTAATTCACTCTCCGAATATTGTATTGTTGTGGTATTGTATTACTAGGTGAATTGTATTAATTTTAATATTTAATTTTTTTTTTTACTTAAAAAAAAAATACAGGGACAGGAAAATTCTTTCATTTATATATATATTTTGTTAAAAATATTCAACTAATAAATTTTTTAGGAAACAATATTTGAGTGATTGTTATTTCATAGAAACCCAAGGAAAAAAAAACACTTTGGAATATTTAAGAAAATACTGAGTTTTGATAATAAATATTATCAGGAATCTAATCAATCCAAAGTGAAATACAGTCTCAAAATTATTAAATCTTCTACAATCATGTGGTGGAAAAATTTTGGATGAACTAGTTCAAAATGAAAGTCAGTAAATCCTTTGAATCCTGGTGTTATCTTCCAGGTCAGCTCACATACAGCATTTGGAAGGATTATATTCATTATTGGGGGGTGGGTGGGGGGGAAGGGGGTTTTAGACAAATTAATATCAACGTGTAGCCTTGAGGCTGCTCGTTGAAACAGTCTACCCTACACATTCACTTAGCAGCCATCCAACTTAACCCTGTCACCATGATCGATTTGAGCTGTCTTCATCTCTCTCTAGAGAGAGAGAGAAACAGGCAGACAGAGAAAGAGGGTCATCGGGAGGGGCACAGACAGAGACGAAGAGTTAATGACATAGATGTAGACACAGCAGAAAGGGCTCGAATCGACTGTGGTGACAGAGATGGGGTTAATGAAATTTTAACGTTTCGTGTTCCTGGACCAACGAAGCAATTACAGAGGGTTAATGACGTAGCCACATTGGGAGCGTGACGGCTCTGTGGTTAGAGCATTGGACTTTAAACCAAAAGGTTGACAGTTTCATCCTGGCCGGCATTAACTTCATTGTGTCCTTGAGCAAGACACTTAATCCCGATGGCCCATGTTGGGGGGCACTGGCGCTTATTCCAAATTTTTCCCAACAGCCTGATTTATATTTTAGCTCAAGTGACTGAAAGTCAGGGGCAGTTATATTGATCACTTATTCTGTCACTTCTCCGTGGGAACCCCGGGAAGTGAAGCAGTGCTTGTTCACTGTGGTAACAAGCTCTGTTTTAATGGTAAAATAGGACCCAGTGACCAATGCTTGGGGTGGAAGTCCTCTAAAATGAGCTACATGGTATAAATGACTGACTAAACTAGGCTTTATCTCCATGTTGTGGTCATGATTAGCCATTGTACTGGAGTATGTGACCTTAAACACCAATAATTTAATAAATAAATAACTTCTGTCGTTTGTCGCTCATCTGTGAACATGATGTCCGCGACTTTTCCTTCAAAACCACTGGACCAATTTCAGTTAATTTGAGATGGTTGTTTGTTCTGACATCGCATTTTGCTTTTGTTCAAATCAACTTGCACCGTCCGCATGGGGACAGGATGGGGAAATGCTCTCAATCATTTTTAGCTCAACTTTGGCGAAGCCAAACTTGAGCTTTTGTCATGGCCCATTGTCCGTCTGTCCGCCTGTCCGTACGTCAAAAATTGGATATGGCTCGGGCTAGAGGCCGTATTTATGAACCGATCTTTACGAAACTTCTTGGGTACCTTTGTTATGACTGTGGGACGACAACGAGTGTTTTTGGGTGCGGTCCAAAATTCAAGATGTCTGCCAGCCGCCATTTTGTACCGACAATGCAGAAAACTGTTTTTTGTACAGAACTTCCATATGAAAGCTCTGATTTGAATAATTTTTTGTATGAATGTTTAGTACTATGAGATACATTACATATCATACAGGTTTTTTCTCGTATGTGTTAGTATTACTTTCAGCACTGTCAGTGCAAATGCCAATACGGCTCGGGCTAGAGGCCGCATTTATGAACCGATCTTTACAAAACTTCTTGGGCACCTTTGTTATCACCGTGGGACGAGAACGAGTGTTTTGGGGTCCGGTCCGAAATTCAAGATGGCCACTGGCAGCCATTTTGTTCAAAATTAGGAGCAATCAGATTTTTGCGCAGAACTTCCACATGAAAGCTCTGATTTGAATAATTTTTGTATGAATGCTTAGTACCATGGGATACATCACATATAATACGGGTTTTTTTCTTGTGCAGAAATTATGCAAATTAGATGAACTTTGATTTTTTCAGTGCTACACAGTAAGTACACATGCCAATATGGCTCGGGCTGGAGGCTGTATTTATCAAACGATCTTCACAAAACTTCTTGGGTACCTTTGTTATCACCTTGGGACGAGAACGAGTGTTTCTGAGTGCGGTCCAAAATTCAAGATGGCTGCCAGTGGCCATTTTGTACCGAAATTAAGTCCAATCAGTTTTTTGTCACAACTTCTATACAGCTCGTATTTATAAACTGATCTTCACGAAACTTCTTGGGTACCTTTGTTTTCACCTTGGAACAGGAATGAGTGTGTTTTGGGGTGCCTTTGTTATCACTGTGCTATGACAACAAATATTTTGGGGTTCAGTCAGACCCACTCTGGGACTCAAAGATTTCTTTTCTAGTTTAGCATCTGACTGTCACCCATCTTTACAATACTTTACCTATACATTTGTTACAGGCTGCGGCCAGTATTTATGCACAGACCGTTACAATACTTTATATGTACCTTTGTTATCAGGTCATTACCTAGAAGTTTGTCATTGCTGTGTCACATACTATACATGTACATGTCTTGACAAGTTGAGCTACAGTGTCATTGACACTATCATTAAAAATAAGAATATGAATACTTGGTGGTTGGCATCGAGTTTCCTTTTAGGTGTAGAATAAAATTTGTTTGTACGACGATATTTGTCTTTACAGGAGGGGCAAGATTTCTGGCCCCTGCCCAAAATTTCTGTTTTCTGAACCAATGAGTTGATATGAACCAATTTTGTCGTGAGTCATAAGGACTTGACTCAGAAGACAACAAATTCCTGCATCCTCATAATTGTGATAGAATGACATTATGTAGGAAATAATGATAAAATAATAATGAAAATTCCCCCAAAATATGTTTTTGAGTTTCATCAAACTTTCTTAGCACAGGATAAATAAATATCTGCCATCTTAAGTACGCCTCCAGTAAGAATTTGTATTTCTCCAACAAGCAAACTTGTATTAGCGACTTCACACTTTGCACAAATTACAAAAGGGCATGAAAAATTGATATTTTGTTGCTTTATCGTTACGATCGGGACGTTCGTGTCGCACTGAATATGCAAATGCCTTAACCATTGCAACACTACCAATCTGGACGGTGGTGAATGGGGGAATCCATTCTCCATTCATTAGGAGGTTCTGCAATAATCTAATCCCACAGCTCTGAAGAGCTGTAGGATTACATGTAGATTATTACTGATCATCTCTACCTATTTACTCTCCATTCTCACGCTGGTCATCCGATTACCACCTTTGCGGTGCAGTACCTCATTTGCGGTTTAAAAAAGACGGAAACGGTTGGAGGTAGGTGTCATAAAATATGGTATAACTGCTATTAACTTGCGTATATCACTAAAAAAATTTAATCTGGCGATCTATGGAATGTTATTGCATTCTTGTACAGAGTGTCGGGTGTTTTATGAAGTACTCGAGCTCTGTTATTGAAAATACATTAGCGTTCATCTTCATTCTTTCGGAAATTTTCGACAAAATTTGTTCTCTCCATCAATATCAAGGACATAGAAGGTCAAACCTTCGCTCCATTGTTGCTTCAGACTTTTGTCATTGAGTTCAAGTCAGCTTCAGCTTTCATAAAAAGTCCTGCATTCGCCTTATTTGGCGGCTTCGACGAGAGGTGTTGAACTTTTAGAATACCTTATTTGCGGTGTTGTCTAAACCGCAAAAGGTGGTAACTTACACCGCAAATAAGGTATTCATAAAATCAATTACCCCCCCTCGATAAATTCCGTTTAAACATGTTTTCACAAAAGGCCCACAAACGTAACTAACACATTTGGAGAAATAAAATAATACTCTATACGGATGCTGCTCCAAGGACTCACAATAGCATATTTTAAATATAATTCGCAGTTCAAACCCAACAACTGGAATTTTTATCTCCATATTTCCACTTTAAAATACTTCAAAAAATTGTTTTTTATTTCTCTCATGAAAATATTTCTTGGATGAAAGTATTGGTGATTAATACCTACCCTGAAAGAGTTTGCAACACAAGTAGGCTTGTTGAAATGCGTGTACTTACCAACTGTTTTTTGGTTTACGCCCCATCCAACTAGACCCGGCAAGTGGTATACACGGTGGCGCAGTGAACCAAGTGTCCTGCACGTCGATTGTGCACTTCAACCTTTCACTTCTGGCGCACCACTGCAGACACAGCGGTATGGCCGATGGGGAGGGGAGGGGGGGGGGGGGCTTTTCCTGAAAATTGTCAACATTTTGGATATTTATTTATTTATTTATTTATTTATTAGTGTTTAAGGTCACATACGTCTGCACAATGGCTAATCATGACCACACCATGGCGATAAAGTCAAGGTCAGACAATCGTTTATATCCCATGTTGCCTATTTTAGAGGATTCGCACCCCAGGCATTAATGACTGGGTCCTATTTTAACAGTGAAACAGCTTGTTTACCGCGGTAAACAAGCACCGCATCACTTCCCGGGCTTCGAGCAGGGATTAGTGCCTTAAACTCCAAAAACTGGTTCATGTGCTCGGGTCATTTTGCTATAGTTTTGCTTCGTGATGTCAAGATGCGCAAGCGATGTCGTAGAGATGTTTACCGCTGCTGTATGAAAGCTCGGCACCGTTATTTAATTGTACATGTACAGCCACCATAATATGTTATCTATCAATATAATTGTACTACATACACCTCTTGTACCACAGACGTGGCTAATGAGTGAAAAATAAAGAAGTATCTTAGAAGTATCTAAGTTGTCCACTGTACAACCCGACATCACGTTGTTCGGGTCAGGATGCGTTCGGTTTCTCGTACTGGACTGATATGGTAGGATAGTATGGGTGGTATATACCCTATAGGTCCCCCGTTAGACCTTGTACTGCTAATCCACATAATGCTTTATATTATCCTATGACTGGTATAAGTAGTACGTAATGCTAGGCCAGGCAGTATTGTGGAGTTGGTGGGGGTAATGCATGGTTGTCTTATGCGATATTGGTTGTTTGCAATGGTAGTAAAAGATGTGCGGTCTTTACACCTGTAGGCCTATTGTTAGTCCTTAGCACAATTGATTCACTCAAGGAATTATACGGCCCAACAGTTGTATAGGTAGAACGTAACGCTAGGCCAAGCAGTATTGTGGGATGGGGTGGGGGTAATGCATTGTTGCCGAGTGCAGTAGTATAGAGTGTACTGTCTTTACCCCTGTTGGTCTACTGTTTCCGGTACTACAAACCAATTGAATGTATACAGTCATCGGAGGTTAGTATAGGTAATGCATAATGCTAGCCCATGTGGTATCTCAACGTAGTCCTTAGTTGTGGTGGTTTGGAATAATAGAATGGGATGTACAGTCCGTACCCTTCTTGGTCTATTGTTAGCCGTCAGTGGCGGCGCCAGAAATTTTTTTGTGGCGGGGCAACTAGGGGGGCAGACTCCCATGAAGGGGGTGCAAATACGTAAAGGATCATATCATTACTTTGTTATGAGGTAGTCCAAACTTGGACCCAAAGTCCGTAATATACTTTTTTGGTTTGGTACGTCCTGTGGACGTACCAAACCAAAAAATTATATTACGGACTTTGGGTCCAAGTTTCGACTAAATGTAATGGTAATTAGTGGTCCTCCTTTCAAAAAATCCTGGATCCGCGTCTGGTGGGTCTGTGCGTGTGTGTGTGAGAGAGAGAGAGAGAGAGAGAGAGAGAGAGAGAGAGAGAGAGAGAGAAATAATTGAACAGTGCAAGGGAGAATAATGCGAAATCCATGAATTTTTTTAGACAAGGGATATGGATAGACATGCCTTTGTTGGCTCATAACTTAATTATAACTTATAAGTATCTGCATCCGAGTCTTTAAATCTCTACTGCCTGGATGTGTTCATCAGCTAGCCTGAGGCTTTGGGCTAAGTGTGTATGGGGAATTATTGGGAATAAAAAAGAGAGGGGTGTGTGTGTGTGTGAGAGAGAGTGACTGAATGTGTTTGTGTGTGAGGGTGGATGGGAATGCATGCGAGATGGTTGGGGGCAACTGGGGGGGGGGGGGCAAAGCCTTCGTTTGGGGGGAGGGGGCAAATGCCCCCCCCCCCCCCCCCCCCCCCATGCCCTCCGTAGCGCCGCCACTGTTAGCCGTTAGTACTATCAATTCACCTTAAGTGTTATAATGTGTCCTACAGTTAGTATGGGTAGTATGTAAGTCTGGATTAGGTAGAACCGCAGAATTCTGAAAGAATCCGAGCCAGTAAAGTTATTCTTATACAAAGGAATGCGCCTTATAACACTATGTGCAACTCATATACAGTACGTGGAGAGTGGATTGTGACTAAATCACCCGCGGAGTGGAGTTATCACCCAAACTATAACTTTCAAATTTTATACATATGGACAAAAAACACAAGCAATGTTTCAGCCAATGGACCTCCGGGTTTAACCCGGAGGTCCATTGGTTGAAACTTTGCCTGTGCTTGTTGTGCTTTGCAACAAATTTGCAATTATTGCTTGGGTGGAATCTACACTCTGCGGGTGATTTAGTAATAATACACTCTCCATGTACTGTAAGTAGGGGTCCAGGACTGGGGTCTATTATTTTCAAATGTAATATATTATATTACAATAACTTTTGATTTTTTTCTTATTATATTACAATTTTGGAAATTTGATTATTATATTATATTACAATTACTTTTAAAATTGCAATAAATATTCCTTTTTCATTACTTTTGTTACATTTGTCAATTACCCAAATTTCATGCTGAAATTTGTTCCCATAATGCAGATCACGACATGCATTAAGAGAACAAAAGCTTCTGCTTGATATGTAGTCTTTAATTTTCAGAGAGTTTTAAAAAAATAATGCAAAACACTAAGTGTTGTTAATGAAGGAAAAGCAATATGTACTGAATTGGCACATTATAGTACATCCTGTTTTTCTTTCATCAACAACACACGCCACTTCCAATAGGCCCCGTTTCACCCCTCTCCAACTTTAATGTATCTCGGAAATTCTCAAGCCATCTTCTCACTCAGTCATGTCAAATGACCGGTCTCCATACAACTGGATTACGAACAACAGCGCCACTTAGTTTTCCCCGTAAGATGGTGACAAGTCAATCAACGCTGTAACACCCCCCCCCCCCCCCCCCCTCGATCAATGACGTTTGGTGGAGTGAAAGCTGTTATGCTGTGACTGTAGTCACCGCGTGACAACTTTCATTTCTATCAATCTATATTGGCATTTACCTGGCACGGAAACTGATAACACTATCAACTTTCGAATCTGAATACTTGTGCGTCAATAATCTGAAATATGCTGTAAGTATTCTATTTGTATTGACGCGGAAAATGTCCACATCATCAATCATATTTATTTTTCAGACATCAAAGTATACTCTTTAAGCCTTTACGAAGAGAATATAAAAATTTATTATTTTAATTGCTATTTTTTTTAATTTTTCCAAAATTTACCAAAAAACCATAACATATGACCCCTCATTGGAACGAGCTCGATGAGCTCGTTCCAGTGAGGGGGTCACATGATATGGTTTGGTTGAAATATTACGCGAGCGGATGTGGGTGATTCGTTAGGTAAAGGGTTAAAAAGTGATCGGCAATTGAGTCAAGAATTTTTTGTTGAGCATTGTTTATTGATAGCAACTTCCACTTCCATAAGATGGCGACGGTGGAGACACTTTCTATATGTGACCAATGAACATTCCAGCAATCAAGTTGTAGAGATCAGTATGCGAAAGAGTGCTGGATAAGTTTTACTGAGGCATATCAAATTTACATCACTGGATAAATTGTGACTGAGTGTTCGCATATGATAGATCCCTCTTTAAAAATAGTATTTGTGAACTGAAATTTGGAATGTACTACTGACAAGTTTTTAACTCTTTTGTAACTCATCAAACAATAGAACAGCAGGATTGTTCATTGGGACCTTTGTAACCCAATGCTTTGGAGAAAGCTTGGGTATCCCCTAACAAACACACATTAAAGGAAGCAGTTTCCCCGACGATGGGCGGGATGGGGTGGGGATGGCGGTGGTGGCGCTAACTCTCCGGGTGGAAAAGGGGGTGACATGCCCCTGACGCCGTCTCCCCGGCACCACACCTGACCTGAACAAGCAACTCCAGAAACCTGCCAAGTTCTTTGGGGAAAATAAAATTATGCAAACTCCATAATAATAGAGAAAATACTCCCGAAGACCACATACACTTGTTCAATAGGAATAACCCGATGGGCATATAATCACTGTGGCATACCAACTTCTTATTAGTCCCCTACGGGAACCGTAAGGGGACTATAGGATTGCACTCCGTCCGTCTGTCTGTCCGTTCGTCCGTCCGTCCGACTGTCTGTCTGTCTGTCTGTCTGTCTGTTTTTTATGTTACCACCCCTCCCTCCAACATGCTTTAAGCTACACCTTTCATATTTGGTACATGGATAAATGGTTCTGAGGGGATGACGCACGCTCCAAAATTTTTTTTCAAAATCAAAAATGGCGGAATGGCGGCCATTTTGGTTGTGTTTTTTAAGCTTTTTTTCTCTATTTTCATGTTACCACCCCTCCCGCCAACATGGTTCAAGCTACACCTTTCATATTTGGTACATGGATAAATGGTTCTGAGGGGATGATGCACGCTCAAAATTTTTTTTTCAAAATCCAAGATGGCGGAATGGCGGCCATTTTTTTTGTGTTTTTTAAACTTTTTTTCTCTATTTTCATGTTACCACCCCTCCCACCAACATGGTTCAAGCTACACTTTGCATATTTGGCACATGGATAGAGGGTTGGGAGGGGATGATGCATGTTCAATATGTTTTCTTCAAAATCCAAGATGGCGGCATGGCGGCCATTTTTGTTGTGTTTTTTAAGCTTTTTTCTCTATTTTATGTTACCACCCCTCACTCCAACATGGTTCAAGCTACACTTTTTATATCTGGCACATGGATAGAGGGTTGTAATGGAATGTTGCACGTTCAATATTTTTTTCCAAAATTCAAGATGGCGCCATGGCAACCATTTCTGTTATGTTTTTTAAGCTTTTTTTCTCTATTTTCATGTTACCACCCCTCCCACCAACATGGTTCAAGCTACACCTTTCATATTTGGTACATGGATAAATGGTTCTGAGGGGATGATGCACGCTCCAAATCTTTTTTTCAAAATCCAAGATGGCGGAATGACGGCCATTTTTGTTGTGTTTTTTTAAGCTTTTTTTTCTCTATTTTCATGTTACCACCCCTCCCACCAACATGGTTCAAGCTACACTTTGCATATTTGGCACATGGATAGAGGGTTGGGAGAGGATGATGCACGTTCAATATTTTTTCTTCAAAATCCACTCCAACATGGTTCAAGCTACACTTTTTATATCTGGCACATGGATAGAGGGTTGTAATGGGATGTTGCACGTTCAATATTTTTTTCCAAAATTCAAGATGGCGCCATGGCAACCATTTCTGTTGTGTTCTTTTAGCTTTTTTTCTCTATTTTCATGTTACCACCCCTACCACCAACATGGCCCAAGCTACACCTTTCATACTTGGCACTTGGATAAATGGTTCTGGGGGATGATGCACGCTCAAAATTTTTTTTTCAAAATCCAAGATGGCGGAATGGCGGCCATTTTTGTTGTGTTTTTAAAGCTTGTTTTCTCTATTTTCATGTTACCACCCTTCCCACCAACATGGTTCAAGCTACACTTTGCATATTTGGAACATGGATAGAGGGTTGGGAGGGGATGATGCACGTTCAATATTTTTCCTTCAAAATCCAAGATGGCGACATGGCGGCCATTTTTGTTGTGTTTTTTTGGCTTTTTTTCTCTATTTTATGTTACCACCCTTCACTCCAACATGGTTCAAGCTAGACTTTTTATATCTGGCACATGGATAGAGGGTTGTAATGGGATGTTGCACGTTCAATATTTTTTTTCCAAAATTTAAGATGGCGCTATGGCAACCATTTCTGTTGTGTTTTTTTAAGCTCTTTTCTCTATTTTATGTTACCACTGCTCACTCCAACATGGTTCAAGCTGCACTTTTCATATATGGTGCATGGATAAAGGGGTTGTGAGGGAATTATGCACGCTCAATATTTTTTTTTCAAAATCTAACATCTGTCTGTCTGTCCGTCTGTCTGTTTTTATGTTACCACCTCTCCCTCTAATATGCTTCAAGCTACACCTTTCATATTTGGTACATGGATAAATGGTTCTGAGGGGATGATGCACAGTCAATATTTATTTTTCAAAATCCAAGATGGCAGAATGGCGGCCATTTTTTGTTGTGTTTTTTAAGCTTTTTTCTCTATTTTATGTTACCACCCCTCCCTCCAACATGGTTCAAGCTACGCCTTTCATATCTGATACATGGATAAAGGGTTGTGAGGGGATCATGCACGCTCAATATTTTTTTTTCAAAATCCAAGATGCTTATATACTCTAGTGTCTTCTGTGACAAAAACCTTATGTCACAAAAGCGCCGTAGGGGACTAATACCACCTCGGTGGTCAAACACTTGTTGTAATGGCCACAGCTGTTTGCTATGGGCAGCTATATTAGCATAGTTACGATAAATAATTCCTAGGCTATGAGCCAGTATATAGTCGCGTACCCCCCCCCCCCCCCACCCCCCTCCATTAGGAAATTTTCCAGATTATGTTTTTCTGAAAGTCCACTAATTAAGAAGCATTTTAAGACATATTTGCCACCTGGCGACTAGTGCGTTTAGAAACTACAGGCATTTGACAGATCAGCTTATAAGGGAACTTGTACAAAATTTCGCGAAATCGCCTACGAAGTTTCATAAACAGGCCGAAAATTTGAAAGACGTTCCATCACTGACCATACAACCTAGGCTATGAATCAGTATATGGTCACGCCAACCCTACAACTCACTCCAATCACCCTGCATCCCACACCACCCCACCCAACACTACCTCACCCCACCCCACCCGACCCCATCAACATTAACGAATTTTCAAAAATTGTTTTTGAAGGTCCAACATTCAAGACATGTTTTGAAGCACGTTTTCCAGCTGGTGTCCTCAGCTTTTATAATTTACAAGCATTGCGTTTGTCTGATTATAAAACCTCGTGTACAATGTTTGTTTTAAATTGTGTACAAGGTTTTATAAGGATGCTGACGATTTGAATTAATTAAAATTGACCCTACCATCGAGGTTATGGCCACTATATTTTTAGGGCCCAATTCCTACCTTCTCAAACCAAAACCACTGCAAAACACCCCCGCAAGCACACAAACATCACCTACCCCACACCATACAACATCCCTTTTTCGTCACATGTGGTGCGTGTGTTGTGCGCTCATTCGGCATTAGCACATAAGCATATACTGGCACATCCAACGTGTAATGTGTACACATTGTGGCACATAGTGCACCAGTACAGAAGCACATCCCATCAACCACCAGATCCATGTTCCGTGGAATCCCTTCTAGTATCCGACCAAACTTCTAGACCCCCTTTTTTCATCGTATGTGCCTGCATGATGCTGCATGTTTTGCGCGCTTTGTGCATTAGCACACACGCACATATCGACACATCCAGTGTGTGCAAAGGCGCTGCATGCAACGTGTACACATTGTGACACAAAGTGTATTAACACATAAGCACATCTAGGTAGATCAACATACAATTTCTTATATGTAAGGTACCCTAGAACACACGAGGTCTATACATTTTATAGACTGATAAGGCTTAGATGGATGGAGCAATCTGGTTCCATCTGTTAAAGACCTGATCCAGGTCAACGTCGAGACAGCGTCAGGCATAGCTAGGAAGTATGTAGTGCAACAAGTCAATAGCAATGGTACAAAGCTGTAAATGTGGTAGAAGACTATTGTACTGGCTGACTACAATAGAGAGGCAAGTCAAAGGACAGATAGTTGAAGACAAGATGGAAGCCGATGGTAAGACTACCAGGAGCTGTATAGGAACTTGGAATCCCACATACGGAATCCCCCTTATGGAATCCCTTTTACATAATCCCTATAGATTCCGTTTTATCGAAATGAGAGAAAGAGCAGTATGTGGAGTCACTCGTTCAAGCAATTGCTCGATAGCTCATTTGCTCGATAAGATTTAAGTCGTTCGAGCAAGCAGCAGTGGAATACTACTTTGATAGTGGTATGAATTGGGACCTGTAGTGGCAGTAGTGTACTAAGAGCCGTAGTAGTACCACAAGTTAGTAATGGCTGAGACACTCAAGTGCAGGAGAGAATAGTGGTAGTCAATACTAATGACACAAGGCAACAATGGTACGAGGCTGCAAAACTGGTAGAACACCATACATAGGTGAATATAATGTAAACTGAGCATAGGACAGATGGTGTTGACCAAGGACAAGTCAACATCGGTAGTTTTGAAGCTATGAAGGGTAGGCTTATGGGGTGGTTTTGGTAATTGGTTTGCCTCTTATACAAAGAAACGCACCTTATACCACTACATGCTAGTTTTATAAGCCTCTAGGTGATATTAGAAGCTCAAGGAATTCGAACTATTACAACTTGTCGGGTTGCTTGTGGTAATTGTAACCGAAGATTCTGGGTAATGAGATTGCCACTTATACAAAGGAACGTGCCTATTATTGAAAAAGGAGGATTCTGGAGGAATCTTATCAATCCGTACCAAATAAAGTGAATTGAGGTTGATTTTGGTGATTTGGAGGGACTATCGGGTATATTTGGGTGATTAGATATAGTGAACAAAACCTTTAAACATACCCCTTTGCTTTTAGAAATTTTTATCAGCAACCCACTCCTTGAAGACCCTCTATCTACGTCCCTGGTAGTGTGACGATAGATATTGAGAGGTTATTACTTGGTTAGTTTCATATCAGCCGAGATATCATCCTGAGATAATTTCATATCAGCCAGAGACCGCAGTCTCAGGTTTATATGAAGTTAGGCCTACCTTAGGCGGATATCTCGGCCGATGTGAAACTTACATGTTACAAGTAATGACCTCTTTACTTATTAAACCGAAACACATAATTAAAAGAATTCTCAGCTCTGTTACAGGTTTCTGGCAGTATTATTATATCTCAATCTTTTCCCAAAAACTGAAATTCCTCTACCCCTACTCCTAGTTCAGCTTCCCGAACGTCTCGGCTTCCCCGGTGGGGAAGCCGCGACGTTCGCCCAGCTGAACTACCGTTTCTGCCACTTCGACGTATCCCCGCTTACGACTCTGAATCTTTGTTTGGGATAAATTTGTTGTGTAGCTCTCTTCTTTCTTCTCTTCACCCACTCAGTCATTATTTTTTGTCATCATTAATTTTTCATCCTACAAAACTCGGCTTCAAACCACTCACTCATGTCTGGTAACGCCAATTTTCCTGATTGCCCTCGACGAATAACTGTGAACATTTCGATATAAGCCAGTTAGTTGCGCCTGGTAACGCATCGAGGGAACAACTCTAGGTTGGTTAATATCGGACAATATCGGCGTCATATCGGCCCAATTTAAAGTCATATCAGCCGAGTTCAACAATTTTGGAAAAGAAAATCATATCTAATAAATAGATATAAATATCAGATAATATCTCCGAAAACAACGCGAATTACACATAGAGAAATTTTTGTTCCTCCAGAAACCAAAACTCGTTCTTCCGCGTTTGTCCTGGGGAACCAAATTTGGTTACATAGAACCAAACATACAACAAAGAATGTAAATCGTCAGTAGTGATGACTGACACTATAGCCCCAAGCATTTAACACTGAATTCAGCATACCCCAGGACTGACACTATAGCCCCAAAATTAACATAGGATTCTCCATAGGGTTTTGGGGCTATAGTGTCATATTTGGGGCTATAGTGTCAGTCCTGGAGGCGAGAAAAAGATTTTAAAATCTTTTTCTCGCCTCCAGGACTGACACTATAGCCCCAAATATGACACTATAGCCCCAAAACCCTATGGAGAATCCTATGTTAATTTTAGGGCTATAGTGTCAGTCCTGGGGTATGCTGAATTCAGTGTTAAATGCTTGGGGCTATAGTATCAGTCATGGGGTAGGGAGGTCTTCCAATTACTCTATACTGTCAAATATGTGTATTTTGCTTATTAATCAATCTTTCCATACTTTAAACCATACAACACTTTACTGTATGGAAGGATTGGTTACTAAACATACAATCTCTTACCCACAGTGGAAAAGAGAAGTATCTCTTAACTCTTTTTCACTTATGGGATGGAATGGTGAAAAAAAGAGAAGTATCTCTTCTCTTTTTTACAGGTGAGGGTGGGGTAATGGGTCACCACTACATTGAAACAGAAAATAAGAGTTAGTTTTTTTTTGCTACCACTATTTAATACATCAAGCGAGAGGAACATATGTACACTGAGATCTGAGTTTGACTATAAAAAAAGTCTTTTTTACATTGAGATATAATACATAGAGCGAGAGGAACATATATACATCGAGATATGAGAATGACTATCTATAGAAACCCTATTTATATCAAGAAAATGTTGTGTGATACCGCTTTATTGGAAGGTTTTTTATGTTTGTTTTCTTGTGAAATTATCGACAGCCAGTTTTTCTTGCAATAAAGCATTATCACATATTACATATGATACACAACAGTGAGTGACAAAAAATATACAATAGAATTTATCAAAAAAAAAAACTCTATGGGTTGTTTTGACACCTGATTACAGTCATTTTAAATAATGTCTATAGTTTTGCTCAAACCATCGACGGACTTCTCTGTCATTCTCTTGAAAATTTCTTGGGTTGAATTTGATTGTAAGAACTGTCTCTAAATCATATCCTTTAGCAAGATGATCTAAAACAAATATACAGTACATACCACACACCACAGTATGAAGACTTTGTACTCTCATTGTGTTTATAGTCCATGAATCTGTGTTTTTCACTATGAAATTGTATATGTCTTTATGTAATGGTGGTAAGCCATAAGAATCAAAGTAGATGGCTGATTGATTGTCTTTGAAATATATCACCACCCAGTGTTCTCCTGGTTCTTTTGATGAATCTGTGTTCACAATATAAGCTTTTCTGTGTTTATGCTTTTGTTTTGGTAATAAGTCTCTTGAACACACTTTTCCATTCAATGATGATAACCTTTGAGAATTATCAAGAATATATTGTAGCTGAGTGGTGTCCATCTCTTCTTAGCCCTGAAAAGGGCTGTTGTACTTTTTTTTTAATCAACTTCTTCTTCTTTAACAAGTGGTGTGTAATATCCCCACTCTTTCTCTACTAAATCTGCCCAATTTTGAATGTCTTCTTGTGTGTTAATTTTAAAGTTCAAATTCATATATGTAAAACAGCCTTCAATATTCAGTTTCTTTGCTTGTTCGAGCAGTTTATATAGTACACTTGATGGGCACACTTTTTCCATACAGTCTTTCAAATACATTTCAATCCATATTCTTACATCCTTTCTTATACAAAAGTCATGTTTTGCTCCAGGTATTCCTTGACATCCATAACACAGTTTATTCACTTCTTCTTTTATCAAAGGTGTCACTTCATTTACAACAATTTCTTTAAATAATCTAAGGAACAGTTTTTCATTTTCTGTCTTCACTCGCCTCATTATTTGTATTCTTTGTCTCATTTCTCTGTGCATCTTGCAATGTTCACATTTACTCATTGTTAATAGTCAAATATCACTTCTCTGAACTTGTTGATTTGTATTTCACTATCAAATTCTGCATAGACAACAACGTTGATCACCTGTGTCAGAGCTTGAGCAAACTGAAGATCTATTTGAAGGTTGCCAGACTTTATAGGATGAGCTAATGGTCCACTGCTTGATTGATCAGGTGTCAAATCAATTCCCCAGAGGGTATATCCTTTTGCATAATCCTGCATTGATATATTAAATGTTTGATTTTGTCCAAAATAGCCCATTGCTTCAAACAATGATAAATATGAATTTAGATAAAGTCCACCTTCGAAATTTGGTTCAAAGGGACGTGATTTAATGGAATGTCCATCCACTGTAATTTCCAACTTGTTCAAATTGAAATGTTGAAAATTAAATGGAGATGTACCAATATCTCCATTTAATTCTTTATTTGAAACTAAACCAAGAATTATTCGTTTTGGCATCTGTTTATGAAACAGATGGTCTTCTATTTTTGATCGAAGACCGTTTCCAATGGTAAAAGTTTTAACTTCAGTACGTCTAATGGGCATTTTATAATTTGTTCGATCTATTTGTGCATTCAGATCATTTGCAAATTTAGGAATTAAATCCAAAGCTGGTATTCTGAATATGGCTTTTTGAATTTCGATTTTTCCATCTACACCACCAATCAGACAAAATTTAGTTGGGGAGCGATGAATTTTAACTCTCATTTCCACACCATTTGGTAAATATTTCTCTTGCACAAACAGATCTAAATGCATCTTCCCTCTTAGTTGTACAGATTTACTGTTTGCAATTAATTTGTGACGTTCAACCAAACCTTTGTTTGCTGAATCTTTAGCAAATGCAGTATGTTGGCCAGGGGTATCTATATACCACATCTCACTAGCAGCTAGATGTGTTTTTTTCACATCTTTTGAATAGCTCAACAGATTTTCCAAAAATGCTCTATAAGGATACATGTCTGTATTGGTGGTTATCAAATTACCGTTCAGTGTCACATCAACTTTACTGAACATGCTGTGAAAGAAATTATTGATAGGGGTAATATTCGTATCATCTTCCAAATCACCCCCATCTTGCTTTGTAATTTTGAACTGAACCTCAAGTGTAGATGCTGCAAGATCTAGCCACTTGGTTGTTTGTCTGGGGATTAAAATTCTATTGGTGAAGAATTATTTAAAGATGCAATAGGAAATTGCTCAATCTCACCAATATTTTCTATACCACTCGCTGTTGGTGATACATTATCTGGATCAAATCCACTACAAAAATGCTCGCAAGATCCATGCAACATCATGATTTAATCGAATATATCAAGTGGTCTTGAATTTCGTTTTGAATAAGATTGCCGTTTACGTGTCTTCCCTCTTTGAGAACGAATGACTGAGTGATGTCTTGGTTCTCGTTTCTGTCTTTTTATTCCCAAAGCAGCTTTACCCACTGATGTCATTAGATCTTTTGCATGAGTGAGCATAACTTCTTTGGTTGGTTTACGATTTCTCATCAATTCATTTGCTATTTCTAAACCGTGTTTTAATCCTTCTTTCTTTAAAGTTCGAAATGCATTTTTTGCAATTGGTTTTATTAATGGTACAGCTGATCTTATTGCTGAGCGAAAAATGGATCCTAATCCATAACCATATTGGCGTGCTACTCCTCGATACACTGGAGGCATATTTTATAAATTGAGTTGATGTCTCTGTCTAAAATGCAACTTGACAACACTCTTTCCACTTGAAAACTGAATGTTTTTACCAGTATTCCCATTTATATTTATAGTGATATAATCAAAAGAAGATTTTGATACTGGTACATAATGTACATTATCATATTCTTTATGAGTGTGCAGAGATTCATCACGTGTTTCAAAGGGTATCACACGTAAAATGGGTGCTTCTATATCACCAAGAAATGTATAATCTGCTATGTCGGAATAAATAAAGAGCTGATTAAAATCCACATTTAAATCCACATTATATTTAAATGCATCTTTTGCTGTGTTAGGAAATATTACTGGAAACATACCATCTTTACACCCCAATTTTTCTGATAAACTTTGTGATAATTGAATACCGACTGTTCCAATACTATTTGATACAATTTTTACACGTGATTGTCGAGATGAATAACCAAGATGAAATGACACACCAAATTCTTTAAAAATATCACCCAGTTTCTCTTGAATTTCTGATTCTATTGCTTCTACAACATGACCACCATTTGCATATGCACCTGATAAAATACTTAATTCAACAGCAGCAACACCCTTACGTACTGTATGTTTGAAAAACGATTTATTAATATTATTAATGCGTGCTGATATTTTTGAATCTGTTACAATGATTTTAAAATTTGTTTCATCATCTGTTATATTTCTTGCCTCAGATGGTAAAATTACTTCAACTAAACCCACTTCCCAATGTTCTTTATTAATATGAATGGGTTTAGATAATTTTGTTTGAAAACAACATTGTGTGTTATTTGGAAACACATCCATAGAACTATCACTCAGTAGTGTTACGTAAAATGAATTCATTTTTCTTCTCGTGAGGTTTCAAATATTTTAAACCTGGACTTGGAAGAATATATCCTAAAGAACTACTCAATAACACTAACCACAATTCTTTGTTTGGGGATTGTAAACTAAGATGAATGATGGCTGTAATTATAATTGCATAAATGACAATTATTTGTGTGAAATAAGTTACTTGATTTTTTGCAACAAGACTTCCACAACAATTAAATTGTGCTTGTTGATTTTGTACTTCAACACTTGCACTTTCGCTACTCAATGTATTTTCATTTAGTGACATATTCTTTTTATACTATATCTGTTTCTGCTACCCAACTATCAAATTTCGTAGGATAACCTTCCCAATGTACTTTAAGTTCCTTGATGAGTTTCTTACCAACATGCCTTGAACGTTTGGCAAGAACTGAATCAATGATATATTTTTTATCATCTTTTATAATTTGAATTTCTTGTGGGTAAAATGTTCCCTGTATATTTTCACCCCCCCATATCTTCGAGTTTATAAGTGGGTGGTGTTGTATGTTTTACATGGGTGATTTTAAATAATTCTTTTGTCCAATTTGGTAAATACCCTTTTTCAAATGTATGTTTGGTTTTGTTAATGCGTACTATATCACCAATTTTAAATTTTATTTTTTTCTCTTTAGATTTTTTACCATATAAATTTTGTGTTACTTGTATTTCATTTTCTATTGATACAGATGCAGGGGTTCTCTGAATACTACGATGGAAACTGTGATTGTATCCATCAACTAAATTTTGTAACACATCAATATATCTTAACGTACGTTTGTGTGTAAAATATTTCCACATTCGTGTTTTCAGTGTGCGCTGGAAACGTTCTACAATACTAGCTTTTGTTTTGGGGTTCTCTGTTGTGAAAAAATGAATTTTTTGTTTCTTTAAAAATTTCTGCACATCTTTATTTTTAAACTCAGAACCTTTATCTGATTGTAAAGATAATGGTTTACGTCTAGAAGTTTTTAAAATTCTTTGGAAGGATTTTATTAGTGTTTGTCCTGATTTATTGTGTATGGGTAAAACCCATGCATATTTCGAAAAAACATCAATGACACAAACTAAATATCGGAATCGGTCATTGTAAGATTGTAAACTTTGTAAATCTGCTAAATCTATTTGCCATTGTTGATCAATACCACCCACTATAGTCTTACGTCTTGCAAATTTTTTACGAATGGGTTTATGTAAAGTGTAAGTCCTCTCTCCTTTCAACCATTTTTTAACTTGATCAACTGTAACAGATTTATCTTTACCGTGGGCTGCTTTGTATAATTTGTGTATACCACCATAGCTGGCAGGGTGATTTGTATTGTAATATATTTCGGTTAATAAATTATTCAATAGGCCTCCCATTTATCAGGAATTTTACTTTTTGCCAATCTACGTCTAGGTGTTTTCTTTCCTCGAAGTAGTTTACGTTTTGGAGTTGTTGAAAGAGAAGTTTCTAACCAACTATCTTGAGGGGAACTTTGATATTCATTGGGTATGCAATCCTGTTCTCTATTCATCCACATCCAACGTTCACGATTTCCAACAAAATCTTGAGGAATATTTATATCTTTTAAACCACGATTGAATATTTCCCACCCTCTTGGTTTAAAGCCTTTTCGATGTCCGAGAACATCATTGACTAAATCAATGATATTTGAACCTTTTATGGCCTCTCCATCATAACTTAAAACACCCTGATTATCCCAACTCATAGGTGGATGAGATGATAAAGCAGATAATAATGAAGTTGCTTTACGCCTCATTGTGACAGGAACACTTTCTAAAATACGATCTCGTAAAAACAATGACTTTCGGTCTGTCTCAGGTATAACCAGTGTTGGTTGTAATGCCTTCTTATATGACATTTGAAATTTTTGTAAATTTTCACTGTATTTTTGTTTTCTCTCACTTTCTGATAATTCTGAATTTTCTAACACGGATGATAATTCATTTTGCACCAGCGCTGTATTAGTAATTTGAGGGTCTGGTGGTAATCTTGGGCGTTGAGATTTTTCACTTCTATAATGCTGCATTTCTTCCATCATTTGATAAGATACAATAGCCATTTTCTTCATATTTTATTCACTAATTTATTTGCAAGATTTGTTGCAAGTCCTACAGCTGGTGCATGTAAACCAAGTAATGGTAAAAACCCACCTTTTTGATTTAAAATTTGTTTTTTCTTTTTAAGTGATAATGATTTACTAGCAAGGGATCTTAGTTGTTCACGTTTCGGGTGTAATTTTCGTTTCTGAACAGGGGAAAGATGTATGTTCCCTTTTAAAAGATTATGACAACATTCTGCCACACAATTAATTAATTCTTTTGGTGCATTTTTCATAATTTGTTTTTGAAATGCTGGTGGTGTTTGACTTAGTGCCAATAACACCCCACCATATTTTTTAACTAGTGGAATTTTACGAGATTGTTTTACCATCTTTCTGCCACAAAGACCATTCATAAAATGATATGGCAGACAAATGCAAGTCATTTTATTCAACTAAAATAAGATCTTATCCTCTCAACAGGTGTTTGTGCATTCAACGCTGTGAATCGTGCTGTCATTGGAATATTTTCTTTCAGTGCTACATTCCCCACACTCTGTCTAGACATCATAGGATCATGCGATACTCTAAAGCCACCAGATGTTCCACGTGTTAACTTTAATGGTGGTACTTTTTTCTGTTTTTGAAGTTTGCTCACTAAAACAGACTTTGTTTTTGTCAGTTTTTGAGGAGTGACTAAGAAATTTGCACGCACGTAATTTTTATCAACATTTCTTTTGATTTTTTTGTTTTTAGACAATTTTCGTTTCTTACTTTTTGTTTTTGTATATGGTGAATAAAAATTACGACTTGTTTTATGTCCATCCCATCGAATTAAATTACGAATAATAACACCGCCAAAAAATCCACCACCACCTGGTTTTAAAATAATGTTTCGCTTGGTTGCAAGATCAACTCTTGGATTTGCAAGTTGTTGTAAATCCTGTCTATGCTTATCCATATATGTTAGAGTTTGTTTTGGCAATTTAATTTTTTTATTGAGTATGATTTTACTTGCTAACGTAAACCATTTTAAAATTTTCTTGAAACCTTTCTTAAGTAATTTTTCTCTTGCAAACGGATTTGTCTGCTGACTCAATTGTTCTAATGATCGGATAAAAGATACCATTGTGATGTGTACTCATCAACAAAAGTTTTTACCAAGTGACACAAAAAGTTATGGATGCAGCTTTTTATAGTTTTGTGTAAATGATGGGACCCCGTTCATTTTGTGTCACCCAAGGATGAAAAATATCAGTTCTTAATCTCAAAGAGTCAGGGGTTTTAGGATGAAAATCAATTAATAAATAACCATGATCAGTACTCGTTGCATCTTGATAAGATGCACTTAAATGGGGTAATTGAACTTGATTTGCTAACACTTTTATCTGCCTTTTATCTCTGGTATTTTGAAACAGAATCATATAATGTGCATTTAAACTTATGGTACGACTAGCTTTAGATTGTTGAAACATATTTTGTGTGATGTATATGACACTTGCATTTCGATGATGGCCTTTTCGTGTGAACCATAATTTAATTTTTTCTTCATCTTAATCACCTAACATATCATCAAAAACCACAAGATGTGGAATAGTGACATCACTGACAATTTCATATTCATCATCAGGAATGCCTTCTATGAATTTAACATCTTCACTTTCTTTAAGTAAAGCGTATGTATTTTGCCATTCTTTATAACACCAAACAATTTTTTGTGGTGGGATTTGAAATAAGTCACGTTTCATATCAATAAGCTTTTTGACAAATACTGTCTTTCCACTAGGCCCCGATATAAAGATATTACATGGATGTTGAAACAATAAACATTCACTCATTGCCATGACTTCTTTTTTTTTACCAAAAGGAATATCAAAACATTGACTTATATACTTTCTACCTCCATAGCTTCTTCACATCTCTGTGTGGGTTTTCGTTTTAAGGGTGATTTTAATTCAAATAAAGTTTCTGAAGAACTCTGATCTATTTGTGGCATACATTGTCTATATAAATAATTAACGATTTCTTCATCATAAATAATAAAATCCCACATGACTCTTGTCCAAATATTTTTTACATTATCTTTGTAAAAAGCATTCATGATTTGTAATGCATTACAAAATTCCCCATACATTCCATCTTTTTCTAATTGATTTTGAATGAAATCTTTTGTTATTGTTAGATAACCAGGAGTGATCATTTGAAATGCATATAATAATGCCTTACGTGTGATCTTGTTTTCTAAGATGAGTCTTACTGGTTCCATGGTTGAAATCAAAGTGATGATTCTTTTGTCTGTTCTGATGTACTTTGTACATCAGGGCAGTCAGGAAAATCATTTGCTGGTCCGTCAGTAAATAAATCACTTAACTTATTTCTGAAATGTAATGCGGCATGATTGCCAATTATTTTACTAAATGATGTTCTTTGATCATCTATGACCATGAGTGCAAATAATGAATTTGAATCTGGAAAATCATCTAGAGTTTTATCATATTTTTTCATGGTTCATTGTTGAAAATATTTGTTTTAAAGTAAATCCATTATCCATGACTGCTAATATTTTATCGGGAGGTGTTTGCATACATGTGGGTGGTTTATATAACTGACAGCCTCTAATAAGTTTCATGTAAGGACAATTTGGAGAATACTTGACATGTTCTTGTAAAGGAATATCCTTTTCTTCCCAATTATGTAAACCTTGTCCACATACAAAACACTTCACTTTACCACCCCCAACACAGAAAAATCCAGCTTTGGCTAATTCTTCTTTTTTCGATTGTAAGACTGGGTAGGAAGTCCAATGAAAACTTTCAAGTCTTTTTAACTCTGATAAATAATTAGGGAAAGCAGACTCGAGTGGTAAAGACATCTTGTCTGTTCTCTGTTCAAAATTGAAATGAGTTTTTGTGACGGATATTTATATCTTATACCCATAGGGGAGGGTATGATATTTATCTACTACAAAACGTTTTGTATATACAGATCTGAATGTTTTGGTCATGCTCAAAAAATTCCACATTGTTCACAATTTTGTCTTTGCTCTGTATTATATCAAAATATTCGGACGGTTCATTTATATATTTAGTTTTACTTTTGATATTGTTTTGTGCATTTTTTCCCCAGAGACAATTTAACATGGTTTTGGCAAACGATCTTTTTCCTGGATTTTTTTCAACATTTTCCAAATAGATGTTTTCAATTTGTGCATAATCTTTTTTAAATGTGTTTTTGTCTGTTTCTGTTTTCACCCAATCTGGAAAGCCGCTAGCTTCTTGTTTCATTTTTAAATATTTGTTCACATAATGTTTGTAAATCTCTGAAGACCATTCATCCCAGTGCCAAATCTGATAAGTGTCAATTAAAGTGTCACCCAAATCAAATGACTTGTTAAGTTCGACAGATGTCCATGTACCTACTATTGCACGTTGGTCTGGTGTGTGTTTACACTGATCTAATTCGTGTTCTGCACATGTTTTGCAGAGTGTAAATGTCATTTTCTTATTACAATGAATGGGGAGAACTGGTAAAAAAAGATTTTGAGGGGGTAGGATCTTACATTTGATAAGTCCTCTATATTCCCTTATTTTGTCAGTGTCTATGTTTTCCTTTGTGAGTATAGTCGGATGAGAGACTGGGTATTCTCTGTGTTTATTGACATATGGGTAGAGTGAACAAATGTCTATGTATTTAATTTCTGTGTCTGTATTTTCATCAATTTTGTAATGTAATTTAATGGCATTTGTTCTCCCGCCAAACAATGCATCACGTGGCTGAATGGGATCCATGTGTGGGAAAAATGTATCTATAGAAGCTTGAACATCTGGATCTGTTTTGCATAGATGATCAAGTTCGTGTTCCCACACTATGTGTACATTATAACCCAATGATTTGAAATGTTCTGTGTGGGTCTGAGTCTTATTATACAGGGATTGATAGAATTGTGAATTGATTGGATTTTTCTCGAATCTGTCAGGATAGCAAGTCTCACATCCATGCCACATACACCCATAAAATTCATAGATTGTGTTTGTCTCTTTGTGAAAACCATCTACATGATAATTTCCAATTCTATTTTCCCCACCATTTAGTGCATGTTGAATGTGTATGCCTTCTTCCTGTGCTAGTAGCTGTAAGAATCTAATGGCTTTCATGGAATATCGAACAGCAGTGGGATATCCTATGTCTGAAATGAGAGCAATTTTGTTTTCTGGCATTGAATTTTTCTGCCAAGCTTTATTACACGCATCGGCTAAAGTCACAGATTCTCTGAAAGGATCGATTCCATCACATTCCATGAATTGTTTTCTGAATTCTCCACAACCTCTACGGAGGATGTCTACATCAGATTTACAGTACATGTCCATTTCTTTGGCAAAATTGAAAGTGGCGTTACTAGTAAATTTTTGATTGTACCATTTAATGAATTCTTCTCTGGCTGGGGGAGACATAGAATCAGGCATGTATAATTTTGCATCTAAGTAAGGTCCAATGTAATTTTGATATGATTTTGTGTTTGCCAGATGAGGAAAATAACCTTTTGCAAGTTCACTTAAACCAAATGTTTTAGGGAATTGTGCCAATCTCATAGAAAGGAAACTCAATGAATCGATGAGTCTAACACCACAAGCTTTCAGAGAAATAATTTTGTTTCCATTCATGATGACATCGGGTTTTGATGTGCCAGTTTCAATGATATGTCTTAAGATAAATTGTGCATCAAACCCTCTTGAAGGGGCGACAGCAATTGCTGTCGCCCCTTCGTGCTCCTTACTGAGAAGCCATTCACAAAAATCACTCAAAGTAGATTTTCCTTTAAAGATATATTCCCTTTTTCCGATTTTGTCACATCGTGTACACTTCTCATCAATAGATTTACAAATACACTCACCACATGCATGGTGTGCAACACAGTAATTTGGGATATGGATTCCTGAGTCTTGAGTTGTTTCAAAATCATAAAACACAAATGGTACTTTTGGTATTTTGTCATTCTCAGGTGATTTGTATTTTGGAATGAAACAGTAATGTTCAAATTTGACTATTTGATGACAATATTTACATTTTTTAAAACCATCACAAATATGTTTACCTTTCCCAGAGTAAATGCACATGTTACACGATAGACATTTCTTCACTAATTGACAGATTGATTTTTCTTGGTTCTGTAATAGAGTTGTGTGATTTTTATAACAAGATGAACTTACAAAATCTCTGTTACATGTGTAACAATGAACAGAATGTTCAGGTGTACAAGGGGTTGGAGAATAACAGACACATCCTTTTGGACATCTGTGACGTTCTCTGTTGTTATACCCTACATTGCAATATTCACAATAGTAACCACACCCTAAAAACCCTGTAATTTTAGTGATGGTGTCAAAATGCTTCTCATGGTGGTAAATGTGAATAACTTTACTCTCTTTTGTAGTTTGCGGTGGTTCGTATAAAAACGTTTCTTTTGCAAATTGTGGGTGGATTTTAATGACATACTCTGGGGAGAGAATTTCTTGAATTTTATGATATTCCTCATACCCACAAGGTTTATTATATTTGAGACCTGCTTTATTCATCAATATTTTAGCTTCTCGCTCTTGTGTCGGTCTATAAGAATGTCGAATATTCTTCCATTTCTTTTGCCAAAGCTCAGATTCATCTTTATTGGCGTAACACTTTCCTACCACAACGGCTCTTGCAAAACACATGGAATCCTGGACATTTTTTATTTCAACAATACTTTTCTTATTTCCAACCAGTTTACCCACAGCTGAAAATGAAATAGGTGCTTTTCGCCCACGACCTTGTGGTAGGCGTGTGTGTGTCACTTCCAAAGATAATTGACCGTCATGTAACGTAAATTTATCATTTGATTGAATAACTTTTTCTATCTCATCTAACACTGTTTTTCCAGTGACACCCAAGGCCTTGGTGAAAGGAATAAAAATACCTACATCAAGGCCTGGATGGCTGATGGAGATCCTCACAGGATCTCTGTCTTGTATACCACACTCTACCTTCACATCTCTTACCATTGAATCAAATATTTCAGTTAAAAACTCGAGCGGATTAGTGACATCAAATTGCTTTAAAGTCACTCTGCATACATGTGATTCAGAGTGAAATTTTCTGGATGCACGCATTAACTGAGGATGAATGGAATATAAATTCTGTACACTCTTTTCAGAGTGTACAGATTTTGTATTCTTAGCATATTCAGTCAATCTCTGTTTCTTACCAGCTAATGCAACAGGTTCTGTGTCATTATCCTCTGAATCACTGTAGTCCACTAATGATCTCTTCATCTTTCACTCTTGTCAAGTCAAAAGCTTGTGTGATCCAAACCTCCCCCTACCCACATTTTTATACTTTCTCGGCGAACAGAAATTTGTGTTTCAAGAAAAAATATTTTTCCTGAAAACACAAGATTCTGTTTTCAGATTTTTTTGTACACTCCAAAATGGTTATGGAAATATTTTGAAGATTTCAAAAAATTTCCATGACCATTTTGGAGTGTACAAAAAAATCTGAAAACAGAATGTTGTGTTTTCAGGAAAAATATTTTTTCTTGAAACACAAATTTCTGTTCGCCGAGAAAGTATAAAAATGTGGGTAGGGGGAGGTTTGGATCACACTTGCTTTTGACTTCAAGAAGACAAGACATATTTTTGAAACGCTCTAAAAGTTAAAGATGAACACTGATCCAAGAATGGAGAAAGCAAGTGATGCTAAAAGTATTTACTATAAACCATCTAAATGGGGAGAAGTTAGAAGACTTGTGAATGAACTTTATAAATTGATATCAACACCTAAAGAGATGATTTGTTCCATTTGTCATCAGAAAGGACATTGGGCAAATACATGTTCAGACAAAGGGCCATGTTTTTATTGCAATCAGAGAGGACATTGGATTAATGAATGTAGATTGAAAAAGCTATCGAATAACTCTGTGTCTCAACCAAGATGGGGTTCACCAGCTGTTGATCAACGAGGACCGGTAAAAGTTTATCCATGGTCAGAATACATAAAGCATGCAGAAGATAGATTACCGATTACAGGTTTCAACTTGCAACTTGATGAAAAAGACATTGACAACCACACTTTACAGGGGATGAGCACGCTACCATTACCACCACCTTCCCATATAAACTTTACAAATGAGAAAGTTGACTTAGCAGAACCTGTGTTACCAGAGTTTGATGATAATGATGATACATTATTATACAATATGGATACACCCAAAGAAACAAAAATGGAAATCGATGAAGAAAATTTATTCCCAGAGAAAGAGGAACCACCAAAGAAAGTAACAAGAAAACGAAAAGCTAAAGACATTCAAACTAGAGTGGGGAAACTTGGCAAGAAGATGTGAACATTTTCAAAGTGACACTACACTTATGTAAAATTTCATGGAATAAAATTTTGAAAATGTGAATACAGTGTTTAGATACTTTTTTTGTGTCGTGAAATAAGAATTCAGTTATATTCTATCATATTGGTTGAGTGTGCATAAAGTTTCTCTTTTTAAGAATATGGTGGCCCTGATAAGGGCCGTTTTTATGTTTTTTAAAATAAACAATGTATGTTTATTTTGGTAAGATTATTCCATGCTTCTTCCTAGCAGCTCGTAGAACATCGGCTCTTGTGATAATGTTGTTTGGGTAACCGATTCTGTCTGTGGCATAGCAGTAACTATCTGTCATCAGCCTTCTAAGAAATAGCTCAAGGCCCCTTCGAGCTTCATCCATGGCCTGTGATGAAATAGATTCCGCACCACCTCTCCTCGCCAATTCTCGTAGATTTTCTCTTGGAATGACTGTGTGCTCGGTGTTCTGTTCCCTTCTGTCACCGCTCTGTGCTATGCTCTCTACCTCGATGCTTAGTTCAATCTTCATGTTTGTCAATAAGAACATTGGTGGTATGAGGGGCGAGTCTAGTGAATTTTATAGTAATTCAAGGGAGGGAAAAGCCGCCAGAATTACTCATTGTGAAAATGAGTAATTCTGGCGCCTTCTTCCCAGACTGGTTGATTTTTAGGCGGACTTCTCTACTGTTGGTTAATTTTTTGGAGGGGGAAACTTTCAAATAAAAAATAAAAGACTTTCTTTATTTGATAGTAATTCAAGGGAGGGAAAAGGCGCCAGAATTACTCATTGTGAAAATGAGTAATTCTGGCGCCTTCTTCCCAGACTGGTTGATTTTTAGGCGGGCTTCTCTACTGTTGGTTAATTTTTGGAGGGGAAACTCCTTCTAATAAAAAATAAAGACTTTCTTTATTTTTGATTGGGAGGAGTTTTCCCCCAAAAAATTTCATCCAATGGTAAAAAGAGAGGGAAAACAAATCCTAATAGTATAAATTGAAAGCAAAAACTTCTTCATTTTATCATTACACTGAAAAAATGTCAGAATTTACAACTATAAATTTTGAAGATCTACAGGCTATGGATGCCGGTTATTGGAGATATTATGATACCACACCTAGTGAAATGAATACAAGAGATGTGGAAGTACAAACTGATGAGACAGAGCGGGGAAAAATTCTGGCAATGCTAGAAAAGATTTACTATGCTGTGGATCAACTAAAAAAAAAAACGTCACCTCTACAACTCGTGCCGGAGAAGATTACCATCCCTGTGGGTTTTCAGATGCTAGATCCCCCCAAACAGACCAAGAAAAGACCGGGGCGTAAGAGGAAAGCCACTGAACAGCGTGTAACAGGAGGTTGGAAGATAATGGAGAAGAACCATCAAAATCACCACACCCAATACGCATGAGGATTGGAAATTTGGCGTGTGGTCAGGGGCGGTATGGAAAAATATTGCCTGAATAGAATCAACCCCCCTGGCTCAAAGACAACAACTTTAAAACGGTCCTTTTCAGGACCACCACATTCTTAGAAAGAGAAACTTTATGCACAAACAACCAAAATACAGTACCCAATTCATTTATAAAATATTTCATTTCCCCCTCTAAATTGCAACAACAAAAAAAAAAATCATCTTGTTATTACTTCACGGTATTTATTTTGGCGGGGAGGAAATGAAAATGTTTCGATCACATTACCCACTGATCGAAATATTTCATTTTCCCCTCCAAATTTGCAACAAAAAATCACCGTGTTATTGCTTCACGGTATTTATTTTGGCGGGAGGGGGAAATGAAATATTTCGATCACACGACCCACTGATTGTTTCGCCGCCCCAGACTGTTCCAAAATCTGGGGCGGCGAAACAGCCAGTGAGTCGTGTGGTCGAAATATTTCATTTTCCCCCTCCCGCCAAAATAAATACCGTGAAGCAATAACAAGGTGATTTTTTGTTACAAATTTACTGACATCTCATATCCCAATATTTTTTCTGGAGGCAAAAAAAACCAAACAAAACCGCAAGTAACATACCCCTCTGAAGTCGAAAAAAGTTAGATGAGGTTAACAGTCTACAGTGCAAGGGAGAAAAAAAGATAAATTTTTGTCTAAAAAAAAACTTGCACTAAGAAGTAAGGTCAGACACCTGCCTGTTAATCACGCGCGCGAATTACGCATCTGAAGCCATGGAGAGAATATATGTCTCTTAGTTTATTGGGGTTTTTTTTTAAATAGAGAACGTGACATAGAGAGAGAGAGAGAGAGAGAGATTCAAGTGTGGTGTATAATTACATTCTGTGCGCTCAAAACACATGCATATCTAATAACATATCTCCCCGCCCAGAAAGACAAGTTTGATGATAATTATAAACAGATGATTTTTCACAGTGCATTTTCAGAGTTATGTGCGTGTTTTTCAATTTTTGTATGTTAAAACAGCTTCATGAAAAAATATTTTTCAAGACAAATCTCCCCCAGGGAAATGAATTTTCACCTCACGCACAAACAACTTTGAATACGAGTATACAAATAATTGTATACTCGCGTTCAAAGAGAAGGCGAGATAGAATTCTGTGTAGTTCAAATAAATTCTTTTCAAAATGTTATAAGCTAAACACTCCCAACTAAATTTCCCCTCTTAATTTCAACCCTTCATTTATTCATTTAATGTTAATGTTGTAGTCTGATATCCACCACGCTCGAGGTAAGTTCCCCTGAAAGTAAGAACAGACGATTTCGCGTTTTCACCCTCACATCCCACTGTGGAAACTAAACTTTTTTAAAATACGGAATATATGTACACAGAAACCCATTTCATGGCATTGTTACCCCCGTTAACATAACAGACGGGAGGCTCAAAGAACCGCTAAGACAGCAAAGGGATAAAATGTGTTTTCGTTTAATTGGCGAGAAAGTGCGCCAATTAAACTAAACACATTTTATCCCTTTGCTGTCTTAGCGGTTCTTTGAGTCTCCCGTCTGTTATGTTAACGGGGGTAACAATGCCATGAAATAGGTTTCTGTGTACATATATTCCGTATTTTAAAAAAGTTTAGTTTCCACTGTGGGTAAGATATTGTATGTTTAATAACCAATCCTTCCATACAGTAAAGTGTTGTACGGTTTAAAGAATGGAAAGATTGATTAATAAGCAAAATACACATATTTGGCAGTATAGAGTAATTGGAAGACCTCCCTACCCCATGACTGATACTATAGCCCCAAGCATTTAACATTGAATTCAGCATACCCCAGGACTGACACTATAGCCCCAAAATTAACATAGGATTCTCCATAGGGTTTTGTCCCTATAGTGTCATATTTGGGGCTATAGTGTCAGTCCTGGAGGCGAGAAAAAGATTTTAAAATCTTTTTCTCGCCTCCAGGACTGACACTATAGCCCCAAATATGACACTATAGGGACAAAACCCTATGGAGAATCCTATGTTAATTTTGGGGCTATAGTGTCAGTCCTGGGGTATGCTGAATTCAGTGTTAAATGCTTGGGGCTATAGTGTCAGTCATCACTACTATCGTCCCTATGTGAGCCACTTTTGATTCTATTTAATGTCCTATTAAATAACTCCTATTTTCCTTCAATGTGGAAAAGGGCCAATGTCTCTCCAATTCTAAAAAAGCAACCCTCAACTTAGTTACTAGTTATCGCCCGATATCTTTGATTAGCTGTCTTGGTAAAGTTTTTGAAAATGTGTCTTCAAACGATTGTGGCATTTCCTGAATGACAATAATATTCTTAGCCAATTTCAATCAGGCTTTATACCTGGTAACTCAACAGTTCTCCAAGTAATTGATATATATGATGAATTCTGTCGAGCGCTTGATGAGATTAAAGAGGTTAGGATGGTCTTTGGTGATGTCAGCAAGGCGTTTGATAAGGTTTGGCATGAAGGTCTCATTCACAAACTGGAAAGTATTGGTATCTCCGGGGAACTCCTGTTATTCCTAAAATCTTATCTCTGGAACAGGTCGATGATATAACCGAAAATTTACAAAGTAGTATTCGTTTCTTTGCAGATGACACCTCTTTATATCTCATTGTGGAAAATCCTAACCAAGCCGCAAACATAATCAACCATGATTTGACCACAATTGGCCATTGGGCCAAAACATGGCTGGTTGAGTTTAATCCTCAAAAGACAGAGTATGCTGATAACACGTAAAACCAACCCAAATGCCCACCCTCCCCTATTTTTAGGCGCTACACAAATAACTGAAGTAGACAGCCATAAGCACCTGGGGGTTGTATTAAATAACACATGCACATGGAATAACCACATTGACAATATTTGTTCTAAAGCCTGATGTCGTTTAGACATGTTAAGGAAACACAAATTTAACCTGGACCGCACGGTCTTAGAAAAAAAATATTTTGAGTTCATAGGCCCCTACTGGAATATGCTGATACTGTTTGGGATAATTGTTTCTTGACGAAAGGTGACGACATGGAAAAATTACAGATTGCAGCTGCAACGTTAATCACGGGGGCAACTGTCAGTGTCAGTAAAACCTTGTTATATACAGAAACACGCTGGGATTCCCTACAAGAAAGGCACCGCAAACTCAAGCTTACACAATTTTTCAAAATGTATCATGGCCGGACACCTTCATACACTGCAAATAAAGTTCCCCCGCTCGTCTCCACCATGAATCAGTCGCTCATTGTACGAACAGGCCAAAACCACCGAGTCTCGCTATGTAGGACACAGCTGTATAGGTCTTCCTTCATCCCCAGCGTTTCTGACCAGTGGGACAAAGTGCCCCTCCCTGTCCGTGAGAACAAATCATTGTGTAACTTCAAGACGTTCCTAAACGCGGCCTAAATTCCCACTTACATGAAAACCACTTAGCACTTCGTCCCTTCTACGCTTGCGGTGTGCGTGAGACATCACAACAATTTTTATTATACTGTCCCATGTTTACAACTGCTCGCAATAATACGATTTATCATATGACTCGTCCGTTTTATTTCACTTTAAAACATTTGATATTTTGTTTTCATATTAATCAGTGATAAATAAAGCCTTCTGTCAATTTCATTGGTCAGTTTCAAAACTAGACAATTTGATTGGCTGAACAAAATACAACTGGGCCACATTTTCATAATTTGCATAATTAGAGTTGGGAGCTTTCATTGGTCAATTTCAAAACTGGACAATTTGATTGGCTAAACAAAATACAACTAGGTCACATTTGCATAATTTCATTAGGGAGAATTTACGTTATCTGTCATATTTAGGGTGGGTTATATTGTATTAATCTTTTACCTACAAGAAAAACGCCATTCATTTTTTTTTATATTTACATCCTCGTATAATGAACATTTTTAGTTATACGAAGATGTTTTTTCCAGTGCCGTCTGCAACTCAAGTTAGGTGATGGGTTAAACGGTCATATTAAGTGGCTAATTTGTGCGTGTGTGTCATATGATAAATAGAATATGAAATGAGTGTTTTTCTCATATAATAGTTATGAAACTCGTCCGAATTTTCCGTTTGGGCTCGCCAAAACGGAAAATTCTTAGACTCGTTTCATAAACATTATATGAGAAAAACACTCATTCCATATCCTCTATTAACCCTTTACCTAACATGAAAAGCAGACGACACTTGCAAAAAAAATTCTTGAATAACTAATTTTTTTCATTTTTTGTCTCAAAAACATAGGTTATGACACCTCGTTGGAACGAGCTCGACGAGCTCGTTCCAACGAGGGGTCATAACCTATGTTTTTGAGACAAAAAATGAAAAAATAATAAAAATTCATTGGCGATTTTTGAGAATCGCGCTGGCCGGTTTTGGCCGTTACGTTGGGTAAAGGGTTAATGTACTTCCATTTACATTTGATATATCAACTGATAGTCTGATATATCAACACTTCTTTTTGGCTCTGAGCTTTTGAGTAACGATGGAAATAGCCTTATCTTTGAGATAGTACATAACTTCATATTAGCAAGTGGGAGGTTCAAATGACCCCGCCTCTCGTGCATATTTAGTATGTGTATTCTTCGTGTTCCCAATACCTACAGCTTATGTCCAGGCTCACCACCACTCGCATTCGTACGTGGGCTATTGTCCCCTTAAATTTTTTTGGCTGCTCCCATGAAATTGCCTGTCTTTCATATCTTAGGGTGAACTTTATGCATCCAATCTGGCAGTTCCTTTCTTTTATTTTCTCTCTATGTGTCTCATATCCTATTTCCATTTTATAATCTCCCCTTATCACCTCCATGCTGAGTTTAAACAATTTCATATATATCTGATTGGGTGGCGTGGCCAAATTGATCAAGATAGTCGTGACCTGTTGGCCCTCAGTCGTTGATGCACGAGCCTACCTTCTGATTCTTTCCATGTTTTGAAGCTAATTTATATTGAGCTTGGGAGACGACACACTTAAGCTTGACGCTTCCTGTCGAATCAATCCCTCATCTTTACAGTAACGTGTAAGTCGTTCACTATGTATGTCAGTATTATGTATTATATTTTTGTTAACAATGAAATGTTTGCATGTAACATAGATTCTAAGAATAAATATTGTTTAAACTAAACATACATATGTTTTCGTTCTTTAATCGTTCACATTAACTGGACTGTCAACGGCTTTTGGACATTGTATAAATTGTAAAATATAAAGCCGCGTTAAAGTTTTAAAATGGCGACGAGCAACGTCAGAAACACGTTTTCACTGGTTTCGTTAAGTTCCGCGACAACGACAATTCTTTTTATATAAACAAGACAGACAACTCCATATGAAATTGCCTGGTTCCAGATCACATGACGAGCCATTTGTTTAGGTTCTTCGGCGGGTTTTGGTTCTACTTGGAAGCATATTTGGCGCGGATTTCTATTGAGTGTACGTAAGTTTATGCTGATATCGCTTCGCGTTTTCGATGTTTAGATGTCGTAGTTAAAATCAAAACTTTGCGACGTATATGATAAAAAGAAATACCTACTGTTTTGGAGTAGGTTCAAGAATTATCTCATTCGTGGCTGCAAGGAAAATCAAAACTCACTCGTGAAAACTTTTGTTTTCTTGCAGTCACACATTAGATAATTCTGGAAGTTACACAAAAACAGTTGATATCTGCTATCTGTTTCGTACAAAACATAAGAAGAAAAAAAAAAACCAAAAACAAACAAACAAATAAAGCTCAAGTACATATCGTTCAAACGACAGTCCGAATTGCAGGGATTATAAAAAACTTTCTGGCCCTGCACAATACACCTGTAGAAGCAAGAAAGTTTTAGCCTGTCCTTCCGATTGTATTGTTTAAAAGTGTATTGGAAATCTTTTATGTCTATAGTGTATGAAAGATTTGGATCGCACATGGTGTTGTTAACTATTCGTTTGCGGCCGGAGGATATTCCTGACGCGGAAGGATTTCTCTTGTAACTGAATAAGTATAGTCTGAGCACCAATAATCACATTTTACCCCTGGAAAGTGAATAGGTTTTGTAACCAATGATTCATCGAGTTAAAGTTAGATAAATTGTTCATCAAATCTAGTCATGGCTGCTTTAAAGCAGCCATGACTAAATTTAATGAAAATATGTTTAAAATACTCAGTAGGTTAAGAGTTAAGGCTGAAAAAAACCCAGTGAAAACGTAAGCTCATTCGCCGTATATCGTTAACACTTTTGACAATGTATATACAATGATGCGGCAATGATGCTGGACGCTAGAAAAGGATAAATCTGCCAGAAAGTCAGACAGTTATGTGTAGTTTCGTAACGGAAAGTGATCCGAAGAATGAAAATCAAAATAGCAAGTGGAATTCCGGGACAACTACCTCGCTGACTGATTGCAAGACCACTATCTTGCAGATGTAGCTCTTATAACTTCGCCTGTGATGGTTCACAATGAGAAATAAATTGACATTTGAGATTTATATTTGAGATAGATATTACTGCTCCTGTCAACTATACTTAACCCTTTACCCAACACAGACGATATCAATATTTATTATTTTAAATATCATTTTTTGAATTTTTTCAAAAGATTTCAACAAAACCATATCATGTGACCCCTCGTTGGAACGAGCTCGACGAGCTCGTTCCAACGAGAGGTCACATGATATGGTTTTGTTGAAATTTTTTGAAAAATAATATTTTTTCAACTATTGAATTTGCATTTTACACGGGCGGGTGCGGGCGATTCGTTGGGTAAAGGGTTAAAATGCGATTGACCATATTTCTGAATGAGACAAACAACCACCCAAAGAGTGATTGTTTTTGCATTCAGAACAAAAAGATGGAAGGCGCGTAGCCAGGTATCAATATTAGGAGGAGGGATACGGGGGTCTTAAGGCATCCCAAAGTGTTGATGCCTCGGGAATATCGAATTCTTAAGTTGGGAAATGGTATGCAGGTGGTTCCCCAATCCCATTGGTGGGACCAGAGAAGTTTTAATTTGCACCTCCTGGATCCGCCCATACCCGGAACCGGGGTGTGACAAATGAATATCTGTGACTAGTTTTCAAACAAACTGCTTTCATTTCAATATGCATGCTGTAGCATTCCTATCTGCAAAGTCATCATTATATGTGACACAAAAGAAGAAACTCTCTTAATGGTACAGGTAAGGGCAAAGAGTTCACCTTATCCAAAAGCATCAGTACAGGTGATGATGACATTAAGAACTTTCGAATTAAAACACAGCACAGCAGTCTCAAAGGCCTTGGATTCTCGGCCAACGTTTTTAATAATCCATGCAATTCGGGTTGTCGTTTGAACGATACGATTCTCTCTTCTTTGCACTTCTTTAACAAATATATGTCGACATAGGCTCCCGCCTCAATCAGCATCTCTGGCAGCTTCCAGTCAGAGCTCCAAACAATTGCAGTCGATAACGGCGTGTGGCCGTTATAACCTACAGCATTCGGGTCGGCTCCATTCAATAGTAGCAATCTACTCGTTGTATAACAGCCTGCTCTACAAGAAAGAATTAACGAAGTAGAACCTCTAAGCTGAACACTGTCAACCAACGCTCCTTTCTTCAACAACATTGACACAATCCTTGCGTTCTTATGCATTGCTGCCACGTGTAAGGGACGGAGCAAAGAACAATCGGGCGCATCAACATCACAGCCTTTGGCACTGCAAATGGCTTTTGCCATTTCATGATTATCTAAGTCTACAGCATGCCATAAGGATGTACACTTGCGTTCATCGTGGACATTCACGTCGAACCCACCTTTCACCATTTGTTTGATTATATCTGTTTGCCCCTGTACAATACAACTATAGAAGCAAGAAAGTTTTAGCCTGTCTTTCCGATTGTATTGTTTAAAAGTGTATTCAAAATCTTTTATATCTATAATGTACGAAATATTTGGATCGCACTTCCTGTCAATAAGCTTTTTCACGATAACTGTTTGATCGAATGATATCGCAATTTCCAATATCGTTTTCCCAAACCTGTCTAGCTTATCTTGACAATGAAAAACATAATTCACGTCCAATCCTTTCATCAGGTACCGCTCCAAGAATGTGACATTTCCTTTTCTTACGGCCTCATACAGATCATCCTCAAAGTAATCCATTACACCTTGATGATTCCACTCAGCATCCCATTGCTCATACTGGACGACGAAATCCAAAATTTACTTTGTGCTAAAATACGCTAGGGATTGATATATATAAATGTCGGTTTCACTTTTGGGGTTGTTACTGTCTTTTGAGATGTTATGGAAGTCCACAAAAATGATAATATTCTTCGTGTTTGCAGAACTGTAGATGCATTGATAGAGACCTCCCGTTTTAACTCCCCAATTCCATGGATTTCTACGTCATAGTTTACTTTGTATGACTTTTCTGTGTATCTTCTCACACATTACACCTGAAATATTAAAAAAAAACTTCAAATTAAGAATTGTTTCTTCAGATTTCACATTCGAGCAGGGGTGTCGCGAAGAGGGTGTAAACCTGGATTTTCCCTAAAGGCATGCCTTGATGATGTAGTCGGAATATTTATCAATATATGGCGGATTATAGTAAAAAAAAAACTCAGGAAATGTGTTTGTGGATAAATACATGCAGTAGTCGTGATGCATGGGCTTCCCAACTTCTTACTTAACCCTTTACTTAACATGAAAAGCAGACGACACTTGCAAACAAAATTCTTGAATAACTAATTTTTTTCATTTTTTTCTCAAAAACATAGGTTATGACCCCTCTTCGGAACGAGCTCGACGAGCTCGTTCCAAAGAGGGGTCATAACCTATGTTTTGAGTAAAAAAAAATGAAAATTAATTCGCGATTTTTGTGAATAGCGCTGGCCGGTTTTGGCCGTTACGTTGGGTATAAGGTTAATTGGCACGTACTTTGGCCCGGGGATGAGAGTGGGGGTCCCGGCGTAGAAACCCCAGGACCCGGAACTTTTGGGGGCCCACCAGACTTGGCCCAGACGTCCAGGATTCTTGGGTCAGGCCTGCCTCCCTCCCGCCCCCAAAGTTTCGACACCTGCGCCCAGCCTGCACCCCCCCCCCCCCCCCGATCCCGGAGCGAGAAAGAGCAAGATAAGTTGTCCGTCGTATTGGAATACTAGTTGTCACTCATGTGCCGTTTCCAAAATTAGTATCATTGTAACCTTATCAATATTTTAGTTCTACACAACAGAACTAGTGGGTCTAACTACTTACCCATTTCAACCAAGAACCACAAGATCTATAGTTACGTACTACGTTAGTCTTTGTAAGACTGTTAACCCGGGGCCCTCCTGGCCCTCACAGTCTTTGAGAGACCCGTTCAAATCTAGTCTGACTAAAAATGAAAGAAACTGACCGCATTTGGGTCGACTCAGTTCACGCCTCATATCGAAGACACAAATCACATAATCAACATTCTACTTGTCGTACTCAGCCCAAATATAATTTATTTACGTGTCTGCATCATTTTTTAACGCAAACACAGTATCAAATTCAAGAAATGTTGAAAAATATCCGACTTCAACACGTCAAAAAACACCGATTTCAAAGATATACAAAATGTACTACACATGCGCACAGTATCTGTGCGCATGCGTAGTACAATTTGTTTATCTTTGAAACATGATGTTATTTTACGTGTTGAAGTCGGATATTTTTCAACATTTCTTGAATTTGATGCTGTGTTTGCGTTAAAAAATGATGCAGACACGTAAATAAATTATATTTGGGCTGAGTACGACAAGTAGAATGTTGATTATGTGATTTGTGTCTTCGATATGAAGCGTGAACTGAGTCGACCCAAATGCGGTTAGTTTCTTTCATTTTTAGTCAGACTAGATTTGAACGGGTCTCTCAAAGACTGTGAGGGCCAGGAGGGCCCCGGGTCACAGTCTTACAAAGACTAGTACTACGTAGAACCAAATGTTGAGAATGGGGGGGGGGGGGGGGGGGGGTATCTCGAATGGAGCTCTGTACTTGACGAACGGTTGCAATTTGGACTGCTTGATTCTTGAAGTGATAACTTTATTAAATCAACTTGACGTAATAAAGTTGTCACTTCAAGAATTATGTAGTTAAAAGCTATAGGTCTCACAGAACTAAATATTTTCCCATTGGCGACCATTATAACACTTATGTGGAAAAAAATATGATCGCATCACTTTAAATTAAATATTTAAATACCTACATAAAGTACAGACCTTCACACAACTTTCTCTGGCCAGAAAACATGGGGTCATGCAACAAATAAGAGAGAAAATGCACCAGGAAGGGAAGTACCGTCCTTGAACTCAGTTTTTTCTGGGAATTCCCAACAAAAATACACAAATAGTTAACTGGATTTTATAGACCCAGAAAATACTTAGAAAATCTCTTTTTCTTGTGAAATATTCAGTATTGTTGTAAAAACCTAATAAAATGCTTTAACGGTTTTCTCAAGCAATAAGTTTTTTTCTAGGAGTCTTATTTTAGACTATGATGCAATATCCGATCACTCTTAGTTCCGCGATACCAAAAACTCCAGCTCACTGGATACTGACTGATGTACTTGCAAATTTGAAACATGCTGCTAAAAGCGTCATTTATACGGCCAAACGATAACGTGATTTCAGTGTCATCCCCAAAGCTGCCAGAAGTCTCCATTTAATAACTGATCCCCCCACCCCCTGACATGGGCATTCGCGGCAGATACCTTCGGAATCTGCATACACATCCCGACACTTTCTAAAGGGGGTCCGTCACACAATTAACCACGGGACCGAATTTCCTCTCCCCGGCCCTGCACGTACTGGACTCCAAACACCAACAAGATTGGCGCAATATATAAAACTCCAATCCAAATGAAAATGTATCAAGATATGACTCCCTGCCCTTGCAGTTTTTTATTTGTCCCATAGGGACACCTTCCACCCCCCCCCCCCCAATTTACCTCGTGTAATTGTTGAAATGCCGGTAAACCTAAGCATTATGTTGTTGTTCTCTTGCGAATTTCATCGTGTTTAATTGGTCTAGGTTCACGGTAGATCGTGAAGCACATTTGGCCTCTAGTTGTTCTCAGGAAATATAATTTCATTATCGGTTCTGGTACGAATACGGTAGCAGACTTCCATGAACCAGCGGTGCCTGCTGTCAACTCTATGAGTTGTTTTCATATATTTTTCGTGTTCTATACCTCCCAACCTTCATTTTGATATATACTTTGTGTATATTTAATTTGAATTTAAGGAATATTAGAGGTGGGAATTTCAAAACAAACAAAATTCCATTACTTATATAGCACCTTAAGGCTTTAAGAACACGAAGAAAATGGGGGACGTCGTGACAACCGTTACTTATTCCCAGTTCATTATTCAAATTCGTTATCAACCGATTTCATAGGTTGATAACGAATGTAGAATGAGAAACTGGGAATGAGTAACGGTTGTCAAGCCACCGAGTGCCATCTCTTGTCGTGTCAGGTAAAGGGAAAATCGAGCGTGAGGGTATTCTTTCGAAGCTTCCCGGGCGTAACTGTAATTTTGGTCTTTCATGAAAAAACATTCAGACGTACATCAATTCAGGACTTCTGTCCTGAGGTCTGCCTCGATGACTCTGATCCGATGACTCCCCTCCTTCAGACACCCATACACACCTAGCCTACGTACAACCTCGTCCTCGGTGAAAAGAAACTAATTCCACATAAATCCGCGTGCACGCTCGTTCGTCACGTTTTGGAATTCGCGAAGTTTGAAAGTATCGGGAGCACTTGAACAGACGGTACCAAAGGTAACTGTGACAAAGTTGCGATCATAATTACATACCTGTCGAATACACCGCGTGAACGGCATTATTGAGAACAAAACAAATTATGGAAACGCTGAAGCTCCGAGATCTCTCCGACAACTTATTTGAAGCCAATCCTACGTTTGGAAACTCGCCGTTGCCTCCTTACAAACATCGAGTATTTAAAACTCACTGTATATTAAAAATTGATTTAAACAGTGATATCTCTTCTAAAACTGAATCAAACAAAAAAAAACACATTCAGGTCCAAACATGCAGCGCTATATTAAAATATGAGCACGGACTGGAAACGGAACAATGCAATTTTAATCTTTAGTGAGGTGACCTGAAATGTCAACAGAATTAATATCCCGCTTTTATGCTCAAGTCTTCGGATCTTAAAAACAAACATCCACTTCGTGTTTCTCGCCATTGAACTCTGTGTCTGATATGTAGGCCCCGAAGCTAGTGGGGTGCCCCCCCCCCCCCCCCCCCCCCGCATTATTTTGGATTTTTTTGTTATTCGTCGGAAAAATTGTTTGAAGCTCAGGAGCATACATTTTCTCTGAAAGCCGCTATTTGGACAAAAGTGATGACGAAACCGTGGGGGGGGGGGGGGGGGAGAAAAAATGCGTGAACATAGGTGGGTGGGTGGATGGTCAAGTGCCAAAAAAATGTGTGTAAACAGTTACGTAATGTAATTTTTTTTTCCCCTTTTCACTGTTATGGCATCTTTTGTGCCCCAAAACAGTAACAAAATGTCGCCAATTGACCATAAAGGCCTATTTAGATGCATTATTAACAAAATTAACCCCCTTAAAATTAAAAAATATTGGAGAATTTCATCAAAAACTGACTTGAGGATGGGGTTGGGTGTCCGATATTGAACGGAAAAAAAATTGTATTACAGATTTCTCATAAAGTCGACTAAAATATCCATTCACAGCATAATTCATTCATATTCGAGTTTTTTTTATGGAATATTCTTAAAATGAAACATAGAATATTAATACTGTATAATGAGTCATAATAGCAAGGTGGGATTGGTTTTTCAAAATGAAAAAAAATGATAATATTAACTTTTATTTAAAAAAAAACAGAAAAGACTGTTAAATCAAAAAGAAAAAAAAGACTTTTTGATAGCTATCTTGCTATATGCAGATGCCATAACAAAAACGAAAAGATAAGGTTTGCTCTTCTTGAGCCCGGACAAAAACATAGCCAATATTTACAACATATACACGGTTACGGTAAGTAGCAGTGTATGTTCCCCTTCACCCCAGGTTGGGGGACCTCGGTGGGGGACCTCGGAAATGAAGTCATGTCTTGTGACCTAGTGGCGCCATGTTGTGTTGTCATGGTAACCCGGGTGAGCAGCCATCTTATGACGTCATCTCCATAGTGATACGTGGTGTGAGTGCGCATGCGCAGCGCGTGTTGTTAGGGTGATACGTGTTTCCGTCGTCCACTTTGTGTCCTGGAGGCCGCCATCTTGGTTTATATGGTAGCACGTGATTGCTATGTTACCCAATTTTTCTGCAATAGGACGGGGTATGTTTTGAGGGTGTGTTCGATAGAATCGGAGTAAATCTAATTACCACAAACAACTCGACAATCCCTCCAAATCACCAAAATCCACCCAACTTTTACTATTTCGAATTCTTTCAGAATTCTCTGCTTCTATCTATATATGTAATAGTTTATGTCTACCTAGCCATGTTCCTTTGTTCTGGAGTATACTCCAGTAGCGTAGAAGAGCATATTAGTTGGAACAGTTTTGCTTATTATTACTATATTTAGCAATTTCTGGTCTATTCTTGTTAGTTCTGACCCTATTCCAAGTACTCTTGTTGTTTCATATACATTACTTCCTAGCTATACCTATCTCAGTCTCGACTATAACATTGATCAAGGTTGAATCAGATTTCCCTTGTATACATATAAGGCATTCCGTTATTGAGATTCCTAGCCGAGTCCGTAAAATTTGGATTCCGTGTTTTAACATCGACACACGAAGGTATTTCCCTTCCCTCTTAGAAGAATTCAGTTCACTGGGTGATAATACCTTCATTGGGATTATAGTTCAAAAATTCAGATCACGTTTCGTTATATTTTCATTCAGTTCAAAAATTCAATCAGTTCAAAAATGTGTTAATACCTTCATTTGGGTTATGGTTCATTCAGTTCAAAGGGGTTAACTATATATACACATTCATTAGGGTTATAGTTCATTCATTCAGTTCAAAGGGGTTTTAATTACATAAAGTCCATTCAGTTGAAAACTTTGTTCAGTTCAAAGGGTTCATTCAGGGTTGTTCAATTCAAGGGGGTTAGCATTGAGTTATATTTAGGGATTATAGTTCATTCAGGTGAAAACTTTGTTATGGTCAATTCACTTCGATCTTGGTTCTGTTGGATCTTCGTTCACTTCATTCGTACAGTTGTCTTGTATCTGTTCATAAATCAGTTCTGTTCACTTCGATCTTGGTTGTGTTGGATCTTTGTTCACTTTGTTCTGTTCAGTCTGTCCAACTAGTTCGATCAATCTGACTAGTTTGACATTCTTTCAATTTGTTATGTTTACTTCGTTGTTTTGTAGTGACTGGCTGTATCTGTTCAGAGTCTTGTAGTCATTGTTGAATTGGTTGTTATCAATCCCTTTCCATACCCTCGAGTGGACGATGTTAAAACACGGAATCCAAATTTTACGGACTCGGCTAGGAATCTCAATAACGGAATGCCTTATATGTATACAGGGGAAATCTGATTCAACCTTGATCAATGTTATAGTCGAGACTGAGATAGGTATAGCTAGGAAGTAATGGGTGAGATATGGGGCAGAATAACAGAAGCAAATAGTACTGGTACAAGGCCGCAATGGAACAAGACTCTTGTAGAAGCTAATGATAGGACAGATAGACCATAGACCTACAGGTAATGGCCTTGGAGCTTTGGCGACAAGATGGAAGCGGCTGGTAAGACTACATTAGACCCATTGAGGGCTTTTACATAGCCTAATGCGACAAAAACCAAAAAAAGGGATTCTCCAAAAGGTATACTCGATAGGTATCCTCAATAGGTATCCTCAAATAATACAATACCAGGCCATAGGTATCCTCAAATACCCCTATGTGCCTATGTGATAGGGCATATTGTGTCACATTGTGCCTTTTCACATAAGCACATATGACGACAAAAATGGATTCTCCAGTAGGTATCCTCGATAGGTATCCTCAAATAATACAATACCAGGCCATAGGTATCCTCAAATACCCGTATGTGCCTATGTGACAGGGCATATTGTGTCACATTGTGCCTTTTCACATAAGCACATATCGGCACATAAAGAATGTGTCTATGTGATAGGGCATATTGTGTCACATTGTGCCTTTTCACATAAGCACATGTGACAAAAATGGATTCTCCAGTAGGTATCCTCGATAGGTATCCTCAAATAATACAATACCAGACCAAAGGTATCCACAAATACCCGTATGTGCCTATGTGATAGGGCACATTGTGTCACATTGTGCCTTTTCACATAAGCACATATCGGCACATAAAGCATGTGCCTTTGTGCTAGGGCACATTGTGTCACATTGTGCTTTTTCACATAAGCACATATGACAAAAAGGGATTCCATAGCCACAGGTGTTTTAAAAAAAAGGGGTGCTAAAATTGGGGTGCCTGGGGATATTGCCATTGGATACAGACTTTTATTATGCAGAAGGGAGATAACTCTGCATACAGATTATGAGAAATTAAGCAATCTGATTGGTTATAAATGATCTAGATATATGAAACAACAAGAGTACTTGGAATATGGTCAGAACTAACAAGAATAGACCAGAAATTGCTAAATATAGTAATAATAATAAAACTGTTCCAACTAATATGCTCTTCTATGCTACTGGCGTATACTCCAGAACAAAGGAACATGGCTAGGTAGACATAAACTATTACATATATAGATAGAAGCAGAGAATTCTGAAAGAATTCGAAATAGTAAAAGTTGGGTGGATTTTGGTGATTTGGGGGGATTGTCGGGTTGTTTGTGGTAATTTGATTTACTTCGATTCAATCGAACACACCCTCAAAACATACCCCGTCCTATTGCAGAAAATTTGGGTAACATAGCAATCACGTGCTATCATAGAAACCAAGATGGCGGCCTCCAGTACACAAAATGGACGACGGAAACACGTATCACCCTAACAACACGCGCTGCGCATGCGCACTCACACCACGTATCACTATGGAGGTGACGTCACAAGATGGCCGCTCACGCGGGTTACCATGACAACACAACATGGCACCACTAGGTCACGTGACATGACATCACTTCCGAGCTCCCCCACCAAGGTCCCCCAACCTGGGGGTGAAGGGGAACATACACTACTACTACGGTATAAGCAGTAGTAAATTAATTATGGGCACAGGGCTCACATATGCCATGATTTTTCGAAACTAGACTGTTTGAAGTGCATATCAGAATATCAAAATTAGGAAAAGCTTATTTAAATAATGCTTAAAATCAAAGGTTAATTGGAAAGAAAATAATTGAGTTTCATATGCAAGGAAAACATCGAGAAACTAGATTTGTAAGAATATTAAGCCATACATTTAATTTGTCTGATCTGGTTTGATTGGGGTTTTAAATCGCTTTCAACAACTATGTGCTATATGATGCCAATATCAAGACGTTGTTAGTTCCCAAGCTGAAGGTAGAATTACTCAAACAGATCCACTGGATGGCTTAAGGAATCCACCAACCACTGGGGAGGAACTAACAATCTCATCCACACGGCGACCTCAATATAAGGATAAAACAAATTCCTTAGAATTTGCTACATCAATATAGTAAAATGTCTTTATGAACAGCATGGCCACCGCTGCTGTGCCAGTGCATCAACAACCTGGCTACCAAATGTGGACCTATTACACCTGTGTCCACACGGGATTCAAGCTATACAGTAAAGTGTCTTTGTGAACTGATGTGAATCTGGTAAGTTTTGAAAAATGCATCTGATAGAGTACAGATGGTAACATGTTTGACAATATAAAAATATGCATTGACTCAGTGTGCATTACGCATTTCGAGTTGGTGTTCGAGTTCCGAAGTTTTGTATATAAAATGTGTGAGAAGGGGGTGCGTCCCCAAAAATGTCATAGAAAAAATATGCAGGAAAGTAATTAGTAATCCGTTCGCACCAATTAGTAATCCGTGCGCTCGGATTATAAAAATGTTGACCATGTCACCTCTCAGGCTCCATACAGACCAAATGAATTTTTTTAAATGACGAAATGGGAACAGACCAAGTGGGAATAGACCAATTCATAGTAGAGCAGCTGGGGTAGACCAACCTGGAAATATCTTTAAAACAGTATGGCCTAAGAAGCGATCAGGGCGATTTTAGAGCATTGGTGTACCACCGGCACCAGTACATCAGCTATAATAATAATGTAATTTGTGAAGACTTGTTCGTTCACAGCTTTCAAAGGGTCCTCCTAAATACCAGAACCCACCAGAACCACACATAACCCTCCAGAATCTCCCTCTGAATTACATTTGCGCAGTGTTTTACAATGAAATATGTTTATTTTATGTAACAATCATTACAGGAAAGAAGAATAGAAGTAAATTCATTTTTATAGTTGCCTTTGTCTAGGCGGTTCTAGTGGGTTCTAGTATTTCGGAGAAAAATACTAAATACCAGAACCCACCAGAACTGCCTAGATGAAAGCATCTATGAGAATGAATTTACTTCTATTCTTCTTTCCTGTAACAATTATTACATAAAATAAACATATTTCATCGTAAAACACTGCACAGATGTAATTTAGAGGGGGGTTTGGGGGTGTCTGTGGGGTTCTGGGGGGGGGGAGGGGCACAATCTGTGAGGTTCTCGTGTGTTCTGGTATTTAGGAGAACCGCTTTCAAATATCTTGAACACTTTTAGCCAAAAAATGAGGGTGGTTCACAGCCCTCTCCTTGTTCCCACCGACTCCAACACTCCGCGGCCCTTGAGGTGTACAATTTTGGTCTGTGTGTACACAGAAACAAGACAACAATCGGAAACTGTGTATTCACCGAAGCTTATCAATCAAAACACTACTAATCCTAGTTGTTGCAATACATGTGGATCGCCAATGGGAGATGCACATTCTACATTTAGCCACTTTCAGAAGGGAAAACCCCAATAAAATGCAGATAGTAAGTGTAATTTTCAAAACCAGTGATCGGATACCTTTGCTGTTCAAGCAAGTTACCAGAAATAAAATATATACGAAACATGTCCATAAATACTGATTTAAAAGCGAATTGTAATCTTCGCTTATCGTTTTTGTCACTTGTCATTTTAGTGACAGGTGCTCTGGCCAGGTCGGGGAAGAATCAGCCCTGGAAAGATTCGGCCGGAAAGATTCGCCCAAGAAGATTCGGCCCTGGTGGTGGGCCGAATCTTCTCAGTTTGAGTTTAATTTTTTTAAACTTATATTTTATTCAGTTATTTAGAAAAGTTATTATTTGAATATATCTTAAAGATTTTTGATCAGAATTTTACATATTTTGTGGAATTTTTTTTATACTCCAGTTTTGGAAAAAACGGACGTATTATATTATGGCGTTGTCCGTCTGTCTGTCTGTCTGTCCGTAAACAATTTTTGTGTCGCCTACTCCTCAAAAAGTGTACATGCTACATGGTTCAAACTTTGCACACATGTTGATCAGTAATTGCCGTTGTGCATGTGACAAGTGCAGGTAACTTCATTTTGTAAAATTGCAGTGGACGATTCGTTTAATGGACGAAAAGTGTGTAATTCTTTACCACCTATAGTGTTTTTTAGAAATTTACCCGGCACATTATGTACATAAGTTTTAATTTCTTTTTTCAGATTGGCATTATAGACTCCACAACAGAGCAGTAATTGGTGGCCTTGGCATTTCCAAGTTGATCCCTTTACTGAGACGACCTGGGGTGAAGGGGAATTGGGGCGAAACAACTCGGGGGCGAACAGGATTTGGGGCGAAACGACCCGGGACCCCGCCAAACTATGGTTTCAGTATTACCATAAATATGCCCGCTTCTCTCAAATAACACAGAGCAGAATTCTTGTTGTTATGCAAAATTCCCAGTCATCTTCCAGTCCGAGGTTCTTGGGGGATCAACCCACTACCCTACAGCCAATGCGCACACTCAAACTAAATAAAATCATTGGCTATCGATTCCGACACTCGTATATTAAACAGCAAATAAGGGTATAAAGCAAATAAAGTTATTCGGGTCGCAAGGACTTTCAATCCCACATCGTCTCTGTGCGCCTTCAAATTATGTCAATTGCCAAACCCTCAGACAGAACATGAATAGACTAATTAACAGTCAATCACTGAGTGCACGGGCCGAATCTTCCCGGCCAAATCTTCCAGGGTTCGTAAAAATCCAAGGCCGAATCTTCCCAGGGCCGAATCTTCCCGATTTCCACTGGCCGACACTCTGAACAGAAAGGCGGGAAATGATATTTGGTCTTCGTATTTTTTGTCGGGTTTTTTTCAGCTACCGGTTCAAACCTTTCCACGTCAACAGACCTTACATCAGACGTTATTTGGACAACTTACTCACTCTCTCAGTTTTTTCAGTCAAGAAAGTCCAAAATATGCCACCTAAACGCAAAACAGTAAGTTAAGAATTACGATTATTTATTGTTATCACCAATTTTCGTGCAACTCTAACAAATATCAACAGAACTTCTGAAGTAAGAAGATCAACCACTTCTACACCTTAGATTGACATATTCAACACAAAGTACCACCAAGCTCTTACCTAAGCCTAGTCTTTGTAAGACTGTTAACCCGGGGCCCTCCTGGCCCTCACAGTCTTTGAGAGACCCGTTCAAATCTAGTCTGACTAAAAATGAAAGAAACTGACCGCATTTGGGTCGACTCAGTTCACGCTTCATATCGAAGACACAAATCACATAATCAACATTCTACTTGTCGTACTCAGCCCAAATATAATTTATTTACGTGTCTGCATCATTTTTTAACGCAAACACAGCATCAAATTCAAGAAATGTTGAAAAATATCCGACTTCAACACGTAAAATAACATCATGTTTCAAAGATAAACAAATTGTACTACGCATGCGCACAGATACTGTGCGCAGGTGTAGTATAATTTGTATATCTTTGAAATCGATGTTTTTTGACGTGTTGAAGTCGGATATTTTTCAACATTTCTTGAATTTGATGCTGTGTTTGCGTTAAAAAATGATGCAGACACGTAAATAAATTATATTTGGGCCGAGTACGACAAGTAGAATGTTGATTATGTGATTTGTGTCTTCGATATGAAGCGTGAACTGAGTCGACCCAAATGCGGTCAGTTTCTTTCATTTTTAGTCAGACTAGATTTGAACGGGTCTCTCAAAGACTGTGAGGGCCAGGAGGGCCCCGGGTCACAGTCTTACAAAGACTAACCTAAGCCTACAAATATCAGAAAATCTCAGGTGGAATGAACACTTTTGTCTGACCACAGGCACCTGCTTCGGGATTTATGAAGAAGAATTATAATATTTCCCCCACGGCTTTATATAAAATTATAATATAGAGAAGGTATGAAACTCATAAGTCCGGATATTCGAAAACCAGTCGTCTCAACTTTTGAAAACTTAGTCTTTCAGTCGATTCTCGGAAGATATTTTAAAATTTCACACCCACCTTGCCCTAATTTTTCTATCTGTTCATTTTCCTAGCGTTTATATCGAGTATTAAGTCATATATTTGTTGAAACGGTACTTTTTTCCAAACAAAATCCAACATCGATGTGCATAGTTCGGAAATATTCATCTGCAACAGCCTTCATTCAGTAGTCCAATAATATTAGCCTTCGCCTGTGCTCCGAATTTATTATTTTTTGATTTTTAATGTCGCACCGTCGAAGTCTAATCTGATCTTTCATTTTTCCAGCAGCAAAGTTCAGCTGAACGGTTGGACCTCGATTAAAGATCAAATTTCCCCACCTGGTTCCTACTTCCGACTGACAGTTGTGTAAAACACATTTTTCTTCATTCTGGTGGTCATTTTCTTGCAAATAAATCAATATTTTGAATTATTTAGGCGTCATTTGCACTGCAATTTTTTCAACTCGAAACAAACTGTTGAACCGGAAGATGGGTTGATAGAAAAACGCGGAGTGAAAAATGGAATACCGATAATGTAGTGCACACCAAGTCAAACGACCCGGCAGTCGTTGCAATAAATCTCGATTTGTTCGAAACCGCTGAGGTCCATTCCCGGAAATGGGATACGATTTTTAACAATTTTCCAACCGCTGTAACATTACCGCTTGAAAAAATGTTTTTATTTAATTATTGGTATTTAATACGTAATTCGACAGTAAGTATAGGAAATTATACATCTAATATGAATGTGAAGGCATATTATTCTTGTCGAATGTGGGAACATGTATGGAGAATGAGTATTCATCATATTAGTGTTATGTCGCCTAAATTCGTACTTTGCTGCTGGAAAAACGAAAGATCAGATTAGACTTCGACGGTGCGACATATTAAAAATCAAAAAATAATAAATTCGGAGCACAGGCGAAGGCTAATATTATTGGACTATTCATTCAGAAGAGAAGATCTGATTGGTCAACAAATGCAGGTGAATTTCTATTTTTGATTTGTGGTGGCAAATTCAAACTGTAAAACTCAACTTCTCAAACTCGAGAAGAAAACAGGTCTCCGAACACTCATGTCATTCAGTGGTAATTAAACAGAAAATTTTAAGTCATAATAAAATAAATTGATCACAAATATAGAACCAATATTGTAACCCTTTAAACACCAGAGGGTGGGGTGGGGGGCATTGCCTCACTCCTCCACATTATGTTGTCCGGACAGGATTCTACAGAGGGGCAAATGGAGAATGGGGTAGTCTAGACTAGTTGTATATGTACATGTATATGGGAGGGGACCATGCAGAAGACAGCATACTATGTAATAGATTATATGATAAAGTCTGAAAGGGTTAAGTAAGGATAGGGTATGGGGGTAACCTCCCCCCCCCCCATTTGTGTATGTGTGTGGAGGAGGTGAGGGGACATCCAAGACAGTTTTGCAAAATAATTTAGCCATTTACCAAACTGGAATACTACACTTGCAAACAAAATTACTGAATAACTAAAAAAAATCATTTTTTGTCTTCAAATCTGTGACACCTCTTTGGAATCTCCTTCCAGTGAGGGGTCATACAGTTAAAACTAGAAGTCCCGCCACAAATAATGCGCTTATCTAGGCTTAATTGCGCGTTGGAATTGCACGCAATTGCCATATCGAATAGCATCCAGAGCATGGCAGGTTCTCTTGGTTACTCATAGCAAACACATGCAATGTTTCTGCCAATGGACCTCCGGGTTACCCGGAGGTCCATTGGCTGAAACATTGCTTGTGCGCAGACCATATATTCAGAATTTGATAGCTTTACTTGGGCCATAACGCGTACATTAACGCGCATATCAACATGCTATTTGTGCGCATTTCATGACAGGACTTCTAGTTTTAACTGTAAGCTATGTTCTTGAGACATAAAAAAGAGTAAATGATTAAATTTCGATGGTATTTTCCTCTGTTAATAGCGCTTGCCATTATGTTGATTAAAAAGGTTAATGATATCAGAGTGAATCTGCCTTTTCTCTGTGGTACATATGTAATGTAATGTTCATAGATACATGTATCACAGCACTCGAGTGTTTTGTTAAAACAAAATCCGGCTTCAGTCAGGACCAGCACAAACGATTTAATTATTTTGTGTTGTAAGTAAATTTATGCTGTCTGCAAATTTCATGTACATTTGAGAAAATTTATTTTAAAAGCCTGTCACACACTCATGCAGGCCTGCCAAAATTAAAAATTTGCGTAACCTGAAAATAGGTCCTGCAAAAATGTTCTCTAAAAGTCCTCTAAAATGGGCAGTATGGGTATAAATCACTGGCTACGCTTGACTTTAAATCTTGTTGTGGTCACAATTAGCCATAACTGCAGAAAAGTGACCATAAACACCAATAAATAATAATAATTTTGGCAAATACATGTAAGCACAGGCAAAGTGTCACTGTGTCAGCCACTGGACCTCTGTCACCTATGGGTTAAATTTGAAGGCCCCTTGCCGCAGGGACCAGCCTAGGGGGGAATTTTAGGGAGACTTCAAGTCTCCCTCCTGAAAAAAATAGGGAGACTGCAGAGTCATGTAGGGAGACTTCATAGGCAAGTGGGGAAAATTAAGAATATTCATGTACCACCCCCGCCGCCCCTTCATATTTTCAATTTATGGTCCTCCATTAACGTACAAATAATCCAGGTCCAGTTGTCTATGATGCATCTGTGCCAGGTTAAAAAATCACAATGTAATTATTAACTGAAAATCCCCCACTGCTACCTTCTCCTTCATGACCCCTCACCTCTTCTTCGTGCCAATCCCCCATCACCCTCCTGTGGTTGCCTTTCAACAAAGTCTACTAAGCTAATAATTTCCCAAGTCTGAAAGTGTGAACAGGACCAGATGTAAGAAGGTTGCTTGGGAGGTACTTTGTTAGTTAATAAACAAGATACATTCTGGGGTCGAGTATTTTGTAAAAGAAATGTCATTCCGCATCATTTTTGTGGCATTCCGGTGTCATTCCGCGTCATTTCATGTCATTCCGATGTTTAGGAGGACCCTTTTTCAAGATCGTCCACATGCACACTTGTGTCCTGTACAAAGCTTTTCTTGGCATCACTAAAGCTTTTTTTCATGTGTTTCAATTCCATTCGTGTTTTTCTGGGAATAGACAGCCCAACAGTTAACAGTCGTCAGCAAATCGAAATGAAAATATTGTGTTATAAAATACGTCCGTTGTGTATACATTTTCGGCATCCTAAGCGACGTAACCTACTTTCAAACTGGATTGTTTTGATGAGTCGCGTAAGTCACCTATTTTCGTTTCGACACTTGAAGCTCCGACTGGAACGCAACAAAATAGAAATAAAAAAATCCGCCAAAAGCGACAATGGACAATTGCTTGTCGTGTGATTTCAAATAAATGGACGTTTATTTGACGAATTAAAATGCCCATTTATCACACTCGAGCACATTCGATTTTTGAAAATACTCGTTTTCATGTAAACCTCGCATCACTCAGTTCAGCCTTTTCTCATTTTGGCCAATTTTTAGAGGGCGACTTGTAATCGCCCCGACTATTTTTCTAGGCGACTTTGGGCTTAGAAGGGCGACTTAATCACCCTAGTCGCCCTCACGGCTGGTCCCTGCCTTGCCGTAAACACTGCTTTTTTGCATAACTTGAAAGTATATAGGTGTGTCTATAGGGGGGGGTGGGCTTTTTCATAGTATTCAGTGGTAATGAACGCTTCTCCTACAGCAGGTCTTCAGCATACCAGCTTGATATAGCCTGCACCCAGATTCTATAACCGGAGTTTGGGCAGGATATGGGGGGGGGGGGGGGGGGAGTTTTGGAGTGGGCAGCAGGATATCAGTGACGTAGATAGCTTCTCGCTGACATGGGGCAAGCAAAAAAATTTACGACGGACCAAAATTTTCCCAACAGTTTAACAAAAAGCTGCTTTCACCCCCCAAAAGGCCATATTTTAATGTTATTAGAATATTGGGCATAAATTCACCTAAGATTGGTCCCAATAATGTTCCAACCCCACTAGAAATTTGCCGACAAAAGGGCTGGGGGATGCGGGGGGGGGGGGGGGGGTAGTCATATGATTGTGGCCTAAGGGGGGTCCCTTCCCTCACACTGGGGCTGTGAGGGGAAGGGGCCCCCTAGGCCACAGTCAAACAATGACTAGGGGGCACAGCCCAGTCCCCCTCCCCCCCCCCCCCCCCCCTTTTGTTTGGAAAAAGTACCATTTCAACAAATTTACAACTTAATATTCGATGTAAACGGTAGGAAAATGAATAGATACAAAAATTAGGGCAAGGGAGGTGTGAAATTTTAAAATATCTTCCGAGAATCGACTGAAAGACGAAACTTTCAAAAGTTGAGGCGACTGCTTTTCGAATATCCGTACTTCCGAGTTTCATACCTTCTCTATATTATATAAAGCAGTGAGGGAAATATTATAATTCTTCTTCATAAATCCCAAAGCAGGTGCCTGTGGTCTGACATTGGCAATGAAGCCAGTTCAACCACAGGTGCCTGGAAACCTGATCTAAAGAGATAAATAAGCTCCATTTCACCTGATATCACCCGTACTTCAAAATACCCCCCTTATATATAATATATACAAGGCTGGAAACTCCCCGATGCTCAAAATTCACTATACCGAAATTAGGATACTCTCGTAAAACTACAAATTACATTTGGGGGGCATATGAGCGGGAACAGGTCAACTCGTCACTGGGTCAAGTCGCCACAGGTCAACTCGCCACCAAAAAAAAAAAAAATAATACAAGGCAGGTTTCTGACACAACATGAGTTTATTCATTATCCAAAACATATCACAAAACATAACATTTAGCACATGAAAAATACTTTTATACATTAACTTAATTAACTTACAGTTAAAACTAGAAGTCCTGTCATGAAATGCGCACAAATAGCACGCCGATATGTGCGTTAATCTACGCGTTATGACCATAGTAAGGCCATCAAATTCTGTTCATATGGCTTCTTCACAAGCAATGTTTCAGCCAATGGACCTCCGGGTAACCCGGAGGTCCATTGGCAGAAACATTGCCTGTGTTTTCTACGACTAACCAGGAGAAACTGCCGAGCTTTGGATGCCATTCGATATGGCAACTGCGCGCAATTCCTACGCGCAATTAAGCCTAGATAAGCGCACAGTTCGTGACAGGACTTCTAGTTTTAACTGTAATGATTATGTCCCTTATCAGATTTTTTCAATAATTTATACTTTGAGCACTGTAAGCATTGGTCAATCGATACGACTTCTTGGCGGACCCAGATATTTTCAGACCTTTCAGGGACACGAAGCCACCCAAACCGTCCCCCAGCCGAACCTTCCCCTGGATTTTTTGCCCAAACTGTCCCCCTATATTTTACCCAAACCGTCCCCCACTCAAAAAAGTTACATGTAAATTTGATATTTGACCCAAACCGTCCCCCGATATTTTTCCCCCAAGCCGATATTTTACGAACATTCCCCAGATATTTCACCCAAAGTGTCCTCTACAAAATAACAACAAAGCGTAATCAAAGTTCTGGACATTTTTCTTTATTTTTAGCTCAACTTGACAAAGTCAAGCTGAGCTATTGCCATCACTTCTCGTCCGTCGGCGTACGTACGTACGTTAGTACATTAGTACGTACGTCCACAATTTCCTTTGGCACACCTCACAGGTCGCATTTATGATCAGATGACTTTGAAACTTGGCATGCTTGTTTGGGGTGACCTCTAGATGGGAGCTATCGATTTTCTTCAATTTCATCAAAAAAAGTTGCCGCGGCCAACGTTCTTAGAACTTAGTTTAGTCAAACCACAATATTTCCCTTTGGCACACCCTACAGGGCACATTTATGATTTGATTGCTTTGAAACCTGGTATGCTTATTTAGGGTGACATCTAGATGGGAGCTATCGATTTTCTTCAATTTCCGGCAAAAAATGTTGCCACGGCCAACGTTCGTAGAACTTAGTTTAGTCAGACCTCAATATTTCCCTTTGGCACACCCTACAGGGCACATTTATGATCAGATTGCTTTGAAACCTGGTATGCTTGTTTGGGGAGACCTCTAGATGGGTGCTATCGATTTTCTTCAATTTCTGTCAAAAAATGTTGCCGCGGCCAACGTTCTTAGAACTTAGTTTAGTCAGAAGACTCAATATTTCCCTTTGGCACACCCCACAGGGTACATTTATGATCGGATTGCTTTGAAATCTGGCATGCTTGTTTGGGGTGACCTCTAGATGGGAGCTATCGATTTTCTTCAATTTCTGTCAAAAAATGGTGCCGCGGCCAACGTTCTTAGAACTTAGTTTAGTCAAACCACAATATTTCCCTTTGGCACACCCTACAGGGCACATTTATGATTTGATTGCTTTGAAACCTGGTATGCTTATTTAGGGTGACCTCTAGATGGGAGCTATCGAGTTTCTTCAATTTTCGGCAAAAAATGTTGCTGCGGCCAACGTTCGTAGAACTTAGTTTAGTCAGACCTCAATATTTTCCTTACTACACCCTACAGGGCCCATTTATGATCAGATTGATTTGAAACCTGGTATGCTTGTTTGGGGAGACCTCTAGATGGGAGCTATCGATTTTCTGCAATTTCTGTCAAAAAATGTTGCCGCGGCCAACGTTCTTAGAACTTAGTTTAGTCAGAAGACTCAATATTTCCCTTTGGCACACCCTACAGGGTACATTTATGATTTGATTGCTTTGAAACCCGGTATGCTTGTTTGGGGAGACCTCTAGATGGGAGCTATCGATTTTATTCAATTTCCGTCAAAAAATGTTGCCGCGGCCAACGTTCTTGGAACTTAGTTTAGTCAGAAGACTCAATATTTCCTTTGGCACACCCTACAGGGCACATTTATGATTGGATTGCTTTGAAACCTTTCATGCTTGTTTGGGGTGACCTCTAGATGGGAGCTATCGATTTTCTTCAATTTCCATCAAAAAATGTTGTCGCAGCCAACATTCTTAGAACTTAGTTTAGTCAGACCACAATATTTCCCTTTGGCTCACCCTACAGGGCACATTTATGATTAGATTGCTTTGAAACCTGGTATGCTTATTTACGGTGACCTCTAGATGGGAGCTATTGATTTTCTTCCATTTCCGTCAAAAAATGTTGCCACGGCCAACGTTCTTAGAATTTAGTCTAGTCAGACCACAATATTTCCCTTTTATACACCCTACAGGGCACATTTAGGATCGGATTGCTTTGAAACCTGGCAAGCTTGTTCGGGGGAGGCCTCTAGATGGGAGCTATCGATTTTCTTCGGTTTCTGTCAAAAAATGTTGCCACTGAAAAAAATGACATTGGTACCAATGATCTTCAATTTTGCCATTTCATTTATAACTTACCAAGTTCAAGTTTGTCAAGTTGAGCTAATTTTCCATACCCTGGAAAAATCTGGAAAACGGCACCTTTTTTGAGCTGGTTTGGAAAAAGTCTTGGAGAAAACTGAACACAGAAGAGTTGTGTATGGAAAAGTTATGGAATCGATCATTTGTTTCGAAAATCCGAATATTGTTTCGAAAAAAAAAGAAAATCTCGATGCGTCGTCGGAATTCACAAACGTCTGCTATTTGGCTGG